>OY757019.1:20686096-21286096 GCA_963580285.1 Lucinisca nassula
TGAATTGGACTGCTGGAAAAATGCAAAAATGTAAGAGTGTACAAGGGGATTAACTGATAAGTAGAACACCAGATTAGTGTCATTTGATATCAAATTTATTAGCCTCGGCTTCGAGAACTAATGTAGAATCGCTAGGCAAGCCTTGCCTTATAAGACACGAACCTGGATTTCTATATTTTCATGGTCAATTCGAACTCGCCTAATAATTCAAGCCGATTTTTCTTTTTTTACTTCATCTTGAAAAGGCCTGTTATGTGTACTCGTAAGAATCACCACGATAAGGCACCTCGATGAGGCGATTATACTCACAGTTTATCTTTATTTTACAGTTAACAGAAATACTTTATCTTGAACGACTTTGCATGGGTTCAAATGTAATAGAGTGTGTTCGAGCCATTGAAGTTTTACTGTACATATATTTCTTATTTCAAATAAAGGTGGTGGTTGCTCGTTAGAAGCGACTCAGCGAGGCGGTTCTAAGGATTACCAACAATCTATGGGTTTGACCAATACTAGAAGAATAATAAACACGTAACTTAGTAAATCCCATTTTCTATATGTAAAGTTAGATTTAAACACAAAAGTCTGTGTCAAAAGACAAGTGAAAACAATAATCAGGAATCGATACAATTAACCCACACCTCCCATCATAGACACCAAAAGGAAAGAAACGCAAACATTAAATAACTGGACCATAATGGAAACATCACTAGCGGAAGCCAAACGGACAGATACTTTTCCACAAAATGGCCAAACAAAAATATATAAGCGATACACACATTCACACATATAAACCGCGAAAGAAGAACCGCCTTGGTGTATTTCAATCAATGTAATGAATGTAAATCGTGTTGCTGTCCGAAACATCAGGTAAGCCGTTTTTATTCCCAAAAAGATTCTAGTAGTTTTTCTTATTGATGAATGAAAACATTTGTTGTGGGTATTTAATAAAAATGCATAGGAATCTTTCTATTTCAGACGCTTTTATGAGTACCCGCAACATGTTTACATGCAGAAATAAGAGTAATACATGTAGTTTGTGGATAACCCCGGGTACAATAATACACAAGCTAAAGAAGATGACAGTTACGGATACAAACATGATCTGCGACAAAAATTAGATCACTTGTGAGTCGATTATCACTGCACACCGGTTGGTAAGGCCTCGGATTCTCTTACGGTTCCAGCGTAAAAGCTTACTGAAAATTAGAGAGAATTTAATCTTATGTAATGTTGGCTGGTTCGTGATGCTCTTGCTCTGTATGTGCACATGGGCATCTAACTGTTGGCTTCCTTTGCTCCAGTATTTCCGTGGTTTATTGCTGTCGAGTCCCCACCGTTGTTTCATCCCTGTAGTTGTTTGGTTTTTGTGTCCTCGGATATGTTGCACTGATGCATTAGGAGGCCTTCAGCCTTCATGCGGACTGATCAAATTATTTGTCTAAATCGGGACGGAAGTAATGGGGAGGATCGCGGCCGCGTAAACTCGATTTAAGCCCCCAGTGGAATTCGTTTCACTGACCATTCGAATTGGGTTTTACGGTCGCGTTTATTTTTGTTATGGTTTATCTTTGAGTGTGTGTATCGCTTGCGTTTTTTTTTTTTTTTTTTTTTTTTTGGGTAACAAATTGATCATTTTGTGGGAAAGTAACTGTCCTTTTTGCTTTGCGCTATTGATGTTTCCATTAGTTGTTTCATGTTTGTGCTTCTTTCCCTTTGAAAATAATATAAGCGAAACACTTACAGACAAACCATAAAGGAGCCTGTCCAGGAACCGCGGTGCGAGGCGGACCGTCCAAGCTTATAAACCCTATTGGTTTCATTGGACGTCAGGGATTGAGATGTCATTTCATCTCAATGTCGGGTAAAAGTCCCACAAAACTGGAAGCAACGTCTCCAAAATGGCCTATACTGTGTTGACGGGGACGTTAAACCTCAAAACAAACCATAAAGGCCAACGAAACGAACACTTCTGTGTGTGTGTGTGTGTATGTGTGTGTGTGTGTGTGGGGGGGGGGTAAATCGATACCACGCAGTCGCAATTCTCTCCCCCACCTCCGCCGCGACCTAGACAAATAATTTGTTCAGTCCGCATGAAGGGCTCCTAACTCATCAGTGCAACATCTCCGGGAACACAAAAATCAAACACCCACAGAGATGAAACAACGGCGAGGACTCGACAGAAAGAAACAACTATGGTTTACATTTTTTTGTGATACGTGTGTGTAAAAGTAATTAAAGCGATATTCATACCGGCCAGTAAACAGTATACGATAGCAATTGAAGGTAAATCCTTCAAATAGAAATAGGGTATACTAAAAGCACACAAAACAGCTATGCCTATAAAAAGCCCCAAAATATCAAACAAGCAATTGTTATACATCGAGGTACGAACATCGGTCTAATTAAGACCATCGGCAGAGATCCAAATGATGTCAAATTAAGGAACAGTGAAAAGCAATTGTAAATGCAATCCCTTAGGACTGAAAAATAAGAGGATTAAATGCACGTACCGGGAGAGCTTTTACAGCCACCGCACGGCACAAACAAAACAGCCCTGATATGCAAAATTAGACGTGAAGGCAACGACCAGGACTCGATACAATTAACCCACAGCTACATGCCTACGGGGCCTTATTTGACCGTGGCGTAAAATAGGTCAAAGTCAACATAGGGCCATCATTTTGCAAACTTGGTAGCTCTCAGTCATCCAATGATACGTACACAGTTTCAAGATAATCGGTCCAGTGGTTGTGGAAAAGAATATTTTTAAAGTTTTTTTTTTCATATTTGGACACGGTGGCCATCTCGGTCATGTGACCTGGGCCGTTCGAAAACACATTCGTTCCCCCACTGTCAGGCTGCATATAAAATTTATACGAAACTGGGCCAGGGTTGCAGCAAAAAAATATTTTAAAATGTCAATGGACCTGCAACACCAAATGACCTTGACCTTTAGCATTCATTTAGTATTTTTTCTCTTGTCAAAACCACAATGCCTTTTGAAAAATGCATTGTTTTACCTTTTTCCCATTGAAAAGCCTAAGGAACCAAATTTGATTTTTGCATAAAATAGGTCGAGGTCACCATAGGGTCAGCATTTTTGCAAACTGATAGTACTCAGTCACCAGATGCTACATACCAAGTTTCAAAATGATTGGCCCAGTGGTTCTTAAGAAAAAGTATTTTAAGGGTTTAACCATATTTGGCCATAGCGGCCATCTTGGTCATGCGACCTGGACCTTAACTGTTGCAAAATATTTTTCCCCCATTGCAGGAGGATCATATGAAATTGGCCTAATGGTTTCAGAGAAGAAGATATTTGAAAATGATTGACAGACGGCGACGGAGGCCTACCATCCAATAAGGAGCTAAAACATCCATCCCTAGGGTCACTTTCCGCATTACGAGGCTTGCCGAGTGATACCGACCAGTGATCCCGAGGGACGGACTTTCCTATCTACTCCCCACACCCATATTCGATTCTTTTCCGTGCCTACATTTTTGTTCTTAGTGTGGAGATTTTTATAATGCAGTCACTTCGATTGTCGACGACCGCCATATTTTGATGATAAGAATGTTGCGTTTGTGATGCCACTGCACGTCACAAGTGACGCCACACTAAACGACGGCGTACGTAACGCCCTATTCAACTTTATTCCACATCAACGCGTAAAAAGTTTGTATTTTTTATCCTAACCACGAATAGGATAACCCGGGTAGGATAACGATTCCATTACCACGGATAAATCCAGGATTTCTTAATTCTGGCGTGCAAGAATATGAGTCTTATATGAGGTTCGATTGTAGATGGGCGTTTCCAACCCAATGGATGACCTTGCTGAGCAGAACCGAGGCTACGCCGAGATTTCGCTCAGCACGGTCATCCCTAGGGCTCGAAACGCCGATCTTCAACGAAGCCAAATATATGATTTTATTTTATACGTAGCAGTGAAATCAATGCATATCTGAAACAAATAAAAATGATATCATTCAGAAGTGAAATGATATCGTATCATTTCACATGTGACTGATACCATTTATATCATTTCACTGTAGCATGCCGGAACTTTTTTTTTTTTTTTTTGTTTAAGTTATGGTCGAAAAAAGGGTTAATTTTCCTTTTATTTACTAAGAATAATAATTCCTTATGTCGTTAGAATATATTTTGACGTTTGAGGACAGAAGAGTGGCATTAAAACTGAATGAACAGGCGCCATATTTGACAACAGCAGCGCTGTGATTTTTGCCGACACACATCTCGGTCACAATTTAAATGCTCCCTCTAAGATTTAGGCTTAGCTGTCTTGTTACAAATGGCCTACAAGGCGTACCAGTTCCCTGAATGGCTCAGTAAGCAGGTAAGAGTTTGTGCGAGGAAATATGGGCTCAAATCAGCGTGTTTTGTGTTAAACCGCCCGCGACCGACTGGTACACATAGAGTCGATTCTACAGTGGCTGGGTGCATGACACGTTGAGCCTCTGATAATAAAATGAACTTCAAATTAGCACAACGCATTCAGTAACATACCTTGAAAAGCATTCTTTGAACTAGAAATGCTGAATCCAAAATGGCGATTTGTTTATGCTTTGAAACTGACAGTTGTGACGTCATGTAGCCAGGTCAAAATCGTGACGTCACCGCCTCGGGTAGATCAATAATTACCGTAAACTGGTAAGTGTCCCAATAAATTATAAAATAAAAAGAAAATTAACTTTTTTTCGACAGATACCAAAAATATTTCATCTCGTATGTTGAAAACATGTTTTCAACACACTCGATGAAATATATTTGGTATCCATCTCAAAAAAGTAAATATCCTCTATTTTATCTTGCACAACAACACCTAAAATTTCATTTGACTGTATATATCGTTTTATTTTTCTAGCACTACACTTATGTAGGTTACCTGGGTAAGAAAACCAGGTAGGAACAGGATTTCTATTCTAGGTTTAATTCCAGGATTCCCTTTTCGTACATGCCTTTCAATGAAATATAGAGATTTCTCAGTGAAATCGAAAACGATATTGTAACTGTTTCAAACAGTGATTGATAGAATCTTTCAATTTTATTTTTCACTGTTTGGGACTACTTTTTTTCTCGAAATCTAATTTTGATGGTCAGGTTTTTCATTGTCAGATGATTGAAAATAAATGAACTGTATTAGAATCGACGCTAAGCCCGTTCACACGTTACGATGACGTTAATGACGTCATTTTCGGCGCTGACGTCACGTATTTTGTCGCGTGACGGTAGATCTGTCCGCACCTTCTTTGGGAAACTAATCTCTCAATTATTTCAGTAACCATTCATAAAAATGCCATCCCAGGCTATTTCTCAGGTGCAAACTTTCGGTGTAATGCAAACTTTCTGTTTACACCAAATATTATAGCAAGTAACTACGTTGGACACCACCAAATTGACACGAAACGACCAGGACCAGTTTTCTCTGAGGTTGAGTGACGCGCAATTAGTGGAGTTAAATATTGCCGTTTTGAAGCATGTAAGAAACAGAATTTTTTTTTTTTTTTTTTTTTTTTCAGTGTAAGATCAAATCTTATTTCGCCCATAAACACCAAAACTGGTATTTTCACTCGTGGCTACGCCAGTCGTGAAAAATACTTGTTTTGATGTCCATTCGGTGAAATAAAATTCGATCTTACACTGAAAAAATCAAATATCCTCTATATCTCGTGTGCAAGAACAAAAGTTTCTTGATACAGATAGGGGAGGATGTGTTCTGACAAAGTCAGAACAGACTGATCTGAGGCATTAACTGATACACATGTCCGCTTGGTGCGTCACATGTACGATATAAGTCATGCAAAATCTTTTCTTTTGTCATTTGCGAACAATAGAGGCGCAAATCAGACTGCGCCCATGCGCAGTCTGATCTGCACCTTGGTGTTCGTGGTTGACTATTACAGTACCTCTAATTCTTAAGTTTAAAATTTTAAATCTTGCAAGTCTGTGAAGCTGAGCAGGTGGGTTGTCCTACTAGTAACCTGTTCGCAAATCCCAAACTAAGCTTTTTCGTGATGCGGCACAAATCATTGTGTACATTGCATGAAATACTGCTGTGTTTGAAATCCAGGTTTATTTCAACTTCATGGTTACATAATACGACAGATCGATTTTGCTGATACAGTTTGCCTGTGTAACTACATATAATTCATGAAAATATACAATATGCAGAAAACTGCAAAAAAAAACGATATGTGCAGCCAAAAAGACACATATCTATTAGTTTTGATTGACACCCAATCTTTTAAAGAGCATACCTATCGCTCTATTAAGGAGAGGCAAGTGGTTAATGAAAGCACATCCAAACAGTGGACAAAGCGATCAGACTATGACGATGCACATGCCTATCTGAGACGTGTTTGTCGCATATGTCTTATTGTTGATTATGTTATGCCATGGACCAAATTTTATCGTGTCTTTGTAATTTGAACAAGGTGTGTTTTCGTAATACAATATGACAAGGTTTTAAAGTTCAAAATTTTATTAGGCACACGAAAAGTAATGCACAATTAACGACTATGAACAGTGAATCATGCATATCTAAAATAATCCCTCAGCGCCAACGCCTCCAAAACCTACAGACCAATTTTTACATCCGACTAAGACAGATCAGTCCGTACAACCACGCATTCTGATCAGAGTCCTTGCTGATCTAATGAGCCTTCTACAACCCACGGGCTATCCACAGACACTTGCCAAAGGAGATGACTGTGCCCACAGATTTTAATGTTTGCTCACCGCACATGTCGTATTTCAGGCTTTATTGTGCGCTGGTGTCATCACGTAACACGTCCAGGAAATGAGCACCCCCATAAACCCCAGTTCATACAGAGAAAATTAGGGTTGAGGGGTTTACGGGTCTATACATTATTTTTCTTATGCTTTCTCCAAGACATAGGTTGTGGGTACTCCTTAGAACAGCAGCACCAACAACCTATGTTTGTAGCCATATGTTATTAGTACTCGTTAGAACCGCCTAAATGAGGCAGTTCTAATCAGCACCCCACACCTATGTTTGGAGACATACACTGCGGATACTGGTTAGAACCGCGGTTCTTACAAGCATCCACAACCTATATTGCAGTATAAATAAGAAAAAAATATCACTGATATTCATCCGAATAGCCATCTGGGTTATGTTAAAAAATGCACCATGTCGCACGGGTGATTATTACACCTATAGCTATGAAACGAGGGCCGTTCTGCAGGGCGCAGTATTAACCATTTAAGTGTTGTTCCTTGGCGGAAACACCCTTCTTAGTCTTGAAATCCATTCTGTAAAGGCAGAGAAGTAGGCCTTTTTAGGTATACCCTAAACACTGGTAAATCGTACTACCAAGTGCACTTCGGGTTTCATATCGACGACCAGAAAGGTTTTTCTTTAATACAAATGTCGCAGGGCTAAGGTCTGGTGAATAAGGTGATCGGATAGCTGAACTAACTTTTCCTTTTTCAAGATGTCTTGGACAAGAACACACTTGTGAGCAGGTGAACTGTCATGGATAAGACACACACATTTCTTACACCGGGTGCAGTTTTGCGTTTTTCAAAAAATGCCTTTCACTTTTGACAACACACCATTCTTATAAAATTTACCTTTGACTGTCTTGCCATTTGGTACGGGAATTTGAACATTGGGTCCATCGCATTTGAAAAATACCGCATACAAAACTTTTGCAGCGCTTTCGGTCTATTGGCTATGACCGGCACTGCTTGTTTATTGACGCGTATCTGCTTCTCAAAATAATAGGCCAGTTTTTCAGCACCTGTAAACAGCTCCGAAATTTTACGATTCTCATTATTTGTACGTTTTCAAAAGATGTTTTCGCCATTTTCAGACTGGTGGCCTTTTGGTTTTCGGTCGAGGGATGCGGGACCCCTCGTGCACAAACCTTTCTAAGTTTCAACTCCTGAGTCAAAATTTTATGAACTGTCCACGATGAAACACCAATACTATCATCAATTTAGTTTTTACCGTGCACCTTGCATCTTAATTGACCATATCTGCCAAAGCAGCAAGATTTTTGTAGCAGTTTTTCTTTGCTGGCCGGGCCAACTCGAGCTTTAATGTAGGCCCTAATTACAAAGCTTGTTATGTGTTTCATTTTGCATACAGTAAGGATTCAGTGCATGACTGAACCAATTTAAGCTTTCAATACCATTTGGAAGACTGAACGGAATTTACCGAAATTTCATTCTGTCATAGAAAAGCAGTTTCCTTTTGCTCCTTACAGCCACGCAGTTTGGTGGGCCAATAGTGACACATTTAAATGAAAGACCCTCGAAAGTACGTGTGCTTGGAAATCAGTTAAACCAATCATTCTGATTTACAACCGCACATCCATTATAATAGTGTTAGATAAAATAAAAGTTAATAACAACAAAACTGCGACACTCACACGCACGCACTCACGTACAAACTGAAATAAATGAAAATAGATAAAAATAAACAACAATATTATATACACAAATGGAAACACAACTCAATAACAAACACATATGACGTGAAATATTTGTTTCCTTGTATCTAGTATCAGGTACTTTTAACAAATCCGTGTACCCGTTTACCCAAAACTAGAGTTTACAATGTTACAGATTCGCTTATTTCTGCTCACAGACATATGTAGTGGATAGTCTTTAGAAACGCTTCAACGAGGCGGTTCTAACCAGCACGTTCTTATCTATTGGGACAAGGAAATAAACATAAATTCTAATCAGAAAAACAATATGTGTTTTTATCATATGACGTCGCGTCTGAGAGTGTATATTTTCGATAATCCACTAATCGCATTTTATCCCTTTTCCTCAACTCGTTTAATAAATTCAATAATACATGAACACTCATGTAAGATCCTCTATGTCAACAATTTATTAAACTCGTTGAGAAAAAGAGGAAAAGCCTCGCATTTTATCCCTTTTCCTCAACTCGTTTTATAAATTTAATAATGCATGAACACTCATGTAAGATCCTCTATAAAAACGAATGAAGGCACTATGCCAAAAACAACTGTCCATAGCAAGCACATTTTACTAACAACTTACTCAGATGCTTTCTGAATACAGTTTCGACTGAATAGTCAGAACATTATTTGAGCCTCGCCAAGCGAATTTGTGTCTTCGAGCATTCCGTCATGACAGATTTTAACTGCGCATGCCCAGCCATTCAGAGGGGCCAGGGATATGGCTTTCTGTCTGAAGGTTCCTCTTGATTCACTGCTTGAATGGGCGAGCAGCGAAGGTTCTGGCGAGACTGCGCGGATGCGCAGGCTCGCCTGAACCTTCGCTGCTCGCATAGGCGATAAGTACCAAAATCGCTTGACGGGGCACATTTTACTAACAACTTACTCAGATGCTTTCTGAATACAGTTTCGACTGAATAGTCAGAACATTATTTCATTATGCATCACTTCTTGCAGATATTCAGCCACTTGTTTTGCATGATTTCAATTTGTAACATGAATATAAAAGCAGAGCGTAAAACAAAATAGATCCTGATCAGAAACCAGCTAAAAGCCAGCTAAAACATATATACTGGTTCAGAATGGTGAGGATTAAAAGGACCATTCACAACACAGTAAAATGTGCATGACTTCGAACGTTCTTTGTTCTCATTTTCTTTAGTTCAGTAACAACCCCTATAGACGTCTCTGTTCCTCATTCCAACACCAGAGTTTGTGGAACAAAACATTTGTATTATTATTATTTATTTTCTTTCTGTCCGAGCTCAAACCAGTTGTGCATGAATTTGAAATGCTCGTTTACAGTACAAATAAACGAAAATTCGACAAAATGCCTACTCATGTCAGTAGAGAATGCTGTATATCATGCGAAGATCTTGCCTCTCAAGAAATAAGCTACTTCCACAGACCGTTCCAAGGCGGTTCTTCTGTCGCAGTTTATTTTTATTATGCTTTGGCTTTGGGTGTTTGTGTCGCTTATATTATTTTATTTTGGATAGCCTATTGGCCATTTTTTTGAAAAGTGACTGTCCTTTTGGCTTTCCGCCATTAGTGTCTGTTGTTTTATGTTTGTGTTTCTTTCCCTTTGGTGTCTCTGATGGGAGCTGTGGGTTAATTGTATCGATTCCTGATCACTGCCTCTACTTCTACTTTGGTCATGTTCGTTAATTTAAAAATTCTTACATTTTTGACAATTAGAATTTATCTTAAGGACAAAATTGATTATCAAGTGCGAGGCATGACGTCCTACTGAAACTGAAACTTTTCCGATGAAAAGTATTGATATATATATGTTTATATCTATTTCAGCATAAAACATAGATTGTGGGTTGTGGTTAGAACCTCCTTGACGAGGCGGTTATAACCAGTAACCGCACACTTTTTATTTTGAGCAAAAATAAGAAAAACAACGTGTACCCCAGTGAACAACGGTTTTATTATATCAAATCGAGATATCAAATTTAAGGGGGTCAAAACTATATAGGCGTATTTTCGTGATTATACAGTAGCGAGGAACGAGAGAAAATATGTGTTCATTGCAATTTTCTATTTTAACATCTTCACATTGTGCCAACATGAATTGGTATAATTGTATCCTTAACCATGCAATAAAGAACAAAACTGCTCACGCCACATAATTTAATGCCCCGCGAAAGACAGCAAACGTCCGATATTATGGTTGCCGTAGGGACTGTTCATATGTGGTTGTTAAGACCACTTTTGAACAGTACCAAACACGGTCTCCTACTACTCGACACTGGGTGTAGAAAACGCATAAAAGAAAATCTGAAACAATTTAAATATGTCCTTGAAAGAAGAAACAAAGGGTCTCTATCAGAGCTGATCATCTGAGCGCAGAACTATTTAAATATTTAAATGAATCTATTGTAACGTTGTACCTTATGGCCTACACTACATGTCTGCAAGCAGCCTTGGACTGTCGATACAGTCTTGGACTCTGCTGCTCGACAGCGATGTACTGTTTAAGTAGAACTGATGTACTGTTTAAACCTGAGCTAGCTCATGTGCTTCTATATTGTTTCTTGTCATTAGGATTGGCGTTTCTTTCTGTATGCTCTGCGGATTGGCATTCCCTCATTTCTCAGACTTGATAATTGTTTTACTCACGGGACTTGAGGTTTAAACTACTCTGTATGTGTTTGTCCTTTATCAAAGTCTAGTCATTTGGTATCATTGATTTGATAGTGGAATTTTGAAAATACCTGATGGTCGCTTATGAAACCTAAATGACCAAAACTAGCCAGTTTGGTCGAGAAACAAAAACTGTATACTCAATAATTTTAAATTTTGCTGTGTATATCTTGCTTTAAAAGGACAACCCTTTCAGAGAACATATTGTACTTTTATATATAGAACCGAACAAAAGTTCAGCATCTCTGTATTGGTGAAAGTGTACGAGTCATTAACTTGAAATCCAATGTTTCAGTAGCTCCCGCATGAACAGTAAAATTTTAGCAAAGTTTGTTTTTCAGTTCTTCTTAAGGAAAGAAAAAAAAGATATAAAAAATAAAATGTTATACAGGAAAACATGAAATTTACAACATATAATTTATCATCTTTTGCTTAAAACAGGATAACATTTAATGTAAGTATATTGTATAAGTTGTTTATCCCGTTTTTCCCATTACATATTCCACCTTTTCACTGAAAACAAAACGTCCATTTAACACTGAATCACAAGGTGGGTGATGCTTATCTTTTGCCGGCGTTTGTATCAGTCGCATCAAGCTAAACACTGTCATCAGGCATGGGCGTTCAGTGAAGGCTCAAATCAATCTGCGTTCCCTCTTAGTCTAAATAAAGTCTTGCATGTCTGTCTGAATATAATTTTGGTTAACATGTGTTCAAAGAGCACACAACGAAGACTCTTTTCAGACTGTGAGAATGCACAAGCTTATCTGAGTCATTGTTTAAAACACCTTTTCGAGTGTCGGGGATCATAGCATGCACAAGTGAGGGGAATGGGAACACCTTCAGGGGAGGCAACTCCTGCAAAAGTATTTTTGTCTCCCATGTCAATAGGGGTCAACTCTTAAAGGAAAGAATTTGCTCCTGATGAGCAAATTCTTTCCTTTATGAGCAGACCCCCTTTTCATTGGGACAGGGCTTATAGAAAAGCGAACAGGAAGTTTCAAAAGTTGTCTCCCTTTGAAAAATGGCAGAAAAATCTGCCAGTTGTTCCTAATCCCCTTAATAGTACAAAATAAATCAGAGCATCACAACATAAACTGTTTCTATAGTCCGTTATATATCCAAAGAACTAGTCCTGAATAGATGACAACGTAGGCAACACTTACTCCAAGGCTTGTCGCACCTGTAGCAGAACAAAACAAAATAATGTCACGTCTAAATATATAATAGCTGGAAATAATTTGCTAAATGGTGCCATAATCTGTTTAAAATTTAAGTATGTTTTTTTGCATTGATTTAAATAGAGGCACACGTGGTGTAGTGGTTATGCTACTTGCCTCATAAACAAGGGGCGTGGGTTCGACCCCGGGTTTTTCGAGACTGGGGTGAGTCTCCATATGACCTGTTGCTGGGACTTCTCATCGGAGTCTAACTTTTGGTCTGCTGTTGCTCCATCATTTCAGTGGTGTCTTGTCGTCGAGCCCTCACCGTTGTTTCGTCTCTGTGGTTATTTGATTTTTGTGTTCACGGAGATGCTGTACTGAGTTAGGAGACCTTCATGCGGACTGAACAAATTATTTGTTTAAAGCGCAACGGAAGTAAGGGTGAGGATTGTGGCCACGTAAAATCGATTTAAGCCCCCCAATGGAATTCGTTTTACTGACCGTTCCGATGCGGTTCTTCTGTAGAAGTTTATTTATGTTATGGTTTGTCTTTGAGCGTGTGTATCGCTTATATAATTTTCTTTCGGCTAGCCAATTAGCTTTTTGTGGGAAAAGTAGCTGTCCTTTTGGCTTTCCGCTATTAATGTATCCCTTGGGATCTAGTTGTTTCATGCCTTTGGTGTCTCTGATGGGAGCGGTGAGTTAATTTTATCGATTCCTGATCATTGCTTTCACTTCTTATTTGTTATATCAAACACACACACACACGCACGCACACGCGCGCGCGCACACACTGATTTCACAACTAACAAGCTGGGATGTTGGTGTGGTCATACTTTGTGCTAGAAACTGTAAAAAAAAGATGTTTGAGTGTAATCCTGATACATATCAACGTCGGAAATTGAACTTATTGTATTGGCTGTACTCAACCATTATATGCGCATCATATTTTAATCAAAGCGTTGATTTTTTTACCGTTGCGAAACGTTTACTTTAAGCCTAACTCTTTAAAACAAGTTTTTCAAGATACTGATGTACCTTGTGACAACATTTTCTAATTCTTTAAGTTAATTGGACTCTTCAATATAAAGGAATTATGGAGCCGATACTAAATTTATGGCTCACACTAATGACCTTCAACTTGAGTTTTACCAGGCATGCTTGAGTAAAGTGTTCTAATCATCATCTCATTTAGGCCATAATTTGACCAAACTTTACGGAAAATCTTTCCAGTGGTAAAAGAGAATAGAGCGGACACGAAATCCAAGGCTCAAAGACGGGACTTTCGTTTGTGACCTTCACCTAGAATGCGTATGATTGAGTTATGGGTTCTGCACATTATGTCGCTTAAACCAACACTGGCAGTTTAATGCAAATCTTTCCAGGGGTAAAGTAGAAAAGGAGGGGGCAAGGCATTTGGGGTTCAAATATTTGACCAAAGTTTACACAAAATATTTCATGAGGTAAACGAGATAAAGAGCGGACACGAACTGTGACCTTCATCTATGATCCTCACCTTGAGTCGTCATGTTGTGTTTATGTGTACTGCAGATCAGCACGCTGAGGCAAATATTTTACCAAAGTTTAATGTAAATCTTTCAAGGAGTTAAAGAGATACAGAGCATACACAACATTCATGGCTAAAACTCGCGTCCTTAGACAGTGACCTTACTCTTGAGTCGGCAGTGTTGAATTATTGGTTCCGCACATCTCACTTAGGCAAATATTTGACCAAAGTTTAATAAGTTCCTGGGAAACTGAGATGTTGAATGGAAAAAAAAAACAAGGTGAAATCTCGTGAACTTCAATTGTGTCCTTCACCCATGAGTTATATATGACACAAGTTAAATGAAATTTCTTCCAGGGTTAAATGAGATATGGAAATGGGTAAAAAATGCAAGGCTAAAACTCGTGTCCTTCGACTGTGACCTTACTCTTGTGAACTTCAATTGTGTCCTTCACCCATGAGTTATGGGTTGTACACATTATGTCATTTAGGCCAACATTTGACAAAAGTTAAATGAAATTTCTTCCAGGGTTAAATGAGGTATGGAAATGCAAGGCTCAAAATTGTGACCTTCAATTATGATCTTGAACTTGGCAGACTTACATCCGAAGGAGGGCGGAAGGAGAGTACAGTGAGTCTGATTGCTTTGAGTATTTACACATAATAAAGTATATCTGCTATATAGCTTTGGCCAGGTTTAATCTTCGTTTAAAGGGCATAAGTTTTACCAAAATTCCCGGAGTTATCCATACAGTGTAGATCCTGATCAGAGGAAGCATTGTCTTATCGGAATGTACAGGTTTGTTAATTTCGTTTGCTAGATGCCAGGCACAGATGAAGTAATTGATTGAATGTTCGGCAATGTATTGTGGTTTGTTGCAGAATTAATGATGTTGAGTATACTTGGGATATATAGTGCATATTATTTTCTTCATTTTTCGAAAAACAAAAGGAACAAAAATAACATAAAGGCATCGGATCAATGCATAGCAAAAGTCGATATGTCTACATTGAGAAAAACACTGGAGACACAGACTTAAAAGTGCATTATTCTAATTTACTAGTTTAACTTGTTGCCTTCTCCGTACAGACGTCTGTTCTCGTCGTGGCAACATCAGAACTTGTTGTTAATATGTAACTTTTACCGTGCTCAAACTTATCAGCTGCATTACAGACACTTAGGTCCAAGCCACCTTGGCCCCATTCCGTGTCGGCCCCCCGACTCCTCGTCTCCGGTCATCGCGGCTCCACGATCGACTCAGCCCTATTTTCCATTTTAAGCTGGACTATACTATAATACAAAAACTGGCTCCACATGTTTTGGTGTAAAGCTTCAACGTTATAACTGACTTAACTGTATAGCACTCACCAAGGGTGAGGAAGAAACAGGTCGGCCCTGTGCTTAACCACTCCAGACTCTTATAACACTCACCATCGGTGGGGAAGAAATGGGTCGGTCAAGTTCTTCATCACCTTTTACACATATCGGTGTTGTCTTTTTCATTTGGATAGCCAATCTGGTCATTTTGTAGGAAAGTATTCATGCTTAAATATGTGCAGATCTTATCATACTTGACGCCTTTTAGCGGTTCAAACATATTCCACCCTTCCGACCTCGTGTCAATAACTTCGTTTACTCATCATGTTGACCGCCTAATCTTTCTTATTGTCGGTAAAGTTATTTGTTTTTTAAATGCCCCGTTTTACATTGTTCAGTTACCAAAGGACGGGTCTCCCTAAGGTTTTTTTTGGCCTCCTAACGATTTTGTTTATTTCTGGCTTATTGTTAGCAGACATATGCCTAATTATTTGGAACATATGTGGTTTTGGTATTTAAGCAGTTTTTTTCGGAGTTACAGGCTCTTTAAAGTGGGTGGGGTAACTCCTAACAGTTTTGACATGTATTTTGTGTCTCATTTAAAGGTAGAAAAAATAGTACCATACATGACACGTTATTATATAAAATTACAGGGGAAGGTCTAACTCTATGTTTTGTCACAAGTTTATTCACCAAAATTCACTTTTTTGGGGAAAAATATGGTTTAAGGAACCTTGGGTCATTTTTGAGATTTTTTAACAGTAAAGTTCTTTTTTTTCTTATATCCTCGGTATACATTAACCTATAGTGGTGAAACTCCTCCCATGTAAGCATACTGATGAGGCAATATAACTCAAATGATCATTTGAGATGTTGACCTATATTTCACGGTTGAATGAACATTCTTATTTCATGTTTATAGGATAGATTATTGTTCCATCAGTTCAAGAGTTTAGATATTTCTGGCATTTGGATAAACAGGAGATAAGTTTAAACATATTTAAATCAAACAAAGAAAACAATAGAAATGTGTCCAAAGTACACAGATGCCCCCGCCTGTTTGACTTTGCCAATATAGCTGCATGACCCCCCGGGAGACATACTAGCATCAGATATATATGTTTAGGATGGGTATCTCAATATTTTCTAAGATATTTGGAATTTGATGATATGAAATGGGCAGGGCAGGGGGCTGGGGCATTATTGTTAATGATCTTGGCCTAGATGTCATGGTTCGGTGACTTTGCGCCCCCACAGGCGCGACATAGCCTTCGGCGGAATTCTTGTTTATTTGATGTTGTTTATGGTCAGATGCATTCAATGACACACACAATAATGCCCAGCCCCCTGCCCTGCCCATTTCATATAATCAAATTCCAAATATCTTAGAAAATATTGAGATACCCATCCTGAACATATATATCTGATGCTAGTGTGTCTCCCAGGGGTCATGCAGCTATATTGGCAAAGTCAAACAGGCGGGGACATCTGTGTACTTTGGACACATTTCTATTGTGTTTTTTTTTTCGTTTGATTTAAATATGTTTAAACTCATCGCCTGTTTATCCAAATGCCAGAAACATCTAAACTCTTGAACTGATGGAAACAATAATCTATCCTATAAACATGAAATAAGAATGTTCATTCAACCGTGAAATATAGGTCAACATCTCAAATGATCATTTGAGTTACATTGCCTCATCAGTATGCTTGCATGGTAGGAGTGTCACCACTATAGGTTAATGTATACAGAAGATATAAGAAAAAAAAAAAAAAAAAGAACTTTACTGTTAAAAAATCTCAAAAATGACACAAGGTTCTTTAAACCAAATTTTTCCCCCAAAAAGTGAATTTTGGTGAATAAAATAGTGACAAAACATAGAGTTAGACCTTCCCCTGTAATTTTATATAATAATGTGTCATGTATGGTACTATTTTTCTACCTTTAAATGAGACACAAAATATATGTCAAAACTGTGTGGAGTTACCCCACCCACTTTAAAGAGCCTGTAACTCCGAAAAAACTGCTTAAATACCAAAACCACATATGTTCCAAATAATTAGGCATATGTATGCTAACAATAAGCCAGAAATAAACAAAATCGTTAGGAGGCCAAAAAAAACCCTTAGGGAGACCCGTCCTTTGACCATGCCATAGAGGTTCATGCAAAATAGTAATCTTTCTGACGAATTCTAGTAATATGTAGTCTCATGATGCTACCAACCAAGTCTCAAGGCAATCGGCCCAGTAGTTTTAGAGCAGAGGTTTTAGTTTGCTTTATCATAAATGGATATGATGATCGTCTTAATCTTGTGTTATAGAGCGTTTGAACGTTCCCAATTACCAAGCGGATGTATATGGAACTAGAAATACGTCCATAGGACACGGATGCCCCAGCCTGAAAATATGTCTATGTTCGTATTCATCCATAGAAAGTTTTTGAACGTGTTTAAGTTTTGGACCCTTTTTCACATTTGACTCATGATGGCCAACATTTCTGCCAAGTAATTTCAAAATCCATCCAAAGATAATAAAGCTATTCACTGCGTTTAAGTTTTGAACCATTTGTTTGACCTTTGACCTCTAAGTATGACCTTGAACTTGGAAGTACGGATCTGGGTTTGCACGTGACACTTCGTCTCATGATGGTTAACGTTACTTCAAAGCAATTGCAAAATTACTTCAGAAATTAGTAGGTTATTGACTGCGTTTCAGTTTCGGACCCTTGTTTTGACCTTTGACCTCGAAGTATGACATTGACCTTGGAGGTAAGGACCTAGGTTTTGTAGGTGACACATCGTCTCATATGGTTAACATTTCTATAAAGTAATTTCAAAATCCATCCAGAAATAAGAAAGTAATTGACTGCGTTTAAGTTTCGGACCCTTTTTTGACCTTTGACCTCTAAGTATGACCTTGACCTTGGAGGTACGGACCAGTGTGTTCCACGTGACACGTGGTCTCATGATGGTTATCATTTCAGCCGAGTAATTTTAAAATCAATCAAGAACTAAGGAAGTTACTGACCGCGTTTAAGTTTCGGACGCACGAACGAACGGACGGACAGGGGCAACGCTATATGCCCTTTCCACCATGCTTCGAATGGCGGTGGCATAATTAAAGTGGAATCGGCCCGGCGGTTTCAGAAAATTCCTTGGAAACTGTCTATGGGCGACATGACGTACGAAAACGACAGATCTTATGAACATGCTAGGTCCCCGAAATATATAATAATGCTTTAAGTTACTCATACCACTGCAGTCTGTCAAACTGGCATTCACCGAGGCAGTGTCTCCTTGGTCTTGGACTTCGAAGTATACTCCCCATTCTGCGCCTATGTCAGTATCCTGGAGGTCGTTTATCTGCTCTGTATAGGTTGAAATGGTTTTATTACACTTGTGAGTTGTTCGAGAGTCCGGATACCCCTGATCTACGCTAAATTTTGTACAGTCGCCTACAGCAATGCTTTTTTCCAACTTCTGTTGATGGAAATAGAACCAGTTTATATACAGTTCATTCCCACCCCCAATATAATTTGCTGTCAACACAGCCGTGTCTCCTGCATTGTAACAGTCTTTATCAAATGATAAATCTATCTCAGCTGCGTCCCGAGTTCTGAAGAAAACGCAGAAGACCAGCGCTGATAGACTAATGATTCTTCCATTCATTTTGATAATGACCTAGAAATACAAAGGCGTGTTAATGTAAGTAATCAACCTGTTCCTGATCACCACTGAACACAAGCTGACGTAGAATTCGGATATATATCCACATGAACCAATATATCGACATAGTACATAATATATCACATCTATAATTCTATTTCTATCATACAACACAATAATACATAAGACAGAGAGTATCTTGTGTACAATCACCGAGTGTATGTTCTTGTCATACAATTTCAATAAACACACTTGTTGTATTGAGTAATGTAGACGTCACGCATATATAATCATGCGCGATCGTTTACTTCCTAGTTGTATTGATTCAATTCTTGAAATAGGCGGACAAACTTAACTGACGTGGTAATTATTATTTTTTTTTTTGTTTTCTTCATTGCTATTAGTTTTTAGTCAGTTGCATTCTAATAATATAACATATGCCGATAGAATTGACAAAAAAAAAAAAAAAATCAAAACATTTTGGAGATGTCTTACTAGACCTACAGTAAGACTGGGCCCACATTATCAATTCAATGGTTCTCTCTACTGATCGTCCTAAGGCGATGGTTCTAATGATGTTTATTTTAAATATAGCTTTTTATCATATGACGTCGCGTCCGAGAGTGTAATAACGCCATGCATTATTTTCGATAATCCACTAGTGGATTAAATATGCAAATTAGCTAGATACATCCCGTAACGTTACATATACGAGGTCCTTAACGACGTCGCGTTTACTAATGGCGGAATATTGATATTTTTGTAAACAATCGAGAATATAATGCGTTTTAAATGTCATATGATAAATAGAATCTTGCATTCGTGCTCATGTATTATTGAATTTATTAAACTCGTTGAAGAAAAGGGATAAAATGCTCGGCAAAGCCTCGCATTTTATCCCTTTTCCTAAACTCGTTTAATAAATTCAATAATACATGAGCCCTCATGTAAGATCCTCTATGTTGGCCTTTTCGACGATGATTTACTTGCTGTATATGCTTATGGTTGTGTACTGCTACTATTATTATTTATTTACGGGCCTCCGTGGCCTAGTGGAAAAGAGCGCTGACTCTTAATCATTAGGTCTCTCACCGCTGTGGGTTCGAGCCTCGCTCGGGTCACATGTGAGACGCCAAGTTCTGCAACGGAAGGTCAGGTGGTTTTTCTCCGGGTACTCCGGTTTTCGTCCACCTCTGATTAACGATCGGCTCGATATAAGTGAAATAATCTTGAAAGGGCCGTAAAACCAAAACCAAAAAAAAAAAAAAAAAAAAAAAAATAAAATAAAATAAAAAAATAAAATAAAAATAATAATAATATTTATTAAAGTTCATTAAATGTGGTTGTTGCACCTTGATCACATCTTGTGGGGAAAAGGGAGATGATTTTTGCACTCCTTACGTTCCATTCTGTTCCATGTTTTTCTTATTGTTAGTTACTCTTCCTTTTGACGCCATTGGTAGGTAGGCTGTATTTTTATTGTGGATTTTCCTGGGCATCTATTAGTATATTTTTACATGATTTTGACTTCTCTCCCATTATACAACATATCTGTTTTATATTTGTTTTCACTAAATAAAAATTAGACGGCTAGCTTGGTTGACAGGAAAAATGTGAAATAAAAAAAATAAGGTTGGTGAACCTGTTTAATGATTTTTTTTTCGTTAGTACATAATAGAAATCAAAGCAATTTGTATTTCAGTAAACTATTTTCAGATCTCGATATTGATACCAACACTCCTGATACCTTGAGAAAAATCTTCCTGATTCTAGGCTACGAAATATAATTTCGAAAGGAACAAATAAAATTGATTTCGATATGTATACAGGTTAGGGAATAGCCTAATATTAATCTGTCAAAGAGCATTATCCACTCTAATCATAATGATTATTTCATGCAGTGATAAGAGCCATTAAGAAGCAACAAAACTCCGGCATCGCAATCTAAAGCGGATACATCTGATCTGGGTATACACTGTTTGCTCAGAACTTTGGCATAATGTTTTTTTTATTGAGCCAATTGAAATCCAATTCTGTTTTTTCCCTAACATTTAATAAGAGTCGTCAGTGGACAGGGTAGCTTTCCTGAATGCGCTCGACATCATTTGATAAACCTTTACCATGCAACTTCAAACATTTTGTGAAAGCAGATATCGAAAACAATATGTTCTAGAAAGGGTTATCTCTTGGAAGCAAGGAATACACCACAGAACCGGAAAATATGGAGTGTACATGTTTTCTGGGCCAGACTAGCAAGTTCCGGCCAATTAGGCCTCATCAGTGACCCTCAAATATTTTCAACATTCCACCATGGAATCAATGATCCCAAAGGACCAGAAAATATAAACTACACTATTATGTAGGGCAGGGAGACTTTTACGGCCGCCACACATTCCCAGACACCAGCTTTAGTGACGTTAAATATGTTTTAGAAAGGGTTATCCTTTTTGAAGCAAGGAATACAACACAGAACCGGAATAACACCGCTGCTGATGCACGGCGTAGCACAATAGCTCTTCGTTGCACTTTTGATTTGAATCTGATGTGTTCATTCCTAAACACTTGATGGCCTCCTTGTAAAGTAGCAATCGCCACTTGCCTTCTTCATCAGTATACGGTTTTAAATTCTCAAGGGCTTATGTCTGTCTTGACAGACGAACACCATTTTCTCTTGTGACTGAATAACTGGATGACTGAATTGAGGTTTAATGTTCCAGTCAACATTATTTTGGTCATTGTGGAGACGTTGCGTCCGATTCTGTGGAACTTTTACACGCCATTGAGACGAAATGCCGTCGACGGTCCGACCCAAACCACTTTGGCCAGGCAGACCTAGTCCTGTAAAGCGGTTTACCAGTACTCATGTGTGGTCAGTTTCAGCTCTGCGTGGAAGCACCATAAGGCAAGTCTGTTTCTCCAAGCTCCGATTGGCGGGAGCGGTCTCTCTGATGGCCATAGCCATAGAATACAAAACACACAAAGGCTAACATCAAATGTAAGGAAAGAGTAAACAGGCTTTCCAGCACTGACATAAAATAGAGAGAAAATTGGGGCTAATTCAATAAAAATGATCATGTTAACAAGTTCCTAAATCTAACATCCCAATAAACCCGATTTTATATTGAGAAAACTGGGGTTTTCAGGGGTATACATTATATTCTTTTCATATGTTGTGGGTGCTAGTTAGAACCGCCTCAATAAAGCGGGTTAAAGAGCACCCATAATTAATGTGTAACTATACCAAATTTAGTGACACAGAGGCCTTTCTGATGTTTAATCTTCATCAGTGTGTCTAAACCCCAAAGTTTTGAAACCGAAACGGATGATGGACAAGACCCGGCAAACACAGCACACCCCCCCCCCCCTCCGAACACACACCGACCGACGTAGCTCATGAGGCATGTCAGCCGGAGGCATCATGCAAGAGACATAGCCTATGTCTTGAGTTTAGTTAAGGCAACTTTAACAAACTATCTTTAATATAAAACAAAATTTTCTTTTAAAGGAAATATTTTCTACTGATCATCACAAGACGTTGCAGTTTCTAAGGTGTTAATTGAATTTTTTTGTCTTTTCTGTCGCTGGGGTAAGGCCGTTGTAATATGATCTACCTCTCATGGATTTTCCAGATTATGTCTTCTGTCTATTTGTTAAGAAAATAGTGGGGCCCCGACCGTCGGGGCTTGAAGAAATATATGGGCAGCACGATGTTTCTACGCGGAACTAAATCCGACCCGCACTCCAGTACTGGCAAACCGCTTAGAGGATCTAAGCCTGCCCAGGCAAAGGGGTGCCAGTCGTAACATCAATGCTTGTTAAAAATAGAAGTGGGGACAATGAGACAGAGCATCAGGTACCAACCAACATAAGCCTTTACGCTGGAACCGTCATAAAATCTGAGGCCTTGCCTACCGGCGTGCAATTAAAGAGGAAAGCAAAGATGTCAACCGTGATTGTGTTAACTACCATGCATGCAGTCTGTCGTACAGCATTTATGTTGTACCCAATCTTTTTATACCGAAGAATGAATTTACGAAATTGGGTGCTGAAGTCATTGCGGTTATATATTTTTCTGAATTTATATAAAAAGTCACCATAAACTTCGTGTTCCGATAGACCTTGTTGCAGAAGAGATTTAAGTCCAATATTTAATTTTGAAATTAAATCAGAATGACGTCTATAAAAGTTTGAAAAGGCTTTGCGTACTTTATGATACCGATCACCCTGATTAAGAAGTTTAGCCGTTAACAATTTATTACGAGTGTTGAAGCCAGTTACTACACACTCTGGCAAATCGAATAAACCCTATTAGTTTCATTGGGCGACAGGGCTTAAAATGTCATTTCATCTCAACGTCGGGTAAAAGTCCCTAAAAATTGGAAGCAACGTCTCCAAAATGACCTTTACAGTGTTGAAGGGGACGTTAAACCTCAAATCCAAAAGGTTACGAAAATAGTACTATGGGACATACACAAATGAAGTCTGAACATTAAGCTTCAGATTAGTTAGTATTTATGTTGTTCTTCAGGAAAATTCTCTTAATTCATATTCTTTTTGTACAATAGCAAGATTCAATTTTCACGGAACGCGTGTGCACTGCAAAGGGAATACTTTTGCATGCACAATTTGTGTTTCTAAAATTGAGTTATATATATACTATCAGTAACTTAGTTCATATGTTTACGCTACCTAGATTAAAAATAGAAGTGAAAGCAATGATTAGGAATCGATACAATCAACACACAGCTCCCATCAGAGACACGAAAGTGAAAGAAGCACACACATGAAACAACAGACCTACTGGAAACACCAATAGCGGAAAGCCAAAAGGAAAGGTTACTTTCCCACAAAATGGCCAATAGGCTATCCAAAATAAAATAATATAAGCATCACAAACACCCAAAGACAAAGCATAACAAAAAAAAAAAAAAAAAAACGCGACAGAAGAACCGCCTTGGAACGGTTAGTGGAAACGAATTCCACTTGGGGGCTTAAATCGATTTTACGTGGCCACAATCCTCGCCCTAACTTCTGTCGCGATTTAGACAAATAATTTATTCATTCCGCATGAAGGCCTCATAACTCAACGGTGCAACATCTCCGTGAACACAAATAATCAAACAAACACAGAGATGAAACAACAGTGAGGACTCAACAGCAAGGAACCACTGAAATGCTGGAGCAAAAGAAAACCAACAGTTAGACTCCGATGGGTCCGAACAGAGATAGAGCATCAGGCACCAGCCAACATTACGTTGAATTAGATCGCTCTAATTCTCAATAAATATGTTCTAGAAAGGGTTATCCTTTGGAAGAAAGAAATGCACCACAGAACTTGAAATATGTAGTGTACATGTTTTCTGGGCCAGACTAGCTAGTTTCGGCCATTTAGGCCTCATCAGTGACACGCAGATATTTTCAAAATTCCACAATGGAATCAATGATCCCAAAGGACAAGAAAATAAAAACTACACTATGATGTAGGGCATGGACATTTTTACGGCCGCCACACATTCCCAGACACCAGCTGTAGTGACGTTAGATATGTTCTAGAAAGGGTTATCCTTTGGAAGCAAGAAATGCACCACAGAACTGGAAAATATGGAGTGTACATGTTTTCTGGGCCAGACTTTACACTGGAACCGTCATAGAATCTGAGGCCTGACCCACCGGCGTGCAATTAAAGAGGGAATCAAAGCTGTCAACCGTAATTGGGTTAACTGCCATGCATTCAGTCTGTCGTATAACATTTATGTTGTACCCAATCTTTTTATATCGAAGAATGATTTTACGAAATCGGGTGTTGAAGTGATTCCGGTTATATATTCTTCCGAATTTGTATACTAAGTCACCATAAAGTTCGGGTTCCGATAAACCTTGTTGCAGGAGAGATTTCAGTCCAATATTGAATTTTGAAATTATAATAGAATGACGTCTATAAAATTTTGAAAAGACTTTGCGTACTTTATGATACCAATAACCCTGATTAAGAAGTTTAGCCGTTAACAATTTATTACGAGTGTTGAAGTCAGTAACATGACTACACACTCTGGCAAATCGAATTAATTGCGAAATATAAACGCCATAGGATGGCGCACGAGGAACATCAGCATCCAAAAAAGGAGAATTTACAATCTCAAAATCAAAATCATCGCGTTTATCATAAATTCTGCACGAAAGAAACCCATCTAAAATAGATAGATGTAAATAAAAAAACGGGGCCTCGGTATCAGAAGAATTTGCTTTATTTAACCGAAGTTTGGGGGGGGGGGGGGTAAATTTGACTGATCAAACCATCGAAATAGGTATTATCAATATTTAATAAATCATCCAAGTATATAGAAGTGGAGCTGAAAGCTTCAATGATTTCAGACTGGTTTTCAGCAGAAAGGGACATCATGAAGTCTCTCTCATAACAAAACAAAAACAAATCAGCCACGAGTGTTGCGTTGCGCAATTGGTACCCATCGGAATACCCACATTTTGTCTAAATAAGTGAGTACCAAATCGTATATAAATATTGTCAAGTAGAAGGGTGAGAGCTTCACACACTTTCTGACAAGACCATAAAGAATAATTTTTATGCTCTCCAGAAGTGAAAAATGCATTTTTTACATTACATGCAAGATAGAGAGAGTCTTCCCTATGAAATGTCCATTCAATTAAATCATTAAGTTTTTCGTTTATAAGATTATGAGGATGTGTAGTGTAAAGGGGGGTGAAAAATCATAAGTAGACAGACTTGAAGCACGAAAACGCTTGGATTTTAATTTATTTAAAACTTCATTAGATTTTTTTATAGACCAAAACAGATTTCTACTTGATCTTTCGATGACTTTGTCGCAATATTTTATCAGATGCTTTTTGATGGCAGTCAAACATGAAGTTAATAATTTGCAGAGTTCAGTGGTGGTACACGAGCTTGAATTTGCAATAAACTGTGCTTTGTATGGTCTTTTATGAAGTTTAGGTAACCAATATAACGTAGGAAGCGTGTCTTGGCCTTCTGTAACACAAACAGCAAACTTGGTGGCTGAATGACAAAGACTCATTCGGGGGAAAGAAGAGGCCCGGAATCGAACCCAGGATTCCTGGTTTTTGAGGCGAGTTGTTTAAGTAGCATATAACGGCGGCTCATATATATAATATATATGTGGTTCGAATAAATGACACTGAAAAAAGATAAGAAACCACGTTAACGAAGTAAAAATACGTATTGTGACGAAAGAAATGAATGCCTTTATTATCTATTCTCAAAATTCTCAGTTCATTACAAAAACATATCCGTCTGACAAAGTGCATTTTTTGTACATCTCCAAAATCACTACTGATGACTATTCGAATTGCCAGTTAGTACCGCCTTCTTGAGGCATATAGTCATGTAACTGACTTCAACACTCGTAATAAATTGTTAACTGCTAAACTTCTTTGTCAGGGTTATCGGTTGCATAAACTACGCAGAGACTTTTCAAAATTGTATACGTCATTCCGATTGAATTTAAAAATTCAATGGTGGACTTAAATCTCTTCTGAAACAAGGTCTATCGGAACCCGAATCTTACTAAAAATATACTTGCAATGACTTCGGCACCCAATTTCGTGAAATCAGTCTTCATTACACGGACTTGATCAGATAACGTGATGAATGATTTGTTGTTGTATATTTTGGGTATCTGAGATCTGCATTACTGATAAAACTTTTTTTTTAGAAATTGAAGCGAAAGCCAACGACATGTCGTTCAAGTCTGCTCGTTGTTTGACCAATTATATGCGTATTTCTCACAAATAACAACCGATTGCAATAATCAAAGCACATGGAATTACCGACGACTGACAGTTTTCAAGATTAAATTAAATGATAATCCGATACTAAATGCGACGCATTGTCCTGAACTGGACTATGCCAGATGGTCGGAAGTAACATTTTGCAGATAAAAAATACATTGAAGTATCTCTAATTCTCAGTAAAATAGAAGTGGAGGCAATGAACCGTCATAGAATCTGAGGCCTGACCCACCGTCGTGCAATTAAAGAGGGGAGCAAAGTTATCGACCGTGATTAGCAAAGCCTTTTTAACATTTTATAGACGCCATTCCGATTTAATTTAAAAATTCAATTCAACAAGGTCTATAGAGCTCGAATTTTATGGTGAGTTAGTATATAATTTTAGAAAAGTATATACATGCAATGACCTCAGCACCCAATTTCGTAAACGCATTCTTCGATATAAAAAAGTGGGTACAACATAGATATTATACGCAGAATGCATGCATGGTAGCTAACCCAGTCGCTGTTGACAACCTTGCTTCCCTCTCGAATTGCACGTCGGTATGTCAGGCCTCAGATTCTATGACGGCTCCAGTGTAAAATAGAAGTGGAGGCAATGATCAGGAATCGATACAATTAACCCACAGCTCCCATCAGAGACACCAAAGGGAAAGAAACACAAACATGAAACAACAGACCCTAATGGAAACATCAAAAGCGGAAAGCCAAAAGGACAGTTACTTTCCCACAAAATATAAGCGACACAAACACTCAAAGACAAACCATAACAAAAATAAACCGCGACAGAAGAACCGCCTTGGAACGGTTCGCGGAAACGAATTCCTCGGGGGGGGGGGGGGAGTCAGTTAATAAGTTAATTGTATCGATTCCTGATCTTTGTTTTTGAAAAGGCTTTGCGTAGTTTATGGTACCGATAACACTGATTAAGAAGTTTAACCGTTAATAATTTATTACGAGTGTTGAAGTCAGTTACATGACTACACACTCTAGCAAATCGAATTAATTGCGAAATATAAACGCCATAGAATGGCGTACGAGGAACATCACCATCCAAAAAAGGAAAATTTACAATCTCAAAATCAAAGTCATCGCGTTTATCATAAATTTTACATGAAACAAACCCATCTACAATAGATAGATGTAAATCCAAAAAACGGGGCCCCGGTATCAGAAGAATGTGCTTTATTTAACAGAAGTTCTGGGGGGGGGGGGGGGGGCGGGGAATCGGACTGATCAAACCATCGAAATAGGTATTATCAATATTTAATAAATCATCTAAATATCTAGAAGTGGAGCTAAAAGCTTCAATAATTTCAGATTGGTTATCAATGGAAAGCGACAACATTAAGTCTCTTTCATAACAATACAAGAACAGTTCAGCCACAAGAGGTGCGCAAATCGTACCCATCGGAATACCCGGAATTTGTCTTAATTACTTTGTACCGAATCTAATATAAATATTGTCAAGTAGAAAGGTGAGGGCATCACACACTTTCTGACATGACCAAAGTGTATAATTCTTATGCTCTTTAGAAGTGAAAAATGCATTTCTGACATTACATGCAAGATAGAGAGAATCTTCTCTGTGAAAAGCCCATTCAATTAAATCATTAAGCTTTTCTTTTATAAGATTATGAGGAAGTGTATTGTAAAGAGTGGAAAATCGTAAGTAGACAGACTTGAAGCACGAAAATGTCTGGATTTCAATTTATTTAAAACCTCATTCGATTTTTTTATAGACCAAAACAGATTTCTTCCTGATCTTTCAAAGACTTTATCACAATATTTAATCACATGCGTTTTAATAGCAGTAAGACAGGAAGTTAATAATTTAGAAAGTCCAGAGTTGACGAAATTTCAACTATCGCCCTCAGTTCATCAAATCATGCAAAGAACATTTACATTACAGTTTGGGTTTTAATTGTAATTGTTTGAGATGATTTATTCCAATGTGGACTTTTAAAAGTATTTCAGGGACACTGATGGCGCAAAATTGGTCAAAAATGACCAAAAAAAAAAAAAAAAAAAAAAAAAAAATGAACATACCACGCTTTAAAATTGTATGTTGATAGTCTTTGATGGCGTACTTTTCCGTTGAAAACCATTCTGAAATTATTGAAGCCTTCATTTGGACGGAAGAAAATATTTGTCTAAACAATGGCGAGGATTGCGCCGCAATAAATCGAAATAAGCTCTCGCATTTCGCTGACCGTTCCAGGGCGGTTCTTCTGTCGCGTTTTTTTTTTTAAAGTTCGTATTTGAATGAATACATCGCTTATTAGCTCGTCTTAAGAACGTAAGGGGGAACTATTGCTCTACCACCGGCGTCCGGCGTCAACGTCAGCGTCAGCGTCCGCATTTATTTAAAGTTTACGTGGAAGCTCTGATTTTCGATGTTTTACAAATGTATTTTCAAATAAAATTAATATTTTACTTATTCTTTTTGACTGCATTTTCCAGGGTTTTTGGCTTTAATTGGACTTTTTGAAATGTCAATACGGACATGAGCAGATGCCGTAGTTATATGCAAGGTGTCCGCCAATAGATTAAGGCGTACACGCGTAGTCATAATAACGTTACTTGACTACCTTACGAAAGATTTTTCCATGGTTAAATCACGTGAAATCTCGGCGAGACTATGCGAGACAACCGTCTCGGACTGGTTAACAATTGATTACTCCACATAAAACATCTGTATTTTTCCGGGTCGACCATCAGCCCATTACCATATTGATATTTGACTCTTTTTTTATTTAATGCTCATATTTTTATTCGTTGTCCTGACTTATACAATTCCTTTTTGTTAACAGAAAAATTGAAATTTGACCGCGGGGAAAGTTTCGAAACTACGTCACGCGTATAAATGACCTGAAACGTAACAAACTGAGCCGAAATGGTTAGCCGGAAAAATGTAGCACCGCGCTTGGACCAACTTGTTACCGGAGCAGTTACCGAATCATTTACCGGAGCGTCTCGGCAGAGTGGACAGCGCTTCTCGCCTGGCCAAGCAATTTCCATTTTTCACAAACTATTACTCAGGGGTATACAAAAACGCCCTGGGAAAAGAAAGAGACACAATGAGCTATCTGGCTACCTACGGATTTCTATCTGCCCGAGATTTACAAAGTGATGGTGAGCCCCAAATTCCAAAACATAACGCTAGTGCTTCACGGAATCCGGATCGTTTCGCCCTTAGGTGTTTCGCCTTAATTTATGGGTGGGTAGATTCGCCCTTATGAAGTTAGTCGTTTCGCCCCAATTGTATTTGTCTAAGGGTGGGTCAAACGGGTTGGATTAATAAAAGGCCAGATGAGATAAATAGATCGACAACCGACAGACATACAGACATGTTTGATAGATAGATAGATAGATAGATAGATAGATAGATAGATAGATAGATAGATAGATAGATAGATAGATGTAAGGATGTAATGGTGCTTGGGTTGACAGACGAATGGACGGGATGGAAATAATTAAATCACCACGTTGACAAGTCTGACAAGTCTATGCAATGTAGACCCCCTAAATCACATTTTTTTACAGCGGAAAGCGGGTTTCGAGGTTTACATTTTCTGTTTTTAAATATAGGCAATGAGACTTTTCTAACCCACAATCAATGTGTTGAGCAGAAATGAGAAAACTATCACCTGGACACATTGCCATTTTACAGCCATAAAATTACATTATATTGTATAGGCGTGTAACCGTAATGTGACCTCGCATCTCTTTCTCAAAACTTTTGGCAGCTCATTTGCCAAAACCTAACGTAGAAGTCCAGCTGCATCAAACGAGGATATTACAATATAAAACTCATAAAAAACAAATTGAATAAACAGTTCATAGCACACCGACTCCCCACAACCCCTCGACCCCTTTATAAACCAAAACGTACCTTACCTCTATCCATGGGGCCTAAATTAAAATATGGGAGAAACGACAAACCGGAGTTACCGGAGAAAAGACCCACCAAATTGGGGCGAAACGACCCAGGGCGAAAGGACCCACGGGCGGAACAACCCGTCACAGCTTCACGCTGCTTAAATGTGTTCATGCTGCATACTAACTTTGATACACCCTATCGAATTTTATTTCCATGAAGTGTACACATGACCAACACTCGTTGGTTAGAGCTAGGGACTAACTTCCCACATCAAAGGTCCTGGTGTATGAATGTCAGTTGACGTGTCACCAGTAACAATTCCGATTCTGGTTCTGACAGAAAGCCTTGCCCACTTGTAAGTTAATATCAGTCGGACTCCTCAGTGATGCAAGATACACCTCACCTTTGGCTTACAACAGAATAAATTAAAACCTTTGAAAAAATTGTTTCCATGTAGTTTAGGGAAAACTTGCATGATCCCTCTTGAAGCCCTCAAGGATCCCTGATGTGACAATATTCTGTAGAAGTTGGTCCTTGAGGCTGATAGAAGCCACCGTGGTGTAGTGGTTATGCTACTCGCCTTGTTCACCTGGGGTCGCAGGATCGATCTTCTCCAGACTTTCGGTAGAGTCTTTAAACCGAGGTCCCGTCTTTGTATGACCTTAGCTGTAAATGAGACGTAAAACTCAAACACTCCCTCTATAAGTCTGATGCCCATTGTAATGAAGGAGAGTTGACATATGTCGGTCCCGATACCCTAGAAAGTATCCTCTGCTGTTCGCTGCTTTCGGGTTGGAGAACCTGCAAGCATGGATGTCCACTTAGCCCAGACGTAGATCATGCGGTCAATGCTTGTGAGTTTGGCGGCCAAGGTATTGTATCACTCGGGGGGTAACACTGGCTGTATGTTAGCCAACTCTGACAAACCGAGCTGCTCACCGTTGTGTCGTCTCCAGCTGCTGGATACTATATATAGGCCCCATACTGACGTGGATTTATCCCGGATTAGTATAATCTCGTTCTCTACCATCGTGTTTTAACATCTACAGTCCCGATGGATATTCTTCTTGGCATACAAAGAAACGCAAGGCTGCTGTTTGCCTATTTCCGTCGAATCAAAATGCGGTTCCCATGGCACATTTAGTTGGGTTTAAAAGACTTTTGCCAGTCTGTATTCCATTATGGGCATTGCTATAGTCTGTCAATATCCCTCTGAAGTTCAGCAGTATCAGTCATGCTTGAGATCTTGTCATATAAAAGGCTGCCAATAACAAAGAAGCCAGCTCCAGAGCTGACCTTCTGTGGCAGGTCATTTATGTATGGACAGAACAACAATGGTCCGAGCATGGCATCTTGAGGAGCACCGGATACGGCTTGAGTAATCTTGGAAAACTAGCCTTTGACCAGGTCTGGTTAGCCCCTATTGTAAGGGAGCTCTTGATCCACTGTAAGATAAAAATAAAAAATGAGTTCCTTTGAGAGCAATGAAAACATTCATAAGAAAAAAGATGGGTCATACTACGTAGTTTCGGCTAATAAAGCCTCATCAGTGACCCTATAATGATCCGGCAACGAAAGCCAGGGGAAACATACTGCAATTTTGCGAATTTCGAATAGGCAGTCGATTCAAAGACTGATATAAATCAAAATGGGGTCCAAATAATTAAAACCTGTCTAGAATATGAGTCTAAACCAATAATTTATTTCTGATTTCTCAGAATATTTACGCGGATCTCAAAGGACCAAAAGTAAAAATATAAACTGCACTATGGTTGATGTACGGGGAGACGTTTTACGGCCGCCACACGGCACAACACCAGCTGCAGTGAAGGCAAATAAAAATAAAAAATGAGTTCCTTTGAGAGCAATGAAAACATTCATAAGAAAACAGATGGGTCATACTACGTAGTTTCGGCTAATAAAGTCTCATCAGTGACCCTATAATGATCCGGCAACGAAAGCCAGAGGAAACATAGTGCAATTTTGCGAATTTCGAATAGGCAGTCGATTCAAAGACTGATATAAATCAAAATGGGGTCCAAATAATTAAAAGCCTGTCAGAATATTTACGCTGATCTCAAAGGACCAAAAGTAAAAATATAAACTGCACTATGGTTGATGTACGGGGAGACGTTTTACGGCCGCCACACGGCACAACACCAGCTGCAGTGAAGGCAAATAAAAATAAAAAATGAGTTCCTTTGGGAGCAATAAAAACATTCATAAGAAAGAAGATGGGTCATACTACGTAGTTTCGGCTAATAAAGCTTTATATTGTGTCGTATCTGGACTTGATAGTGCTCAAGTTATTCATATAGCACTTTGTCAAACACCTTGCTAAAATCAAGTGCGACGGTGAATAATTGTTGGCCTTAACCTTTTCCTGCTGCAAGGACTTTGCTCATAGTAAGCTGTCTTTCACACGACTGCCTCTTTCAAAATCCGTTGTTTTGGTCTGACAAAAGATGAAAACGACCTCAGTTTGGGAAACACAGAAAATACTGCTAAAATAGTGAAAATACCATCGTAAGGGAATGAGTTTAATGACTCTCCTTTTTGCTAGAAATGTAACGTGCGCCCCCACGAATACCATCTGTACCTACCCAAGGACTTGTTTGCGTGACTAACTATCTATCTTCTATTACTAAGATACGTCACAACTGACTATTGCTCGCAGCTGTATATACACTCAAGATTTGCAGGACGGACACCTTCACGGTAATCATGCCATTACGGTAAGGATCTTTAACCTGTAAAGGGGGTGATTCTCCCTGCACAGGGGCGTGAGTGTGGGGATGGGTGGCGTCCCAAGTTAACGTCCCGAACCCAAGGACGGTGCACTTTGTGGCGAGGCAACTGCACTAACTGGCTAACACACTGAGTTACCGCTGTAGCACTATCGGTATCTTTTTATGTTTTACACCACTATTGACTACTTAAGACGCGTAACTGTTGTCTAAATCGCGACGGAAGGGCGAGAATTGCGGTCGCGTAAAATCAATTTAAGCGTCCTCCCCCACTACACACACAGTGGAATTCGTTTCACTGACAGTCCCAAGGCGGTTCTTCTGTCGTGGTTTATTTTTGTTATGGTTTGCCTTTGAATGTGTGTATCGCTTATTTTATTTTGTTTTGGAAAGCTAATTGGCCATTTGTGGGAAAGTAACTGTCCTTTTGGCTTTCCGCTATTGATGTTTCCATTAGGGTCTAAACATTTCATGTTTGTGTTTCTTTCGCTTTGGGGTCACTGATGGGAGCTGTAGGTTAATTTTATCTATTCCTGATCATTGCCTTCACTTCTATTTTCTAAAAAAAAAATCTAATTGGCCGTTACTAGCTAGTCTGGCACAGAAACACTTCAACACTTCATACTTTTCAGTTCTGTGGTGTATTCTTTTCTCCCAATGGATAAAAAAATATATATTCCATATTCATGCAGTCGCAAGTGGGTAAAAACCGCAGTGTCGAAACGATCGTTGCCCTGGCCTGAAGGTTTGTTAATAAACACAGTGTTAAGTGATATAATAACACAACAGCTCAAAGTAGAAGTAAAACAGAGATCAGGAATCGATACAATTAACTTACTCCACCCATCAAAGACACCAAAAGGAAAGAAACACAAACATGGAGCGATACGACCATAATGGAAACCTAAACAAAGGAAGGCCATAAGGACAGTTACTTTCCCACAAAATGGCCAAATGGCAATCCAAAATAAAAAGACACAACTTATACACACAGTAAGTAACAAACAACAACATTAATAAACCACCACAGAAGAACCTTCTTGGAACGGGTTGCCTTTGGAAACAAATAACACAAAATAAAAAACGAAAATCGGAGACTCGGTTTTATTGAGTCTCTTCATATACAGCAAAGTGGTTTGAGAGACTGTAAACGCCCATTAGCGCCGACTTTAACAGCATTCGATGTTCAGTATAACCAGAATGAGCACAATGATCCCAAAGGAAACGAAAATATAATCTGCACTATGATGTAACACGGGGAGATTTTTTACAAACGCCACACGGCACTTAACACCAGCTGCAGTGATGTAAAATAGAAAGCTAAAAGTTAAAACAATGTTTCTTCCTTTACAAAATAGTCGGCTCAATACGGAAATGATACGACATACATAGTGTCAATTGGCCTTTGACCGAATCACGGTTGATTGCTATGCTGTACTTTTAAATTGCACGGCGGCGGCTTAGGCCTCAGATCCATTGACGGCCTCAAAATAAAGCTTTTATAGTGTTCTTAGACTTGGCGCTATGTCTGTCACTTGACCTGCCGTGATTTCAATAATGATTTTCTCTAACTATGACTAACAGTGCAAGGAATATCGGCCACAAGCCTCAGTCTTTGCTTTATCTCAGTGATTGGATTTGATTTATATGGGTGTGTGTGTCTAACTATGCATCGCGTTAGGAAACGATTATACGACCCGACGTTTTGTTTTATTTTAGGCATTACACCTGAACTTCGCCCCCGTCCATCGGAGCTTGAAGAAAGGGATGGGCTGCTTGATGCTTCCACACAGAGCTGAAACCAGCCCGCACACGAGTACTGAAAAACAGCTTAGAGGATCTAAGCCTGCCCAGGCAAAACGGTGCGAGTCGGACCGCCCATGCTTACAAAGTAGAAGAAAAACAAAAATCAGGAATTGATACAATTAACTTACTCCACCCATAAAAGACACCAAAGGGAAAGAAATACAAACATTAAGCAACCAGACCATAATGGAAACCTAAACAAAGGAAGGCCATAAGGGCAGTTACTTTCCCACAAAATGGCCATATGGCCATCCAAAATTAAAAGACACAAGTGATACACACAGTAAGTAACAAACAACAACATAAATAAATCGCCACAGAAGAGCCGCCTTGGAACGGTCAGTGGAAGATTTCCACTGGGGGGCTTAAATCAATTTTACGTGGCCACAATCCTCGCCCTTACTTCCGTCGCGATTAAGACAAATAATTTGTTCAGTCCGCATGAAGGCCTCCTAACTCATCAGTGCAACATCTCCGTGAACACAAAAATCAAAGAACCACAGAGGTGAGACAACGGTGAGGACTCGACAGCAAGAAACCACTGAAATGCTGGAGCAAAAGAAAACCAACAGTTAGACTCCGATGAGCCCGACCAGAGACAGAGCATCAGGCACCAACCAACATTATCTCTCTAATTCTCAATACGCCTTTACGTTGGAGCCGTCATAGAATCCGAGGCCTGACCCACCGGCGTGCAATTAAAGAGGGAAGCAAAGTTGCCAACCGTGATTGGGTTGACTACCATGCATGCAGTCTGTCGTATAATATCCATGTTGTACCCAATCTTTTTATATCGAAGAATGATTTTACGAAATTGGGTGCTGAAGTCATTGCGGTTATATATTTTTCTGAATCTATAAACTAAGTCACCATAAAATTCGGGTTCCGATAGACCTTGTTGCAGAAGAGATTTAAGTCTAATATTGAATTTTGAAATTAAATCGGAATGGCGTCTATAAAATTTTGAAAAGGCTTTGCGTAGTTTATGGTACCGATAACCCTGATTAAGGAGTTTAGCCGTTAATAACTTATTACGAGTGTTGAAGTCAGCTACATGACTACACACTCTAGCAAATCGAATTAATTGCGAAATATAAACGCCATAGGATGGCGCACGAGGAACATCACCATCCAAAAAAGGAAAATTTACAATCTCAAAATCAAAGTCATCGCGTTTATCATAAATTTTGCACGAAACAAATCCATCTACAATAGATAGATGTAAATCCAAAAACGGGGCCTCGGTATCAGAAGAATTTGCTTTATTTAACTGAAGTTCTAGGTGGTAAATCTGACTGATCAAACCATCAAAATAGGTATTATCAATATATAATAAATCATCTGAATATCTAGAAGTAGAGCTAAAAGCTTCAATAATTTCAGATTGGTTATCAATGGAAAGCGACAAAATGAAGTACAAAGCCTATTGGTTTTATTGGGCGGCAGGGCTTGAGATGTGATTTCATCTCAATGTCCGGAACAATTCCCACAGAATAGGAAGCAGCGTCTCCAAAATGACCTTTACAGTGTTGACGGGGACGCTAAACCTTAAATTAAACAAACAAGAAAACAAATACACCTGGACCTAGGGCAAAGATAAAATGTATTTAAGCCATCCGGAGCTTTAGGTGTCGACCGTTCTAAACCTGTGATTTCGATGATGTTCTTTCATTTTGTTTGTAGTTTTTTCACCAAAACAGTTCTCCAATTTGTACGTTATTAAGAAGTAGTTCTTTTAATACTTTCTAAGCAGTCAAATCAATCCATTCGAGGAAGAGACTTCAGATTGTTCCCCTTGTTAAGCGCTTTGAACGTTCTACAAGACTACAGAACGGAATCGGCCACACGGGTCGTTTTTAACCCGTATGGGTTTCATGGTTTCTTAGATAAATGATAGATTAATGATAAGATTACAAAATCGAAACGTCTGTCTTGACTTGCCGTGTTTCCGAGACTCACGTTCCACAGGAAATACTGCAAATAAATGTTGCGAAAACCAAAAATAACCCCGAATATGTGCCACTGGTTAATCTTCATACCAATTAATACAGGTTTGACTTGTTCACTCTATACTTTTTCACTTCTGTGATATATTCGGATAACCCTTTTATTGAACATATTGAACGTCACTTTTGTTAAAGACACATTTTTCTCTATATAAAAGGGGTGGACTGTCTAATCGTCTGCAATAAACAAGTCCTTCGGACGATAGTGCACATCAAAGGCTTATCTTTTCTAAGTGATTATGAGGTGATTATGAGCAGAGACTCTCTGAGAGATATGTTTAAAAAGGGCTCTGTAAGGGGAAATTGTGTGATGGTATATTTGTTTTTAAGATTGTTTTAGATTGTTTCTAACAAAATGTCGTTTTTATTTTCTTTTTCCATTAAAAAAAAAAACACAGCAAAAACAATAAAGTAAAGGAAAACACTGACATTCATTGTTTAATTAACTCAAATGTGAGAAGAAGTAAACTAAATGAATTGATTAATTCAAGATTAAATCAATCAATTAACATTTATTTTATTTATTATTTTTGAAAGTCATACAAATCATATAATGTCTAAAACATTCGCATGTTATAGTTTCAGTCAAGATGCAACTATAAAGTGTCTCTTGGTTTAGACACAATTGTATCAGAAAGCAGAACTCCCCACATTAATCAGTAAAGCAGGGGCTTAGAGGATATTAGATTATTTTTCTTATTTCTGCTAAAACATATATTGTGTGTCCTCGTTAGAACCACCTCGCAGAGGCGGTTCTAACAAGTATCTGCAATATAAAACATATTGTACGGTAAAACTGGGGTTTAGACAGGTGTACATTATTTTTCTTATTTCTACTCAAAACCATATATTGTGGGTCCTCGTTAGAACCCCCTCGCAGAGGCTGTTTTAACAAGTACTCACAATTTGTACCGTAAACCTGTGATTTAGAGGGGGTAAACATTATGGTTTATTTCTATTCAAAAACATATATTGTGGGTCCGCGTTAGAACCGTCTCACCGAGGCGGTGAGGCGGTTCTAACAAGTACCACAGTATATGTTTTGAGCTGAAATATTAAAGATATCAGGATTTTTATCATTTTTGGTCATAAAATTTAACCGTACCACAGTATATGTTTTGAGCTGAAATATTAAAGATATCAGGATTTTTATCATTTTTGGTCATAAAATTTAACCAAGATATTTGATGTTTTTGTAATAATTATAAATAATGGTGACTAAAAATAACACAAAAAAAAGTTAAAACTCGAGCACACAAAAAAAACAACAACAAACAATAAAAGTGCGGAATATCAAAACCAGGACGTAGTTATCAAACAAGCAAAAGAATAGATATGAATTTTTTCTAGGTAACTGACCGCCCTCTCTTGGCCCCATACCTGTATGACAGCCAGAATACCCCGAATGTATCTCATCTCATAACTGGATTTTCCAATAACCGGTCATTAGGGTGCTATGCAATCAAAAAATGTGTCTTTAAGGTATTGTGTAGAGGTTGTAAAAAGTCTCCCTGTCCTTCATCATATGTAGTATATACTTTCTTGATTCACTGATTTCAATCTGGAATTTTAAAAATATTTGAGGGTCACTGATGAGGTCTTTATTAGTCGAAATTAACTAGTCTGACAAAAAAAAACAAAAAAAACTTGTACACACCATTCTCTTCCCTTCCGGTGTTTATTCTTTGCTTCCAAAGGACAACCTTTTTATAAAATTTATTAAGCGTCACTTTAGCTGGGCTTAAGAGAATGTGTGGCGGCGGTAAAAAGTTACCATCTCCTTCATCATAGTAAAGATTTTATTTTCATTATTTTCTTGTCATCAGCGATCATTGATTGCATTGTTGAATTTTGGAAACATTTAAGGGTCACTGAACCATAACTGGCTGAAGCTAGCGTGTCTGTCGCCCCCCCCCCTCCCCAACACACAAAAGACGTGTAAACGACATCCCTTTCACTTCGATTTGTATTCCTTACTTCATTCAATAGGATTAGCCTCCTCTCGTAGAACATATTGAACGTCACTACAGCTGGTGTTAAGGGTATGTGTGGCGGCCGTATAAAGCCTCCATGCCCTTCACCAAAGTGTAGTATTTATTGTTTTTGTACTTTAGGATCATTGCCTCCATTGAGGAATTTAGAAAAAAAAGTCCTAATTGGCCGAAACTAGCTAGTCTGCCCCCCCCCCCCCCCCTCGCTACATATACAAAAACAACTAAAACACACCCCGAGAATTTCACTTCTGCGGTGTACTTCTTGCTTCTAAAACATATAAAGGGTATTTACTTTTTGAGGTGGATATCAAAATGCTTCATCGGGTGTTTTCAAAACATCCATATTTTTACGAGTCCGAAGCACGAGTACAAACTCGGATGTTTTCAACACATCAAATGAAATATTTTTGGTATCCGCCGAAAAAAGTTTTCTTTTTTCTTTTATAATGTTATACGAATATTAACGGTAATGGATCAATCGTATCCTACGTCACAAGTTTGACCTGGTTATGACGTCACAACTGTCAGTTTCAAAACATAAATATATCGCAATTTTGAATACCGCATTTTACAGTTCAAAAAGTGCTTTTCAAGGTATTTTATAGAATTATTTTATCGATAACATGAATTTTGGCGAAAAAAAAGTAGTCCAGGCTACTACTGTTGAAATAACAAGGTAATGAACACAAATATCCTATTTATTTGTTTCAGATATGCATTGATTTTACTACCTGTTATGCATAAGAATTTATTTTTCTGATTCCCACTTGCACCCCACTGTGACCTAATAGTGCTATAAATATCTTGTTAATCTTCTTATAGAAGATTCTAGAAAACTGAGTCACAGATTAATTTCATTTTTGTAAACAACATGTTTACAAGGAAAAGTACTTCAGAACCTTCCTGAAAGTTCTGGGTTGCATTATGTTTAGAAAATTACCTCATCTTATTCCACAGCCCTCTGGAATGTTCTAGAGAAATCTTAGGGTCTATAAAAGAGCTTGATTTTTCTCATTGAGTCAGACTTTGGAGTTTGATGTTTGGGCTTATAAGAAAAGTTATTTCTAAATTCTGTGTTGGATTGTTAAAGGATATTACTTTTCATTTTGGACTGTGAATTCTGTGGGATCAAGGAAAATAGATTCATTCAGGATATTTCATAACAGAGCTAAGTACATTTAATTTTCTTACTTTTACAGGTTAAAGTTCACTTGTAAATAAATTTTGTTAATTTTTCCAAAAGGCTTGTTTGCTTTTTCTTTCTGCTACGCCTGGCTCGTAACAGAAATTGGGGGCTCGTCCGGGATAAAAACCATTTGAGCATTTTAAAACCGACATTTCATGTGACGGCAGGTAATTGTCATTTCTTATCAAATAGATTTGGCAGTTGCTTCACAAGATTGGTATTTCCCCATAGGCATATAGGGGATTGTCATTTCATGTGAGTTGGCATTTCAGGTGAAATAGTACTTGTCATTTCATGTGAAATTCTCGTTGGGCTTGTCATTTCCAAAAAAAAAAAAAAAAAAAAAAAAACTTTGTCAAATTAACCTCAATCTATATTTCCATAAATACTTTATAAAACAAACAAAAAGCAAACATGTCGTTTGATTTGAGAAGCTTTTTGGCTCAGCCTACTCAGGAGTTGTTTAATCTGGCCAAAAGGACAGATTTGTTAGATATTGCTTCCCATTATGGGGTCACTGCTGTCAAAACAAGCATGAAGAAGCATGAAATTAAGAATATTTTGGTACAGTTTTTTGTTGATGAAGAACTTTTCGATCCATCTGCTTTGTCTCTCATTATGGTTTCACATACTGAATTGCAAATGAGACAAATTGAAATAGGAAGGCAAATTGAATTAGAGAAGTTAAGGTTAGAAATGGAAGAAAGAGAGAAGGAAAAGCAAAGAGAAATGGAAGCAAGAGAGAAGGAAAAAGAAAGAGAAATGCAGAGACAAATGCAGATGGAAAGATTAGAAATGGAAGAACGAATTCGAAAAGAAAAATTAGAACAGGAAGAAAAACAAAGAGAAATGGAGGAACGCCTTCAGAAAGAAAAATTAGAAAAAGAAGAGCGACTTGAAATAGAAAGAGAAAAATGGCAATTTCAATTAAAGATGAAGGAAATGGAACTCCAGGGTCAGGATAGGGTGAAACCTACCCCTGTTTTTGACTCTGGTAGTTACTTTGATGCCACAAAACACATCAGATTAGTTCCGCCATTTCAGGAAAAAGAGGTAGATAAGTATTTTTTGCATTTTGAAAAAGTTGCAGAAAATTTAAAATGGCCAAAAGAGCATTGGACCTTACTTTTGCAAAGCGTTGTTGTCGGAAAGGCTCGAGACATTTACACTCAGCTAACTGTCGAGCAAAGCTCAGACTATGATCTGGTTAAGGAGCTTATTCTTAAGGCATATGAGTTGGTCCCTGAGGCTTACAGGCAGAAATTTAGGAACTGTAAAAAAGAAATTTCCCAGACCCATGTAGAATTTGCTCGAACCAAAGAACAGCTATTTGATAGGTGGTGTTCTTCTAAAAAAGTAGGCTCTGATCTTGACAAACTTAGACAACTTGTCCTTGTTGAAGAGTTCAAACGGTGCATAAATTCAGACATTAAATCTTTTCTCGATGAGAGACAGGTTGAAACTTTGGAGGAAGCTTCTCGTTTGGCAGATGATTATGCTTTGACTCATAAAGTCTCATTTGTGAACAGGCCTTATCCTCGAAAACCTTATAATCCACAGACAGGTCCAAGATTCTATCCCAGTAATCCTTCTGGTAGTTATAGCCATACATCTAGTACTATGCCCAAACTTTCTGGTGAAAATAAAAGCCAGAATCCTTCCAAACCTTCTGGTGAAAACAGAAGCCCAAATTTTCCCAAACCTTCTGGTGAAAACAAAGACCAGAATCCCTTATCTCAATCTCAAGTAGTTTGTTATTATTGTAAAAATACAGGTCATTTGATCTCTGAATGTTTAAAATTAAAGCGAAGAAAAGAAAGAGAAAGACAAGAGGAACTTAAGCCTACAGGCTTGACTTCTATAAGGCCAAAACCACAGTCTTGTGTAAGGGAGGAAACTCTTTCTGATACCAAATTATCTGAGACTGATACAGTTATGGAGTGTTATGAACCATTCTTATCAGATGGTTTTGTGTCACTAAATGGTGACAGTTATGCCCATCCTACCCCTATCAAAATCTTACGAGATACCGGAGCTTCTCAATCTCTTATTCTAGCAGATACTCTGCCTTTTTCTGAGAAGACTTCTTTGGGCCAAAGTGTCCTTATTCAGGGTGTGGAATGTGGATTTGTTAATGTTCCGCTTCATAACGTTTATTTGTCATCAGACTTGGTATCCGGTTCAGTGGCTGTTGGTATTAGACCTTCTTTACCTTTTAAAGGTGTTCATTTGTTGCTAGGCAATGACTTAGCTGGAGATAAGGTTGTGGTAAACCCACTTTTGACTATTAATCCTTGCATAGACCAACCGCCTGATCCCATTGAGCAGGAAATTCCTGATCTTTATCCGTCTTGTGCAGTCACAAGGGCTATGGCACGTAAGGCCAAGCAAACTGATGGGAAACAGGATTTCGATTTAACTGATACCTTTTTGGGTCAGTCTTTTAATGACGAGATAACAAGGTCTCTGTCTTCAAGCCTGCCTGATAAGCAGGCAGATTTTCATGAGAATAACTCATCTTTAGATCTAGGCCATGACAAAATGTCGGGGTCTCAACTAGCTATGGAACAGCATAAGGATCCTGAAATTTCGCCTTTGTTTGAAAGGGCCTTAGATGAGCAGGAAGTATCTCAGGTCCCAGTCTGTTATTATGTAAAAAATGACATTCTTATGAGAAAATGGCGTCCACCAGACGTCTCAGCAGAAGACGAGTGGACTGTCAACCACCAGATAGTGGTTCCACGGGTTTACCGTTCCCAAATATTAAACTTGGCACATGAAACTCCCATGTCAGGACATTTAGGTGTAAATAAAACCTATCACAAGATTCTTAATCATTTTTACTGGCCTGGGTTAAAATCAGATGTTTCTCAGCATTGTAGGTCCTGCCATACATGCCAAATGGTAGGAAAACCCAATCAGACTATACCTAAGGCTCATTTGCAGCCTATACCTGCTTTTGATGAACCTTTCAGTCGAATAATTATAGACTGTGTGGGTCCCTTGCCCAGAACTAAGTCCGGCTGTGAATATCTTTTGACCATTATGTGTGCTTCCACACGTTTTCCTGAAGCCATTCCTTTAAGAAATATCAAAACTAAGACAATCGTCAAGGCATTAGTGAAGTTTTTCACATTTGTTGGGCTTCCTAAATCTATTCAGTCAGACCAAGGCTCAAATTTTATGTCTGGAATATTTCAACAAGTAATGCATGAACTTGGCATTGTACAGTATAAGTCATCAGCCTATCATCCTGAAAGTCAAGGCGCCCTTGAAAGATTCCATCAAACCTTGAAAAACATGATAAGATCATATTGCTTTGACACAGAGAAGGATTGGGATGAAGGCATCCATCTGCTTTTATTTGCTGTCAGAGAATCTGTGCAAGAATCTCTTGGCTTCAGTCCATTTGAATTAGTATTTGGCCATACTGTTCGTGGTCCTTTGAAACTTCTCAAAGAGAAATTTCTCTCCAATGATGACACCTCCCTGAATTTACTTCAGTATGTGTCTGATTTCAAAACTAGACTTTCAAAAGCTTGTGAGGCTGCTCGGACCAATCTTCAATCAGCCCAAAGGAAAATGAAACAGCTATATGACATAGGGACAAAAGAAAGGAATTTTAAACCAGGTGATAAGGTACTAGCTCTTTTGCCTATTCCAGGAAAATCGTTTCAGGCCAGGTATTATGGTCCATACACTGTAGACAAAAAGATCAGTGACGTAAATTACATAATAAACACTCCTGGGAGGCGCAAGCTAAAGCAGCTATGTCATATTAACATGCTTAAGGAATACATAGATAGGGACAATACACCTTTAACATCAGTCAATCTAGTTAGCTCTGTTCCACTTAATTCATGTGACAATGACTGTGAGGATATTAATTCAGTGAAGTCGGATCCCACATCATCAAAACTTCAGAATTCTGACATTCTACGGAATCTTGACCAGAAACTGTCACATCTAGAGCCAAATCAGCGGAATGAACTGAAACAGCTGATTTTTGAATATGGACACTTATTTCCTGACATTCCAACACGGACAGACAAAATATTTCACGATGTGGACATAAATGGTTCCAAACCTGTAAAACAACACCTATACAGGATGAATCCTATAAAACAGAAAAATCTTAAAGAAGAAATTCAGTATTTGCTGGACAATGACTGGAATGGAGTTCTCCTAGTATTCTTATACCAGAACAAGAAAGGACAAAAATGTTTATAGACTCTTAGAAGGATTAATTCTCGAACATAGACAGATGCAGAGCAAGAATCAGTCTGCAACATTTCGAAGTTTATCTTACCCCTACTACTGCACCGATTGTTGTTTTCAGTGATCACAATCCACTGACTTTCATACATAAAATGAAAAACAAAAATCAGCGGTTGCTCAGGTGGAGTCTTATGCTACAAGAGTATAATTTAGACATAAGACATATCAGAGGGAGAGATAACATTATCCCTGATGCCCTTTCAAGAGCTTGAGCAGTGTCAGGAGTTGTGTTTTTCTTTCCTACTAAAGTGGATTGTAGATACATGTAATTTTATATGCTATGCTCAATATTTTATTATTCTTAAAGCAAAAGAAAGCTTTATTACATAAATCTTTCTTTTTCTCGAAGAGGGGGAGTGTTATGCATAAGAATTTATTTTTCTGATTCCCACTTGCACCCCACTGTGACCTAATAGTGCTATAAATATCTTGTTAATCTTCTTATAGAAGATTCTAGAAAACTGAGTCACAGATTAATTTCATTTTTGTAAACAACATGTTTACAAGGAAAAGTACTTCAGAACCTTCCTGAAAGTTCTGGGTTGCATTATGTTTAGAAAATTACCTCATCTTATTCCACAGCCCTCTGGAATGTTCTAGAGAAATCTTAGGGTCTATAAAAGAGCTTGATTTTTCTCATTGAGTCAGACTTTGGAGTTTGATGTTTGGGCTTATAAGAAAAGTTATTTCTAAATTCTGTGTTGGATTGTTAAAGGATATTACTTTTCATTTTGGACTGTGAATTCTGTGGGATCAAGGAAAATAGATTCATTCAGGATATTTCATAACAGAGCTAAGTACATTTAATTTTCTTACTTTTACAGGTTAAAGTTCACTTGTAAATAAATTTTGTTAATTTTTCCAAAAGGCTTGTTTGCTTTTTCTTTCTGCTACGCCTGGCTCGTAACACTACCAAGTATAAATAAAACCCTTTAATACATATTAGATGCCTTGGATGGAAGGAGACAGTGCAGATGTATCGATTCCTGAAAATTGCCTTCACTTCATTTTTGTCACGACGAGGCACTCGTGTATTATTAAAATTTATAATCATTGTTGTCATCATAAATCGTTAATAATAAATATTACGATCAGTGCAATTCAATCGTATTACAATTTAAGCAAACGAGAGCAAAAATCTCCGGCGGAAGGTAGTGGTCCATCGTCGTCTGCGTCTGGGTCTAGAAAACATTTCATGGTCAATCTCCAGGGAAGAATGTTGCTGATCCTGTTGGGTATCAAATCCGCGTTCTCCTAGTCAACAAGCAGACGCGCATCCGACTGAACTACTCAGGCCAGCTGTTGTCTCCATGGGGAAGGGGAACAAAAGTGTGTTCGTAAGGACTGGGTCGCACAATCAACATAGCCGTCATGACCGTATATGGTAAAACATTTTAAAAATCTTCTGCAAAGGAACGAAACGACCGATGATCTAGAAACTACCAAGCGTGTTCAAAAGATGATCTCTGGTTGACACTGAACCATTTTACCCCAATGTCAAATTTGGTCACTTTGGAATTGAGTAAAGGCAAAACAGTGGAATTTTCTTATTTCATTTTAGCCAATGCCATCAGATGTGATATTTATAATTGTCGACTGAAATAGAGTTTATTCATTCTAAAGGAGAAGGTAAATTAATTACCATTGTCGAAAATGCCTCAGATACAGTTTCTTATCTTCTTTTCTTCTAAAGTTGGTGTAAACGACTCCGCTGTATAGAAGTTAAGCTACTCGCCTCGTATAGCATTGGTCGTGGGCTCGATTACGGGTTTCACCAGACATTTGGATGAGTCTTTAAAGCGAGGACCCATCACCATATGCCCGTAGTTGTCGGTGGGACGTAAAATACATACTAAAACTGCTGCGCTGATTAAAACCAAAGAACTTATGAATCGTCTATATGTAGGGACAAAGAAAAGTTTTTCATGGATTTGGTGTCACCTATCCGCAATCGTTTGAAATTTAGGACGACAATACAGAAATAAATAGTCAAGGGAACACATTTTTTCTTGGCCAATCAGGCCTCATCAGTGACCCGCAATGTTCCGGAAAGAAAAAAAGTCCCATAGAATTAAAACCAGTAAAAATTGTTGGTTATCTTCTGCTCCAGCATTTCAGTTATTCCATGCTGTTGGGTCCACATTCTTCATTCATTTCTGTAGTCGGTAGATGTTTGTTTTTCGTACATGTAGATGCTTGTTAGATGCGTTAGAAATCTTCTTGCGGACTGAACAAATTATTTGTTTAAAGGCGAGCATTGTGTTCACGTTAGATCGATTTAAGCCCCAATCCCACCCGCCAGTAAAAAACAACAACTTTTATTGGCCTTTGCAAGGTGGTTCTTCCGTTATGCTTTTCTTTCTGTTGTTCCTTTACGACGAAAACTAATCTGAAATAATTGAAACCTTTCGCTCGACTTCTAGGGATTGGGATGATTAATTAAATATTGACAATACCTATTTCGATGTTTCGATCAGTCAAATTTACCGTCCAGAACTTCAGTTAAATAAAATAAACTGTCCTGATACCGAGGAGAGTTGACTATGTCCTGACACACAAATATAATACCCTGGTTCTTATATCTCTAATTTGTTGTCGGTGTACTATTATTCTATGTTTTAAGGTATCAGCCGTTTCTCCAGCGTATTCTTCTTGGCGGTCAGCACATCGCATTACATATATAAGATTCCTTCTATCACATGTGATGTCTGTTTTCACAGCGCAACTTTTGCCACATTTAAAAATAAAAGTTGTCCCTGTTAAGAGATAAGGACAAACTCTACAACTGTGCGTTTTGCATTTTTCTTATCTTAGGTAGTTTAGGATTATCCTCAAACATTGCCTTGGTTAATAATTTCTTCAGATTACGAGGTTGACTTTTAATTTTTAGCAGCTTTGCTCCGTGTAGAATTTGTCCAATTTTCTCGTCTTAATATAGAATTGGTAAATTGTGCTGGATTGCCGAGAAGATTTCTGATTCATTTTTGGATTAAAGTGGACGCGTATGTTAATACGTTCTCATAACTTTTCTCTTTAATTGTTCTCAGTTGGTTTTGATTCAGCATCATGACTTTATCTTTTCACTTTTCTATTTAGTTTTTTTTTTCGGTCATTTTTGTTTTAACAATGCAATTCTCAATTCATCCATTCTACTTCCTAATGTGTATTCATCAGTCACTATACATCGTATGCGACGGGCCAGAGTGAACGGTATGCTTGTCTTTATGTGCTTTGAAAGACAAGTTGAAAAAAAAGGTAAATAGTTTTTACTGTCTGCTGGTTTATGATATATATCTGTGCATATTTTTGTGTCTTGCTTAATCACTAATACACCAGAAATGTTTATTTTATACTGTTATAATCCTTTATAAATTTTATGTCAGGGTGTAAATTGTTAAGTATATTGTTTAAAATTATTACGTCTGATTTAGATTTCGACCGTAGTAGTAAACAGTCATCAAGGAATCTTTTCCGATATGATTTAAATTCTAAACAATATTCGGTTCCAAATTGTTTAGCAATTCTATCATAAATAATTTTCTCTACATAGCCGATTACCATGGTAGCGTAAACTGGTGCAAACTTTGTACCCATGGCTATTCCCTTCACAGATATTGTTTTTCAGAATTACTCTATTCCCTCAAGTACAAACTCTTTATTAAATCTCCGTGGGATCTCAACTGGATATTTTTATAGCCAATTAGAAACTGCTTGTTTGCCAAGGTCATGCGGGATATTTGAATACAATGATTCGACATCAAATGATACTAGCAGTGAATCGGCAGGTACCTTTTTGGGTAAATTGTTAAAAAAAGTCTGTAGTATCTCTGAGATAAATTGTTATGCGTTTTTTTGTATGGTCGTAATAAAATATCTAGTAAATTACTTAGTCTGTGTGTTTGACCTTCCTACAATAGGTCTAAGTTATGAGTGTGGTTGACCTCTGCATTATGTTGAGTACACGTTTCTTTAATGTTTTTGCTTTTATGGATCTTCAAAGGTCTGTAAAAAAACTAAATTGTACCTCAAAATAATATATTCGTGCAATGACTTCAGTACCCAATTTCGTAAAATCATTCTTTAATATAAAAGGACTGGCTGCAACATAATTTTTTTACGACAGACTGCATTCATGGCGGTTAACCCAATCACGGTTCACAAATTTGCTTTCTTCTTTAAATGCAAGCCGGTAGGTCAGGTCTCCGATTATATGACGGTTTCAGCGTAAAGGCTTACTTGAAGATAAAATTTGATTTTCGGAAATATTGGTTGTTGCTAATGCTCTCTCTCTCTGGTCGGGCCTATCGGGTCTAGCCGATGGTTTTCTTTTGCTCCAGGAGTTCAGTGTTTTTTTACTGTCGAGTCCCCACCGTTGTTTTATAATTGTGGTTGTTTGTGTTCTCGGAGATGCTGCACTGATCAGTTGGAAAGACGGCATTCATGGCGGTTAACCCAATCACGGTTCCCAAATTTGCTTCCTTCTGTAAATGCAAGCCGGTAGGTCAGGTCTCCGATTATATGACGGTTTCAGCGTAAAGGCTTACTTGAAGATAAAATTTGATTTTCGGAAATATTGGTTGTTACTTATGCTCTCTCTCTCTCTGGTCGGGCCTATCGGGTCTAGCCGATGGTTTTCTTTTGCTCCAGGAGTTCAGTGTTTTTACTGTCGAGTCCCCGCCGTTGTTTTATAATTGTGGTTGTTTGTGTTCTCGGAGATGCTGCACTGATCAGTTGGAAAGTCTTCCTGCGGACTGACCAAGTTATTTGTCTAAATCGCGACAGAAGTAAGGGCGAGGACTGCTGACGCGTATAATAGATTAAACATCCAGTTAAATACTTTTCACTGGCCGTTCCAAGGTGGGTCTTCGACCGGTTGGCTTTGTTATAGTTTTTACGGTTTGTCTTTGGGTGTTTGTATCGCTTATATTATTTTTTGGATAGCCAATCGGCCATTTTGTGGGAAGTAACTGTCCTTTTGGCTTTCCGGTATTGGTGTTTCCATTAGGATGTGTTATTTTATGTTTCGTTCCCTTTTCTGTCTCTGGTTGGAGCTGTGGGTTAATTGTATCGATTCCTGATCATTGCCTCCACTTCTATTTTGTCTCTGAATATGAGTATCGCTTATATGTCGTTTTGTTGGACAGTAACTGTCTTTTTGGCTTTCCGCTATTGATGTTTCCTTGGTGGTCTAGTTATCTCATGTTTGTGTCTTTTTGTCTTTGATGCTCTGATAGGAGGTGTTGATTAATTGTTTCGATTCCTGATCATTGCCTTCACTTCCATTTTATTGTTAAAAATTGTCTTTTCATGAAGATATTGCTAATATCTTATATTCGTGTTTCTTATTTGATGACTGAGATGGGAGGCGTGGGGTAGTTGGATTGATTTCTGATAATTGCCTTCACTCCAACGATGTATGTAAAGTGTTAATGCATGTATTTGGCTTAACGTACTCCCACGTACATTAATATGTTTATTTCAGAAATTGCGTGTAAAATGACCTGGCTACTGCTCAGTATTGGTATGTTAACATTCCTAGGCAGTCTGCTGTTAACAAAGTGTAAGTAACATATTTTAATTTGAAATTTTCTCCACCAGTAGCTCAATATAACAATTAAAACGCGGCATAAGAAGTAGTCGTTGTTTATCATTGATATAGTTCGTCTTTGAATTATGCCTTGCCAATATCGTTTTATTTTGGATAGCCGTATAGTTATTTTGTGGGAAAGTAACTGTCCTTTTGGATAATTTTAAAGTTTATTTATCTTCTTGTGTCTTTCTTTTTGACGTCTGTGATGGGAGATGTGAGGTTATTGTATAGATTAACGACATTTGCCTTCACTTCTATAAACGATGTTTCGAAGAAGCTAAGTCTTTATACTAGTGCGCAATTCATAAAATGGGTTCGTGGCAACGGACATTGGCGAAAACGAAACAGCCTAATGTCAAAATATGTTCGATAATCATTTATCAAAACAAGGTTTGAAATGCTGAAACCCTGGAGTGTACCGCACATGTATATTACAATATATTTTCTTATTCCTACACCAGACATAGTTTGTTGGTGTACATGTATGTTCAAACTGCCTCATTGAAGTGTTTCTTATGAGTACCAACAATTATTGCGGTGTAAGATTTGTATTTGTTTGTTGGAAATTTTACAAAAAAGTATATTCTTCCAGCAAACAGTGTAGACCCACATCATACACCCCATTCAGTAGCGTCTGCACTGTTTGCCAACATCCCCAAAATGGGTCGTTAGGTATACATATGTAAACTTTGAAATTGCTAAACAAGCTTCAAACGCTATTAGTTTTATTGTCCAACAGCATTAACATACAGACTGAATAAAAAAAGTTGAAACAGTATCAGGAAACCTAACAATGAATAGCCAGGAAGGCAATAATCTCTTTTTAAATGGCAAGAGCGTATAAAGTGTCGACATATCGCAATATTTTTCAATCGATTTACCGATATCCAAATGCAGCATCAATAACAGCCCTACGTTTCCTATTGCAATCATAGTGAAGATTATACTTGCTGGTCCTTTAGTATCATCAAATTCATTTTGAATCATTTTGAAAATAGAGGTCTGCGTAAGCTGGCGCTAAAGGGCGTGGCCGGTGTTGCATATATCTATACTGGTCATTAACAGACTCAATAAAACCGAGCCTGTTGTTTTCGTTAATTTGGTATATTCTTTGCTTTCAACGGATCTTACTATTCAGAATTTATTGAATCAGGGAGAATGGTGGTAGAAAATATAATTCAGTGATTAATACCCGTGGGAGTACATGTATGCAGCCGGATAGGGTCTCAAAGTAGAAGTAAAACAAAGATCAGGAATTGATACAATTAACTTACTCCACCCATAAAAGACACCAAAGGGAAAGAAATACAAACATTAAGCGACCAGACCATAATGGAAACCTAAACAAAGGAAGGCCATAAGGACAGTTACTTTCCCACAAAATGGCCATATGGCAATCCAAAACCAAAAGACACAAGTGATACACACAGTAAGTAACAAACAACAACATAAATAAATCGCCAGAGAAGAGCCGCCTTGGAACGGTCAGTGGGAGATTTCCACTGGGGGGCTTAAATCGATTTTACGTGGCCACAATCCTCGCCCTTACTTCCGTAGCGATTTAGACAAATAATTTGTTCAGTCCGCATGAAGGCCTCCTAACTCATCAGTGCAACATCTCCGTGAACACAAAAATCAATGAACCACAGAGGTGAGACAACGGTGAGGACTCGACAGCAAGAAACCACTGAAATGCTGGAGCAAAAGAAAACCAACAGTTAGACTCCGATGAGCCCGACCAGAGACAGAGCATCAGGCACCAACCAACATTATCTCTTTAATTTTCAATAAGCCTTTACGTTGGAGCCGTCATAGAATCTGAGGCCTGACCCACCGGCGTGCAATTAAAGAGGAAAGCAAAGTTGCCAACCGTCAAACCCACACTCTCTAGCTTCTCAATCAGACGTGCTTCCAACAATTTCTATGCTAAGCAGTTCTGTTCCCCACCTATATGCCATAGGGCGCAGAAATGAATGATGTAAGGCCCTAAGTTGTGAGAAACTAGACGGAGCTTTGTATCAAATATAAAAGGCCTAGGCCTTATGGTTCAAGCAAGAAAGTTTTGAAGCTATTCCCTGTATAAGTCCTCTAGTTGAAGCTACATACCAAATATCAAAGAAAAACTAAAACACATGACACGGCCACTTTTGGCACCAGGGCTTGTAAAGCTTTGGTAATGGTCTTTTAGGTAAAGCTACATACCAAATATCAAAGACCTGGGCCTTCTGGTTTCAGGCAAGACGATTTTTTAAGTTTTCGACCCTACATAAAGTAGAAGTAAAACAAAGATCAGGAATCGATGCAATTAACTTACTTCACCCACCAAAGACACCAAAGGAAAAGAAACACAAACATTGAGCGACCAGACCGTAATGGAAATCTTAACAAATGTAGGCCATAAGGACGGTTACTTTCCCACAAAATGGCCATATGGCCATCAAAATAAAAAGACACAAGTGATACACATAGTAAGTAACAAACAGCAACATAAATAAATCGCCAAGGAAGAACCGCCTTGGAACGGTCAGTGGAAAGATTTCAACTGGGGGGTATAAATCGATTTTACGTGGCCAGAATCCTCGCCCTTACCTCTGTCGCGATTTAGACAAATAATTTGTTCAGTCCGCATGAAAAATTTGATTTCAATAGAACCATTTGAGTCACATTTTGGCTCTTCCATATTCTATTAATGAATTCGGATATGCATTTAATTCCAGAATCTGCTACTAAAACATTTTCTGTTTCCAAAATACTTGTTATTGTTTTCTGCGAGCTTTTTTTTCCAGATTTACTCTCATAAAATACACACCTACAAAAAACCATCAAATTTATGGTCTCATCACTGTTCATGAACGAAATGTAACAAAAGTTCTATTAACACATACCGATCTTTTGAGGGACACACAGGTCTGTAAATCAAGTGGGCCTCGGCCCCCGATGCATTTTCGGCCCCATGGCTATAATTAAATACTACTTATAATAATAATAATTATAATAAATAATACTAATAATTATCGACCTTATTTATAGAGGTAACATATTTATTACCAGTACTAATCTTCCATGTGGCCACTTTTCCTGGATAGGAACCAGTACTAAGCAATGTCGATAAAGTCTCTTGTTCAAAGAAATAACGCTTGACGCTAGCGGGGATCGAACCGGCTACCTCTCGAGCTCAAATTCGATGCTTTTTAAATGTACCACAGCGCAATTTTCAATCTTGGTAGGGGTCACTGGATGAAGCTTCATACCAATTATCAAAGACAAAACCTGGGCCTTTGGGTTTCAGACATGCAGTTGTTGCCGCTCCGGAACAGAAACGGCATTTTCCAAGGGAACAACGGGACCACTAGCATTCTGCTGCTGCTTTGCAACGGCAAATGCGGAGGCAGGCTCGTCTCGCCATATGTTGTAGAGCCTCGTGTACCCAATGCCAAAGCGCTTCTTTGCCTCGGCTGCCGACAGCTTTTTCAGGAAGTTTTCCTGAGGGGAATTAAGCTCTTCGGGATCTTTGTGGGCAACCGTATCACGGCCGGAGCAATCTGGATATAAAGAAAACACTATCTAGACACCGTGATTCAGAGCAAAGGTCTCATTTATTGAAAATTATTTTTACAATTGTATCATATTAGAATGTAATCCTGTGAAAATATAGTTTTAACAAATATTGTTTTGCATGTAACAAATGTACTATACTTAATAAATTTCTTTTTTTACACCAATGTTTCTTTATTTAAATATATCGTTTTTATTCAAAACATGCTTATAAATAATTATCAATCTAATAAATATTTTAAATATCTTAACATCACTAACATTAATTTTATTCTTTCATTCTAATTTACAGTGTTAATAAAATGGCTCACCTGGGTATAAAGAAAACACTATCTAGACACCGTGATTCAGAGCATAGGTCTGAGAACACGACGGCCAGATATGTATTCTTATTCAACCGATTCGAGGGCGCTCCACGCCTGGGTGAGATTCTTATATGGTATCAGACTGCTTCACTCCACTCGTACGAAAACATAGATTCTTCGGCAATATTCGTTCCCTGCCGTCCAATGTACATCAATATTTATTTTCTTTGAGTGCGTGTGAAGCTGTATGGCACATCCAGGTTACGTTCTGTTTTTCTCGTAAAACAATTTGCATTCACAACCAGGCTAAATATATATTCAAACTAAAAGTTATGTATACGTTTTATTTACCCTGATAGCTTGCAACGCAGAGATAGGATTTCCTGGATCTCGTCTGGAGATAGTCCCCGGTTGGAAGGCATAGTGTTTTCCAAAACCTCCAAGTTGTCTAGATGGTAAATCCAGGAAAGTGTTGGGCTTTCCATGAAAGTGCTTGGCTTCCCAGGAAAGTGCTTCCTTATGTGCCAATTTTGCCAGACATTGTTGTGCATATGCCAAGTATTTTGCCAGACATTGTTATGCATATGCCAAGTACTTGGCATATGCCAAGTATGCCAAGTATTTTGCCAGACATTGTTGTGCATATGCCAAGTACTTGGCATATGCATAACAATGTCTGGCAAAATACTTGGCATATGCAAAACAATACTTGGCATATGCACAACAATGTCTGGGTCTGGCAAAATACTTGGCATATGGACAACAATGTCTGGCAAAATTGGCACAAAAAGAAGCACTTTCATGGGAAGCCAAGCACTTTCCTGGAAAGCCAAACACTTTCCTGGAAAGCCAAACACTTTCCTGGAAAGCCAAACATCAGGAGCGCAGAAGCCACCGCCGGTCGGGCATCCCTTCTACATGGAATAGGCCGCCCGCCGGCACACACTGTTGCCAATTTGCTTTGCCAATGTACCGTTGCAAAGCAGGTATTCGTAGAGCTGTTCGTATACATATATACACCCGAAATGGAGATACATCACAAAAGAGGCAGCGCGCCGCGTTTCCCGTTCGAGCAGTTCCAGAAGCTGCAACACATATACGATGAAAGCGGTGCGAAACAGGAGTGGAAGTTTCTCGAAGACATACAGAACACGGCTGTTGCGAAGCATGTTGCGAAGCAACAAGTAGAGACTTGTGCGACAATACTGGTACATATCGGCCGAGATACAGCCCAAAAATGGTTTGCATGGGAATTCGGAGAGCTCTACGCCGTAGAATATCGTGGAAAGGTGTTGTTCTGCGCCCCAAGTGGGACTGTGGTGGTGTAGTCGCCGCAACGAATCTAAGCCTAAGCCACTGCGATGGAGGCCAGTCTGTTCTTCTTTTTCTGCCGCGTTGTTCGCTTCGCGCCCAGGTTGCAGAGCAGGGGAGCGCGCGCCTTTCGCAACGCCTCTATCCCGCCAAGTGTTTCGACCTCTTTCTCGAGGAAGTGGCCGTGTGTTTCGACGTCGGTCTTGCGCTCACCGTTCTCTTCGATGGGCGCTAGGAAGAGGTGGATGCGGGACGCACCGCGAAAGGTCGTCGAGGCGTATCGCCTACAGCTGTATTCTCCGGGCGCCAGGTCGATCGCCTTCGTGCTGGCCTTTGGCTTTGGGGCCTCCAGAAGCGTGGCACGTTGCTCGGTTTCTTGGTGCGCAGCCTCTACGGCTGCCAAGGCCTGCAGAGCGGCCAGACACTGGGGGCTTGAGGCGGCAACAACCCGAATCGGGTTCCACGCGACTTTGCGACCGTCCCTCGACAGAAACATCCTTGGCGGCTCTATCTCGATCTCCAGCCCGCCAGCGCCAACGGGAGGGAGACAGAATGTTGTTCACTTTCGGCTGTCCGTTCTGGACTCGAAGAGATCGGCGCACTCGTCGAGAATTCTCTCGAGCCCTTTTTGTTGCCCATACAATCGCTGTGTCGGTTTGGTTCTGCAAGACAACGCGGGAGTGTTTGCGCCACTGCTCTGCCTCCTCCGCCACCACCTCGGTCCTGCGGCAACCGAGGGCGGTCCATTTTCCTGCCACATCTGCAACCCTCTCCGTCTCGCCTGCGCGTAAAACGGCTTCGACGCCTGTATATGGCTCCCGCGACTTCTCCGCGTATCGCCTATTCGCAGCCACAAGCTGGGCAAGCCGTTCCATCTCTTCAGCTCGGCGTCGCTGCTCTTCCTCGTGTCGTTGTCGCTCTGCCTCTAGTCGAACCCAAGCATCTCGCCGCCATTCTTCGGCGTTCGCCGCGTCGCGGATATGTTGGAGACGTTTTTTCACGGTTCCTGGTCGATAGCATAGAGATGGCACGGCCCGCCGCGATTTCGGGCACCTCGTGCAATTGGTAGGTGGGGATATCCCTACCTACTGACTGGCACTTGGTCGTTCTCCAGACCCACGAGACCGAGGCCGAAGGCGGCAAGAGAGTCTAGGGGTCGGGGCCGTTCGAATTCAACTGTGTTGGTCGCTTGCAGGCTGCCAAGATCGTGCTCGCGTCGGCGTCCTTGGTGTAGCATCGGAGTTTGGCCAGCTCCACGCCCTCCTCGTTTGTCGCAAAGAATGTCGACTCGGGATCCAAAGTCGGCTGCAGCCCACTCTACTGACCTTTTCCACCTCGCATCCATATCGACACTGGCCTTGGTGGGACGGATCCGAACAGCCGAGACCCTTCCCGTTGTCGTCTGCGCATACCAGGCGGCAAAGATCGAGCCCTGCAGTCGGTCGGCCTGCACAAGTCACCGGTCGAGACATGCGGCTAGGTTCTCCGCCTGCTTGGCAGAAACAGGCCTGGTAGATCCTCGGGGGAAACCAGGGCCAATGCCTCTTCCAACACCTCGCCAGCAGTGTCGGCCGAAAGGTCTCGCCCACGGTATGCATAGAGAGAGACTTCGATGCGGGTGCCTCCTCGGGCCTGTACATCGGGGTGCAAGAAGGTCTGCCGCAGGTGCTGGTTCGGGCAGTCGACATTGTCGGCCAGGTGACCGCCGATCGGCTCGCGAACCTTACGCGCCTCGACGTTGGACACGACCTTGTTGTAGATCTTTGTACGGACCGCTTAACCGGTTTCGCTCGTGTGGTCCAAAGTGCAGACGTGTTTACCACGCTATCGGTGTTCGCCAGTATCATGGGAGTTTCTTCGCGCATGGCGGCAGCGAGGTCGCCTTGCTCGTGGAATCTCTTGTTCGCGCAGAGGTACTCCTCGAAGGTCTCCCGGTCGAGGACCCCCGAGAAGTCTCGCGTGAAGTCGATGTAGTAGAGGCCAAAGCCATGGGCCAACAGCTGGCTCTCGAATGCTGGCAAGGAGGCCAGCAGCTCGTCCATGGGGATCTCGGATACATCCACCTTGGCCACAAATAGATGCCGGCCGGTTCGGTCCCGGGATATTGCTATCGCCACTTCGCCAGGGCCTTTTTGTCGGTGTCGAACTCCTTCCGGGCGATGGTCTCCCGGATGGCACTTCCCTCTGTCCTTTCCCGGGTCGCGATCGTGTGGACGATGCTTGTCTCTATGTGGCCTCGGGTGGTACCGTTGGGGGCCTTCCTCAGGCTCTCGTATACAGCGGTAGAACACTGTGCGCCATGCTATTCGCGGCACCACCCTCTCCGGTTGTGCAAGAGAGGCGTCCGCCAAGGACTACACAATCGTCGCGGCGTAGGTAGCCGTAGACGTAGACGTCGTCGGCAATTGTCGGAAGCCCGGGGAGGGGCCGCAGGTGTGTACGGCCCAGGTTGCCGGCCAGGTAGTCGACCTGGGCAATGTCTGGCACAAGATTGCTCTCGTGTGTGTTCTCTAGGAGAAGGTGGGCGGCCACGAGCTTTTCGGATCGCAGACCCATGGACTGGAACGTTGCTTGTACTGCCATTTCGCTTTGGTAGCTCTACGGTGTTGGATACTAGTTTGGTTGCTCGATATTCTTGGATCCACCAATGTCTAATTGAGTTTTTTGGCAACCCGCGATCCGCAAAAATTGTATGCTTTGTGTTTCCTATCTACCCATGCAAAATGGAGCCGAAAAAGCGGTAGCCCAGGGGAACAATACGCTCTCGTGTCCCTACCTACCCATGCAAAAAAGTAGCCGAAACTGCGGTAGCCCCGGGAAAAAAATACGCTCTCATAAATTGAATGGAGCTTGTGTTGGTGGTAGACGTTTGGGGGTAGGGAGGCTTTATTTGCTGAATGGAGCGTCTGAATAAAATTCTGTGCCAGAAACTAATTCTGTGCCAGAACCTAGTGGCAACCAGAGTGTACTGCACATGCGATATGGCAGCCAGAGTGTTCTTCTCTATACTTATGTATTGATCTGTGCCAGTGTTGGAAGGCTGAATGGAGCGTCTGAATAAATTCTGTGCCAGAACCTAGTGGCAGCCAGAGTGTACTGCACATGCGATATGGCACCCAGAGTGTGCTGCATGAGTCACTTTCTATATACTTATGTATTGATCTGTGCCAGAACCTACATTGTATATACTACTACCCTTGGAAGGAGTTTCATTAAACGGTTGTCAATTATCCCCAACAGTGAGCTGATGTGCAGATTCTATAAATAACCCATCCCGACTCAATGTCAAGGTCACATGTGAATGTCACGTGTTTGAAAATGCATTTTGTTTCCGTTCCATATCTCCTTTACACCTGGAAAGATTTTCATGATCTTTTGGTAAAATTTCCCCCCTCAGTGAGCTGGTTTGTAGAACCTATAAATAAATCATGCCGACGCAAGGTCAAGGTCACAGTTGAAGGTCACGAGTTTGAATATTTGAATCTTGTGTCCGTTCTATATACCATTTACCCATGGAAGGATTTTCATTTACATTTGGTCAAATATCCCCTCAGTGACTTGATGTCCCGAAACAACAAATAAACACTGCCGACTCAAGGTCAATGTAACAGTCGAAGGTCACAAGTTTGATACTTTAAAGTTTGTGTCCGTTCCATATCTCCTTTACCGCTAGCAAAAAATGCTACTATACTTTGGTCGAATATCCCCCTCAGTGAGCCATAAATAAGCCATGCCGACTCAAGGTCACTGGGACATTTGAATGTCTCGAGTTTGAAACGTTTTTTTGTTTGTCCGTTCCATATCTCCTTTACCCCTGGAAGGATTTTCATTAAACTTTGGTCAAATACCCCACTCAATAAGCTGATGTGCAGAAACCATAACTAAACCATGCCGACTCTAGGTCAATGTTACAATTGAATGACGCGAGTTTGAAACTTTGAGTTTTCGGTCCGTTCAATATCTCCTTAACGCCTGGAAAGATTTTCATTACACTTTTGCCAAATATCCCCGCCAGTGAGCTGATGTGCAGCATCCTTAAATAAACCATGCCAATTTAAGGTCAAGGTCACAGGACAAGGTCACAAGTACGGCGGGCGCTTGGGTTGTCCTTCAGTCTGATTTCTTGTTCGGTGTCTCTGGTGAGGGCTGTTGGTTCATTGTATCGATTCCTGATAATTGCCTTCACTTCAATCTATGTACTAGTTTCGGCCAAATAGGCCTGTTTAGTGACCCACGTCTACAACGGAGAAGCCTCCGTGGTGCAGTGGTTACGCTACTCGCCTTGTAAACCAGGGATCGCAGGATCGATCCCAGGCTTCTCCAGACTTTCGGATGAGTCTTTAAACCGAGGTCCCGTCTCCGTATGACCTTAGCTGTTGGTGGGACGTAAAACTAAATCTCACTCACTCACGTCTACAACGGAATCATTATTTCAAAAAGACTAGTGAATATAAATGCACTATGATGACGGGAAGGGTGACTTGTACTGTCGCGCGCAATTTGAAGCAAGAAATACACCACAGAACTGAATCGGTTAAAGTAAACAATATTTTTCTGGGCCAGACAAGTTATTTTCCAGCAAGTAGTTTTCAAAATTTTACAATGGACTCAGTGATGCCAAAGTACCAGACATATAAAATACACTACGATTAATGTCCGGGCAACTTTGCGGTAATCAAGAAATACACAACATAAATGCAAATGAATAATGTATGTAGATGTTTCAGGGTCAGACTAGCTTATTTCGGCTGATTAGGCAGTGGTGCCAATGTATTTAAAAAACTCTACACTGGACGCAATTATCCAAAAGCACACAAAATATAAACTTCACTTTGTTACAGCCACCACAGCTTCACTGAACACCAGGTACAGTGACTTTTGTATATGTTGGATAAGTCACATAAGAGTAACCTGTCCTTTCGTCTCGCGTAGTCACATATTTCGTAAATTGTTGTCCTATCGACAGAGGACTCATTTAGTGTAGTATCTTTGTCAAACTTGCATTTAAGAAGGACAGGCATTCAATCTCGGACACTTTCGATTTCGGTCGAGTTTTGACTGTTGACGTGAGAGTTAACCGCCCTTGAGGCCCTGATAGATTTGGATATCAGATGGCTAGTTAGTAGCAATTTCAGGTTTGAAATATCACTTGTGTATCTTACTGTGTGTATCACTTGTGTTTTTTTTTTATTTTGGAAGGCCATTTGGCCATTTTGAGGGAAAGTGACTGTCCTTATGGCCTTACTTTGTTGAGGTTTCCATTATGGTCTGGTCGCTTCATGTTTGTGTTTCTATCCCTTTGGTGTCTTTGATGGGTGGAGTAAGTTAATTGTATCGATTCCTGATCTTTGTTTTACTTCTACTTTGAAGGAATCTTCATCAGACTAGCAGGTAATGTGAATAGTCAAAATATATTGGACGAGTTCGATTTAGGGGTAGATCAGACTAATCACATGAGAGGTACTAGCCCTTTGGTCTCACATAGACATATAATAGGGAAAATGCTGTCCCTGCAATTTTGTTATTTTCGATTCGCTCTGCTTTAAAAGTGGCTGTAATGAGAACAGTCATTCAGACAAGTCAATATGTTCCGTTAAAGACAGTGTATTATTAACTTATTGGCTTTGTTCCGTTGGTTTATGTTTCGTCTGATGTTTGTGTGTGTGCCTCCATGTCGAGTAAATCCCCCAGATGACTTAAGATGGCTAGGGTTGTTGATTGTGGCCTTTTCTGAGTGACTGTTTCTTACAGGTCTGCAGTTAACAAGGACATGCATAAAATCATGGACAACGTCGAATACGGAGCAGATTATTCTTCCGAGAATTACCCGCTTTACAGGGCCTCATTTACTTAGGAAATGTTGTCCGGAGAGTATTCATTTTATGGGATCTTCATCAAACTTACATATAATTGGACAAACCATTAAATCTTGGAAAGGTTTGATTATGGGTCAGATCAATCTATTCACTTGCGAGTCACTTCCTTTTCGTTTCACACAGACATTTTATGGAGAAAATGTGTTCCGGGCATTAGTACTTTTATTTTTATCAGATTCCCATTAAACTCGAAGGAAATAAGGAAAATCATAAAATATTGTACAAGTTCGAGTTTGGAGCAGATCGGACTTTTCACTTGAGACTTACTTACCCTTTGGTCGCCCATAGGCATACAATGGAGAAAATGTCGTTCAGGTGATAGCGACATTATTTATGATAAATCTTGTGGCAAATTCTCCGAATGACGTCTTCCAAACTGTAGTTCAAATATGGACTAAACATGATGGGAGCATCAGGGTAGCAATGAGATTGAGAATTGCAAAAACTATTTTGTTCCGATATTCAAGATTGCTGCCATGGGGACCATCTTAAAAACATTTTGCTCCCAATTGATATGTAGATTAAGCTGAAACGTTTTTAGAGAAAATTGGGAAACATGGAAATTCAGATATCCAAGATGGCTGCCTTCGTGCCTATTTTGATATTGACCAAAGGATATCTGCAAAAACGTAAGTCTGATTCAAATGTAACTTAATTGGAGGCAACAGTGGGACATAAACATTCAGAGTCGCTAAATTGTTCTGTTCTGATGACAGGGCAAACATCGCTTGTACACTCAACCCTCCACTGTGCACCAACATTATTTTCTCCTGAATAAGTTCTTAATAGTTAGACCATTTGGAAGCACAGTAAACTAAAAAGAAAATAAGAAAGAAAATAGCAGACTCGGTTTTATTGAGTCTGTTCACGACCAGTACTGAAATGTGCAACACTGGCCACGCCCTCTAGCACCGGCTTAAGCAGAACTCTATTTATTTTCAAAATTATTTTTTTTTTATTTTTATATTTATTTCTGAAATTATATTGGATAAACATATTACAAGCATGAAACAAAACATTCAGTTACATAACTATTATTATGTACATAACTATCTTGTATCTACACACTAGGTGATTTTCTAAACATATCTAATAGTTTTCTATATAAAGGTTTGTAGTGCAATATGTTCTCGTAATATATATATCTAGATACGTCAAAAACATGTTTTCAGAGATATTTAGCCCAAAACATTAAATACAATGCCGTTAATGTGCCTTTGCAATGCACCTCCAGAAACTTTGAAACGAAGAATGAAAAGGAAAAAAAAAATGAAAGGTGGAATGAGATTATGAAATTTGAAGAAGAAAGGAGTAGAAAATAAATCACAGCTGGGTACCAGTGCTGTATTCTACTTAAATAATAGAAATATAAAAATAAAAATAATAAAATAAATAAATAAATAATAATAAAACAAATAATAATAGAATAAATAAATGTGCTGCCATCCCCAACCTTTTGGAGCGATGAGTTTCAAACAAGAGTTGTTAAAACAAGGTGTCAAAGTTTCCCCATTTCCTTTCGTACTGGGCAAGTGTGTCTTTTAGAAAATGAATTTCATTTTCTATGTCAAGTCTTGTACATAAGAACAGTTTAAATTGTGTAATTTGCGGTATTTTCATGATTCTTAATAAACTCAATGATTCTAGAAGCCTAGGTGCGATTGGCCATTTCAAAGACTTAAGGAGCGGCATCAACTTCAACCCATCGGAGTCTAACTGTAGGTTTTCTTTTGCTCCAGCATTTCAGTTGTTTCTTGCTGTCGAGTCCTCACCGTTGTTTCATCTCTGTGGTTGTTTGATTTTTGTGTTCATGGGGATGCTGCTCTGATGAGTTAGGCGGCCTTCATGCGGACTGAACAAATTATTGGTCTAAATCGCGACGGAAGTAAGGGCGAGGATTGTGGCCACGTAAAATCGATTTAAGCCCCCCACAACCCCCCCCCCCCCGCCCCCTAGTGGAATTCGTTTCACTGACTGTTCCAAGGCGGTTCTTTTGTCGCGATTTATTTTTGAAATAGTTTGTCTTTCAATGTTCGTATCGCTAATATTATTTTGATTTGGATAGCCGGTTGGCCATTTTGTGGGAAAGTAACTGTCCTGTTGGCTTTCCGCTGTTGGTGTTTCCTTTAGGGTCTGTTGTTTTCATTTTTGTGTTTCTTTCCCTTTGGTGTCTCTGATGGGAGCTGTTGGTTAATTGTATCGATTCCGGATCATTGCCTCTACTTCTATTATTCAAGGGAACATACAAATTTAGGACCGCTAAAGGTAATCTAATATAACAGCCACGACGGCCAGAGTGGCACAATCTGACAGATCATGATCAGCCTAATACAGGTCAGCGACTTCTGATCGAATTGGACCTCCATTGATCCCAAAGAACAAGACAATATAAGCTACACTATGATGAAGGCCAGGGAGAAAGAAAAATATGGAGAGTACGTGTTTTTCTGGGCCAGGTTAATATTTGGTGTTGGGCAATAAAAACTCATCTGTAACACAACATGTTTTTAAAATTCTTTAAATACACTGTAATTGCATTGTCCCAGAGTACAAGAAAATATAAACCACTCTATGGTAAATGTAACGCAGACTTTAGTGTAGATTATATTTTCTTGTCCTTTGGGATCATTGATTCCATTGTGGAATTTTGAAAATATCTGAGACCCACTGATGAGGCCTCATTGGCCGAAACCAGCTAGTCTGGCAATGAAAACATGTACACTCATAATTTTCACTTCTGTGGTGTATTCCTTGCTTCCAAAGGATAACCCTTCTATAGAACATATTTAACTTCACTACAGCTGGTGTGTGGGAATGTGTGGCGGCGGTAAAACGTCTCCCTGCCCTACATCATAGTTAAGATTATATTTTCTTGTCCTTTGGGATCATTGATACCATTGTGGAATTTTGAAAATATCTGAGGGTCACTGATGAGGCCTAATTGGCTGAAACTAGCAAGTCAGGCCCAGAAAACATGTACACTCATATTTTTAACTTCTGTTGTGTATTCCTTGCTTCCAAAGGATACCCCTTTTATAGGACATATTTAACTTCACTACAGCTGGTGTGTGGAATGTGTGGCGGCGGTAAAACGTCTCCCTGCCCTACAACATAGTGTAGATTATATTTTCTTGTCCTTTGGGATCATTGATTCCATTGTGGAATTTTGAAAATATCTGAGGGTCACTGATGAGGCCTAATTGGCCGAAACTAGCTAGTCTGGCCCAGAAAACATGTACACTCATATTTTTCACTTCTGTGGTGTTTCCCTTGCTTCCAAAAGATAACCCTTTTATAGAACATATTTAACTTCACTACAGCTGGTATGTGGGAATGTGTGGCGGCGGTAAAACGTCTCCCTGCCCTACATCATAGTGTAGATTATCTTTTCTTGTCCTTTGGGATCATTGATTCCATTGTGGAATTTTGAAAATATCTGAGCGTCACTGATGTGGCCTAATCGGCCGAAACTAGCTAGTCTGGCCCAGAAAACATGTACACTCATATTTTTCACTTCTATGGTGTAATCCTTGCTTCCAAAGGATAACCCTTTTATAGAACATATTTATACGGCCGCCACACTTTCCCTTAACACAAGCTTTAATGACGTTAAATATGCCCTATAAAAGGGTTATTTTTTTGAAGCAAGGTATACAGAACAGAACTGAAAATCATTGAGTGTACATTTTTGTCTTGGCCAAACTACCAAGTTTGGGCCAATTGGGCCTTGTCACTGTGTGGTCCTCAAATATATTCAAAATTCTACAATGGTATTAGTGATTCCAAACGACAATATCGTAAAACACTACGCTATGATGAATAGCAGTGAGAGTTTTAACGGCTGCCACACATTACCTTAACACCAGGTGATGTGACGTTAAACATATTCTATGAAAGGGTTAGCCTTCTGTGGCGAGGAATACAACACGTAATTGCATTCCGATCTGCAATTTTCGGCCAGTTAGGCCTCATCAGTGATCATCAAATATTTTCAAATATATATATAATATTAAAAAGGAGTGAAAAAAGGAATTGGATGCGATAATTTTAACTTAAACCTCCCATCCAAGACACCAAAAGGAAAGAAACACAAAAACTTCCCAATAATAAAAACGTCACAAGAGGAAAGCCAAAAGGACTTTTACTTTCCCGCAAAATAACCCAACGGTTATCCAAGATAAAAAAAATAGCAATATATGCATGCAGAGACGAACTAGCTGTAACAAAAATTAATCACGACAGAAAAACCGCAACGGAACGGTTAGAAAATTTAAGGTGATGTTGCAGTCTTTCGCAAACAGCAACAAGATATATGCTTTCATCCGAATAATACAAGATATCAAAACTAGAAGTGAAGGCAATGATCAGGAATCAATGCAATTACCCACAGCTCCCATCAGAGACACCAAAGGAAAAGAAATACAAACATGAAACAACTAGACCCTAATAGAAACATCAACAGCGGAGGGCCAAAAGGACCGTTACTTTCATACAAAATGGCCATTTTGCCTATCCAAATTAAAATCATATTAGCGATACAAACACTCAAGACACGCCTTAACAAAATTAAAATGGGACAGAATGACCGCCTTGGAACTTTCAGTGAAACGAAATCGACTTTACGTGGCTACAATAGTCGCCCTTCCGACGCGTTTAGAAAAATAATTTACGCAGTCCGCATGAAGGCCTTGTAACTCACCATTGCAACATCTCCGTGAACACAAAAATCAAACAGTCATAGAGATGAAACAACGGCGAGGCCTCGACAGCAAGAAACCACTGAAACGCTGGAGCAAAAGAAAACCAACAGTTAGACTCCATTTGGCCCGACCAGAGACAGAGCATCAGGCACCAACCAACATTACGTAAAATAAAATTCTCTCTAAATCTCAGTAAGCCTTTACGCTGGAACCGTCAAAGAATCTGAGGCCTGACTCACCGGCGTGCAATTAAAGAGGGTAACAATGTTGTCCGCCGCGATAGGATTAACTACCGTGCATGCAGTCTGTCGTATAACATTCATGTTGTGCCCAAACTTTTTATATCGAAGGATGATTTTACGAAATTGGGTGCAGAAGTCATTGCAATTATATATTTATCTGAATTTATATACTAAGTCACCATAAAATTCGGGTTCCGATAGACCTTGTTGCAGAAGAGGTTTAAGCCCAACATTGCATTTTGAAATTAAATCAGAATGACGTCTATAAAATTTTGAAAAGGTTTGCGCAGTTTATGATACCGATAACCCTGATTAAGAAGTTTAGCAGTTGACATTTTAATACGAGTGTTGAAGTCAGTTACATGTCTAGACACTCTGGTAAATCGAATTGTTGGCGAAAAATGTATTACATAGGTTGCCACACGAGGAACATCACCATTCAACAGAAAGGAAAATTTACAAGCTCAAAATCATCGCGTTTATCATAAATTTCGCAAGAAACAAATCGATCTACAATAGATAAATGTAAATCCAAAATCGGGGCCTCGGTATCAGAATAAATTGCTTTATTAACTGGAATTATGGGATGGTAAATGTTATTGATAAATTAATCGAAAAAGGTATTGTCAATATTTAATAAATCATCCAAATATCAAGAAGTCGAGCTGAAGGCTTCAATGATTTCAGATTGGTTTTCAACGGAAAGCGACATCACGAAGTCTCTTTCATAACAAAACAAGATCAGATCAGCCACAAGGTTTGCGCAATTAGTACCCACCAGAACACCCACAACTTGTCTAAATATAATAGTACCAAATCATACGTAAATATTGTCAAGCAGAAAGGTGAGACCTTCACACGCTTTAACATGACCAAAAAGTATATTTTTTATGCTCTTCAGTAGTGAAACAGCATTTCTTACATTACATGCAGGATAGAGGGAGTCTTCCCTATAAAATGATTATTCAATTAAATCATTAAGTTATCTTTTATAAGTTTATAAGGAAGCATAGTGTAAAGGGCGGAAAATCATAAGTAGACAGACTCTCTGTGGTTGTTTGATTTTCGTGTTCCCGGAGATGTTGCACTGATGAGTTAGAAGACCTTCATGCGAACTGAACAAACTAATTGTCTAAATCGCGACGGAAGTAAGGGCGAGATTTGTGTGTCCACGTAAAATCGATTAAAGCCCCCAGTGGAATTCGTTTCGCTGACCGTTCCAATGCATTTTTTTCTGTCACGTTATTTTTTTGTTATGGTTTGTCTTTGGGTGTTTTTGTCGCTTATATTATTTTATTTTGGATAGCCGATTGGCCATTTCGTGGGCAAGTAACTATCCTTTTGGCTTTTGGCTTTCCGCTATAATTGAGGTTTCCATTGGTGTATGTTGTTTCATGTTTGTGTTTCGTTCCCTTTTGTGTCTCTGATGGAAGATTTGGGTTTATTGTATCGATTCCTGATCATTGCTACCACTTCTATTTTGAAGCACGAAAACGTCAGACTTTCAATTTATTTAAACTTTATTAAATTTCTTTTATAGACCAAAACAGATTTCTCCCAGATCTTTCAAAGACTTTGTCGCAATATTTAATCAAATGTTTGGTGATGGCAGTAAAACACGAAGTTAATCATTTGGAGAGTTCAGTTGTGGTACAAGAGCTTTAATTTGCAACAAGCCTTGCTTTTTATGGTCTTTAAGGAAATGAAGTTTAGGTAACCATTATAACGTAGGAAGCTTGTCTTGGCCTTCTGTAACACATACTGTAAACTTTGTGGCTGATAGACAAATGTGGACTTCAACTAAAGCTCTCTCTTAAGCTAAAGGCTGCAGTTCATAGGCTTTAATACCACCAGGTTCTTGCTGAACAGTGTTAACAAAGTGGAGCCGTCAAAAAACGACCACATTGTTAGCAGCCAAATCATAATTTGATCGGCTTTGCATACATGGCATTTGTTTTTGTTTCCCGCAGGTGCCGACGAAGTGGAGTCATTTGTTCTGACTCAAGGGAGTAAAACTTTGAAGCACCGAAGTGTGATTATGCTTTGTAAACTGGACGCTGTTCCAGACACCGTTCATATAAGTAGAAGAGACGAAAGCGTAAATCTCTTCTGCAACAAGGTCTATCGGACCCCGAATTTTACGGTGACTTAGTATATACATTCAGAAAAATATATAACCGCAATGACTTCAGCACCCAATTTCGTCAAATCATTATTCGATAAAAAAAGATTGGATACAACATAAATGTTGTACGACAGAATGTATGCATGGTAGTTAACCAAATCAAGGTTGACAACTTTGCGTCTCTCTTTAATTGCACGCCGGTGGGTCAGGCCTCAGATTCTATGACGGTTCCAACGTAAAGGCTTATAATGAATGTTGGTTGATACCTGATGCTCTGTCTCTGGTCTGGCCCATCGGAGTCTAAGTGTTGGTTTTCTTTTGCTCCAGCATTTCAGTGGTTTCTTGCTGTCGAGTCCTCACCGTTGTTACATCTCTGTGGTTGTTTGATTTTTGTTATTCACGGAGATGTTGCACTGATGAGTTAGGAGGCCTTCATGCGGACTGAAAACAATTGTTTGTTTTAATCGCGACGGAAGTAAGGGCGAGGATTGTGGTCACGTAAAATCGATTTAAGCCACCCAGTGGAATTCGTTTCTGCTGACCTTTCCAAGGCGGTTCTTCTGTCGTGGTTTATTTTTGTTATGGTTTGTCTTTGGGTGTTTGTGTCGCTTATATCATTTTATTTTGGATACCCTATTGGCCATTTTGTGGGAAAGTAACTGTCCTTTTGGCTTCCCCGTATTGATGTTTCCATTATGGTCTGTGTTTCATGTATGTGTTTCTTTCCCTTTGATGGGAGCTATGGGTTAAGTGAATCGATTCCTGATCATTGCCTCTAAGTCTACTTTTCTTATGAAATTCTTGAATACCTTGTTTAAGGTGACGTAAAGACGTCTTTTTAAAGACCGGCTTATCAATGAAGCGTAACTATTTTGTAGCTCTACACTTTATACTTCAATACTGTTTGCCACTGGCGTTCATTCAGTCTTTTAATTTACATTCAGTCATGCTCACAATTCACAAACACCTATTAAAAAGTGTACACGCCAGACTTTAAAGAAATACTATAAATACCACATATTTTAATCGGCTTTGCATACATGACATTTGTTTTTGTTTCCCGCAGGTGCCGGCGAAGTGGAGTCATTTGCTCTGACTCAAGGGAGTAAAACTTTGAAGCACAGAAGTGTGACTATGCTTTGTAAACTGAAAGCTGTTACAGGCACCGTTAATATTAGTAGACGAGACAAAAGCGTAAGCGACTGCAATAGTTCGGGATGCAAAGGTATTTTTACAGCATACGACATCGTGATTGAAGATTTAGTTGTAAACGTAACAATCCATAGCCTAAATCGAACAAGAGATGAAGGAACTTGGACTTGCCGAACAGGTGTATCAGCAAAACAGCTTCAGTTGATTGTATATAGTAAGTCAGAGTACCATAATTGACATTTATATTAATTTAACAATATCCGATAAAATAATTACCCAGCAAAGTTCGACAATCAGGTTGCAACAATGTAAGCAATTCTGAATCTCCATGTCACCAAAATGCCTCCCAACGATTTCAACTCAGTGCAACAGACCATTTTGTAGCAGATGGGGATTTGAAGATTTGCAAGATGGCCAACGTCGGCAACCATCTGGAATATCAGAACATGATGGTACTAAGAAAAGTAGGAGTAAAACAAAGATCAGGAATTGATACAATTAACTTACTCCATCCATAAAAGACACCCAAGGGAAAGAAATACAAACATTAAGCGACCAGACCATAATGGAAACCTAAACAAAGGAAGGCCATATGGACAGTTACTTTCCCACAAAATGGCCATATGGCCATCCAAAATTAAAAGACACAAGTGATACACACAGTAAGTAACAAACAACAACATAAACAAATCGCCACAGAAGAGCCGCCTTGGAACGGTCAGTGGAAGATTTCCACTGGGGGGCTTAAATCGATTTTACGTGGCCACAATCCTCGCCCTTACTTCCGTCGCGATTTAGACAAAAAATTTGTTCAGTCCGCATGAAGGCCTCCTAACTCATCAGTGCAACATCTCCGTGAACACAGAAATCAAAGAACCACAGAGGTGAGACAACGGTGAGGACTCGACAGCAAGAAACCACTGAAATGCTGGAGCAAAAGAAAACTAACAGTTAGACTCCGATGAACCCGACCAGAGACAGAGCATCAGGCACCAACCAACATTATCTCTTTATTTTTCAATAAGCCTTTACGTTGGAGCCGTCATAGAATCTGAGGCCTGACCCACCGGCGTGCAATTAAAGAGGGAAGCAAAGTTGCCAACCGTGATTGGGTTAACTACCATGCATGCAGTCTGTCGTATAATATCCATGTTGTACCCAATCTTTTTATATCGAAGAATGATTTTACGAAATTGGGTGCTGAAGTCATTGCGGTTATATATTTTTCTGAATTTATATACTAAGTCAACATAAAATTCGGGTTCCGATAGACCTTGTTGCAGAAGAGATTTAAGTCCAATATTGAATTTTGAAATTAAATCAGAATGGCATCTATAAAATTTTGAAAAGGCTTTGCGTAGTTTATGGTACCGATAACCCTGATTAAGGAGTTTAGCCGTTAATAATTTATTACGAGTGTTGAAGTCAGTTACATGATTACACACTCTAGCAAATCGAATTAATTGCGAAATATAAACGCCATAGGATGGCGCACGAGGAACATCACCATCCAAAAAAGGAAAATTTACAATCTCAAAATCAAAGTCATCGCGTTTATCATAAATTTTGCACGAAACAAATCCATCTACAATAGATAGATGTAAATCCAAAAACGGGGCCTCGGTATCAGAAGAATTTGCTTTATTTAACTGAAGTTCTAGGGGGTAAATCTGACTGATCAAACCTGAAGAAGTCTGAATCCCCATGTCTACCCAGGGCCTTCCATCAAGTTTTGGCTCAATTCAATTTGATGAAGTTTGAAGATTTTCAAGCTGGCCAATATGGAAGCCATCTTTAGATAACATAACAGAATAATTTCAGCAATTCTGAATCCGCATTTTGCCCCAATACCTTCAGTCAGGTTTCAGCTTCATCCAACCTATGGTTCAGGAGTTATAGTTCGAATAATTTCAAGATGGACGCCATATCGGCCATCTTGTATATAGGCATGGAACAATAATAGAAAATCCAAATTTCCATTTTGCCCCAATGCTCCCATCAAGTTTCAGCCAAATCTGACCTCTGATTCGGGTGGAGATGTCTTTTGAAGAAATACAAGATGTCTTCCTTGCACAGCCATCTTGGATATCGGAACAGAACAAATTTAGAAAAAAATCTGAATCTCCTCGTCGCCCCAATGCCTCAAATCAAGTTTCAGCTCAACCCAACCCTTGGTTCGAGAAGAAATGTGATTTAAAGACTTTCAGGTAGGACACCACCGAGGACACCTTGGATATCGGAACAGAATAATTTTACCAAAATAGAAGTTGAGGCAATGGTCAGGAATCGACACAATTAACCCACAGCTCCCATCAGAGACACCAAAGGGAAAGAAACACAAACATGAAACAACAGACCCTAATGGAAACATCAATAGTGGAAAGCCAAAGGGACAGTTACTTTCCCACAAAATGGCCAATTGGCTATCCAAAACAAAACAATATAAGCGACAAAAACACCCAAAGACAAACCACAACAAAAAAAAAAGCGACAGAAGAACCGCCTTGTATGGAACAGTATTAAGGTAAAAACTCCATTATGCAGTGTGCAATCACAATATGAATTGTTGAAACCGCACTTTGAATTATGACCCTTTCCGTATCTAACTACTTTATTCGAATATGCAACATGCACAATCTAATTTGAGACCTTTGTGTTTTAATATGGCATTTGGACGTCATATTTTGCATTAACCCGGTTTCGATTCTGCTGCGGTTAGACGGGGTTCCAGTCACTGAGTGGCCGGTAACGTTCGGTAATGTCCGTGCATTTTCCGTATTTTTTCCGTTGACAAGCGTCCGTTTGAGAAGATTCTATTCGTTTTTCCAGGGCCAAATTCAAGCCAGCAGCGATTAATTTTATCCAGCTATATAATAATTCGGATATTTACAATAATGTGTACGTTTGCATCTTTAAAATAAATTTTACAGCGCGGTTCCTTATTTATTTATTTATTTATGAAAAACAGGATTTTTATTTAAAAGTTAATACTTGTTTGACGAAGGGGAAAATACTCTATCGTTGAACATTTACTAAAATAAATTACCATGAGGGATAAGTTTATGCCTAATCCGTGGATTTGAAATGAGCAATTATTGTTAAAATTATTTAATTCATACAATTTTCATAAATCTGATCCTTCTGAAGTGTTACTTATAAAGATATTAGTTACTAATTTTAACCTCACTCAAAACTCAAATGTTTGGATATTATAGAAGTATGGATATGTCCGCATCGGTTGTAGTCCCTCAATACCTTTTATAATTCTGGTGTAAATATTTATTTTCATTAATATGAACAGCCCTTTCTCATTTCACAGCGCCGACCCACAACCATAGAAAAGCATCTGGGGCCACAATGACAGCTGTACTAGTCATATGTACGTCTTCATAAGTTAGACTGGGGCAAGATAACTTTCATCGATCAGAATCACAACGCGAAAATATTAGCTGGTCGTCTGTCTTCAGCCAGCAAAACCTTGCTGAGCTGGTGTCGCGACTGTCTTAACCAGCCTACTACATATTTCTTCAAGTTCTACATGTAACGATTTGGCAAATGGAGTAGCTGAATCCAAACCATTTTGTACTTACATGTATTTCCATGTATTAGGTCTACACCAAAGTTTTTGTTTTTCTTCTTGTTTTATTAGTTAGACCGCGTACAGCGTAGCCAGTTTTACTTGGCGGAACTTAACGACATTATTTATTTATTTATTCTCTTACTTATTAATAAAATTTACAGAATCTAGAAAAAAAAACAACATTTTTTTTGTTTTTGATGCATTAGAAAAACACTCCTACTTTGTACATTTTACCACCGAAAAATACAACAAAAATTGTAAGATGTAAAAAGTCGTGATATTTTTCTGACTGTTGCTTAAATTATACATTGTTGGTACACGTTAGAAGCGCCTCTTCGATTCGGTTCTAACGAGTACCCACAATCTATATTTTGGTGTAGCAATGAGAAATATAATGTTTAGTCCTGTAAATCCCAGTTTTACTATATAAAAGTGGGGATCAAGTGTGTGTGTGTGTGTGGGGGGGGGGGGGTGTTCAGAATTATAAAGATGTGTTTTATGGTGGGATGCGCCTGGTATGTGAGTGCGTTTTTAGGTTTACGTCTCACCAACAGTTAAGGTTATACGCAGATGGGACCTGGGATTAAAGACTCATCCGAAATTCTGGAGAAGCCCGGGATCGATCCTGCGATCCCTGGTTAATGAGGCTAGTAGCATAACCACTACACCACAGAGGCTTCCAGCGCTTGATATGTTACATTGTAGCAGGTGCGGGTTTTCCACCTGCACTCCGGTATGAAAGAATTTGCTTCGCGTTGTGTTTTGTCAAAAAAGTGGAAACCTTTGCGTTTTGTCACTTGAAGCTAAAAATCTAGGATAAAAAGTCAAAAGTTTTCTATTTTCTTAATGAAAACATTTAACACAAACAGTTACGAACATCTATATAAACATGTGACAACACAAACAGGGAATCAGACCCCCGGCCATCGGGGCTTGAAGAAATAGATGGGCTGCATGAACTGAAACCGACTCGCACACCAGTACTGGTAAACCGCTTAGAGGATCTAAGTCTACCCAGGCAAAGCGGTGCTTATAAACCCTATTGGTTTCATTGGGCAACAGGGATTTGAGTTGTCATTTCATCTCAGCGTCGGGTAAAAGTCCCACAAAAGTGGAAGCAACGTCTCAAAATGAACTATACTGTGTTGACGGGGACGATAAACATCAAATCAAACAAAGACCATGTAGAATCAAAATGCCTAGTTTTAGAAATCCGTTGGATACGCCCTAAATCAGAAATAAATGTTAACGTTAGAGGGAACGTAGGTCGTAGTGCATCTGAAAGCATTTTCACAACAGAAAGTTGTAACTATGTTTGCTTTCAGGTGAGCAGTCTCACCAAGGTCTACACGACATTGGACAGGAGCCTTTCTCTGCCGTACAAAATTATTATTAGTATTTACAACAAATTTACATTCTAGAGGTGCAATGGCCTGAGCACATTCGCGATATATTTAGATAAAACTTGGACACAAAACAAATACAACAAAGCTGATTCCTGGTCTGACATATAAAATATAAATTATGTGTAAATGATTTTATTGGGAAGGGTGTAGTGTCCCCAAGCTATCCGATTCAAGCCAAAAATATAGTTCTGTCGTTTCTCTCACTCCTCCGTGTCACCAATACGCTTGCAGATTTTTTTTGGGTATCTGCCGAATACAGGCGGGCGTTTACGCGAAAGTACGAAAGAACGACCACAGCGCAACTGAACGAGAATAATGGGAACTAGAAGAAGCAGAAGCGGAATTTCAAGTTGCAAAATAGGACGAGCAACAGAAAGAAAACTACACAAATTCCAAAATCAGACTACAAAAATGAACCAGTGCTTCAGCTGAAGTGCACGACCCGCCGGATGCTTTTAGCTTTATGAGTGTTACCATATATGCTATGGCGGCCATTTTTGTCATGTGACCTGGATCTAAAACGGTTCCCCCAATAAATGCGCCTTATCGTAAGGAGCAAAAATATATCTTATACTTTAGTACTGTATTCTGAATCGTTTGCAGGATAAAATGCATTCTCACTTTTCCAATACAAAAGCATATGTGTCAAAGTTTGACCTAGGCACAAAGAAGGTCAAGATCAACCCAGGGTCACCATTTTAGCTATTTATGATGGGCCTACGTCTCAGATGCTATTTATCAAGTTTCGTGGAAATCTGCCCAGTGGTTCTGGAAAAGACTATTTTTTTAAGGGTTTTTACCATATATGGCTTGGCGGCCATTTTGGTCATGTGACCTGGACCCCACGAGCAAATTGTGGTTTCCCCCAAGCCATAGAGGCTCCATATGAAATTTGACTTCAATTGGCCCAACGGTTTCCGAGGAGAAGCAGTTCGAAAATTTTCACATTTTTCGCCTCGGCGAGGCTATACTAAATGGAATGTAATATTTGGCAAGTTCATTGGTTATATCTCATTGATATCTATCAGTATGCCAAAAATTGTTTAAATATTCCAAGCGGTTAAGTAACTATCACCAATTTTCACAAAACGGGTTACGGACGGACAGACAGACAGACAGACCATATATGGCTTGGAGGCCATTTTGGTCATGTGATCTGAACCCCATGAGCAAATTTTGGTTTCCCTCATCCCATAGAGGCTCCATATGAAATTTGACTGCAATCGGCCCAACGGTTTCCGAGGAGAAGCAGTTCGAAAATTTTCACATTTTTCGCCTCGGCGAGGCTATACTAAATGGAATGTAATATTTCGCAAGTTTATTGGTTAGATCTCTTTGATATCTATCAGTATGCCAAAAATTGTTTAAATATTCCAAGCGGTTAAGTCACTATCACCAATTTTCACAAACGGGTTACGGACGGACAGACAGACTGACAGAATGACACGGTGATTTTAGGGCACTCTTAGAAAATCAAACCGACTTCAGTCGGTCGCTTTTTCTGCGGGTCGTGCAATATCATAATGCAGTGTTGCATAATTGCAACTGAATATAGCATAACAGAATATCCAAATTGCAAATGCCAGTGACATGATATTAAATTGCAATCTCAATATTGCATAATTGAGTTTTTACCTAAATCCTGTTCCATAGCCTTGGAACGGTCAGTGAAACGAATTCCACTGGGGGGGGGGGGGGGGGGGGGATGCTTAAATCGATTTTTAGTTGACCACAATCATCGCCCTTAATTCCGTCGTGATTTAGACAAATAATTTGTCAAGTCCGCATTAAGGCTCACTAACGCATCAGTGCAACATATCCGTGGACACAAAAAATCAAGCAACAGAGATGTCCGTTCTTTCGCGACATAGACCTAGCCTGTGGTGGAATTCATGTGTTCCTCCCTCGTTAATTGGTCACTAACTTTGCATTCAAAGCACCGCTTGCTGTACCAATTTGACAGTTTGTAATCATAAATAAATGAGGCGAATCTGAGGTTTTGGTTTTGTTTGTTTGGGGTTTTACGTCCCCGTCAACACTGTAAAAGTCCTTTTGGAGACGTCGCTTCCAATTTTGTGGGACTTTTATCCGACATTGAGATGAAATGACATCTCAAGCCCTGCCGCCCCATGAAACCAACAGGGTTTATAAGCATTGATGGTCCGACTCGCACCACTTTGCCAGGGCAGGCTTAGATCCTGTAAGCGGTTTACCAGTACTCGCATGCGGGTCGGTTTCAGCTCTGCGTGGAAGCATCATGCAGCCCATCTTTTTCATCAAGTTGAGCTTTTGGTAAATGTCACACATCATTGTGGTGTTAATTACCTACATGTACGACTCATTATGAGAACTCACCTATTCAAATATATTGTAAAATTTTACCACTAAAAACGGAAAATTTTCGGATAAAAATTCTGGCATTTTTTTCATATTTCTGCTCAAGATTTTGGGTAAATTGTAAAACGACTTGACGAGGCGGTTCTAACGAGTACCCACAATCTATGTGAGCAGAAATTAGATAAATAATGTATACCCTGTAAACCCCAGTTAAAAGTGTGGTTTAAGCGGGTAAGAAATAAATAGGCGTATTATCTTGATGTGAATAAAAGTTGTCATGAGACTTTAAAAAAAAAAAAAAAAAATAAAATAAATTACTAAAAGCAATTTTTAGTAAATTGAAAGAATATTTGATTATGATTTAACAATGACTTCAATTTGCCTTCGTTTACAAAAACAACACCAAACAAACGAAATAATAATAATGTGCCGAAAATTTCACGTAAGCCTAGTTGTATTTGTTTCTCCGCGAAACGCGGCCTCAGTGGCTCAGTCGGATGCGAGTCTGACTGGTGATCAGGAGGACGCGGGTTCGACTCCCGCCGGGGTCGGCAACATTCTTTCGTGGAGATTGATCATGAAATCTTTTCTACGGTTATTCTCTCCCTTCTGCTGATTCAAGAAGGGCAGTTGTCAGTTTCCGGCGAAAGAATGTGCACTGCACTGGTTAACCGCTTACGTATAAGCCTGCCCAGGAAAGTGTTGATAGGTAAACTGACCGGCTCAAAAATGACCTGAATAATGTTGACTGGGCCGTAAAACTCCAATACAAACAAACAAATTCTCCGCGAAACGCCGGTCATTTCATTTTCAATGAAAGCAATCGGTCCAAATTTCGCCGAGAATCTCCCGAGAATTTTCTCCGCGAAATTTTATCTTTTCTCGCTGTTTTGCGGAGAAAATAGCCGATTTCGCGTTAGGCTGTTTCTCCGCGAAACAAAAATGGGTTATTACCGGTAGCTGGTCTTCAGAAGAAGAGGCAATGATCAGGAATCGATACAATCAACCCACAGCTCCCATCAGAGACACCAAAGGAAAAGAAACACAAATAAGGGATCGGAAGATCCGATCAAATTACATTACTCACGCGTTCCTCTTGGCGAGGTTGTTGAAGAATTAATGAATGCTCAGGGTGCTCCAAACCGGACTCGGTAGCTCATTCGGATGCGCGTATATCTGGTGATCAGGAGGACGCGGATTCGATACCTGCCGGGGTCAGCAGCATTCTGTCGTGGAGATTGATGATGAAATCTTTTCTACGGTCATTTTCTCCCTTCCGCTGATCAAAGAATGCAGTTTTCAGTTTCTGGCGAAAGAAACTGCACTGTACTGGATAATCGAATATATATAAGCCTGCCCATGAAAAATGTGGATAGGTAAACTGACAGGCTCAAAATGACCTAAAATAGTGTTGACTGGGCCGTTAAACTCCAAATCAAACAAACAAATCCGGATGCTCCAACCAGTCCTCGTAAGGGTAGAAAAAATAGTTTCAAGTCTAGTTAATATCTTGATAAAATGGACCCACAACACAAAATAATACAATTAAATTGTCGAGGTCTTAAATTATAATGAAAAATAGAAGGGAAGGAAATGATCAGGAATCGATACAATTAACCCACAGCTCCCATCAAAGACACCAAGGGGAACGAAACACAAACATGTAACAACAGACCCCAATGGAAACATCAACAGCGGAAAACTAAAATGACTGTTAATTTTTCACAAAATGGCCAATTGGTTATCCAAAACAAAAAAAATAAAAGCGACACAAACACCTAAAGACAAACAATAACAAAAATGACAGAAGAACTGCCTTTGACCGGTCAGTGAAACGAATTCCACTATGTGTGTGTGTGTGTGGGGGGGGGGGGGTGCGTCTTAAATCGATTTTACATTGCCACAATCCTCGCCCTTACTTCCGTCGCGATTTAGACAAACAAATTGTTCACTCTTATTACTTCTTTCTTTATTAAATCTGTCGGTTTTTTTTTTTGGTTTGCAAGAAGTGTTTTCTTTCTAAAAACTAATAACAACATCGATATCAGGGGTTTCAATACATATAAAGTAGAAGTAAACAAAGATCAGGAATTGATACAATTAACTTACTCCACCCATCAAAGACACCAACGGGAAAGAAATACAAACATTAAGCGACCAGACCATAATGGAAACCTAAACAAAGGAAGGCCATAAGGACAGGTACTTTCCCACAAAATGGCAATATGGCCATCCAAATTAAAAGACACAAGTGATACACACAGTAAGTAACAAACAACAACATAAATAAATCGCCACAGAAGAACCGCCTTGGAAAGGTCAGTGGAAAGATTTCCACTGGGGGCTTAAATCGATTTTACGTGGCCACAATCCTCGCCCTTACTTCCGCCGCGATTTAGACAAATAATTTTTTCAGTCCGCATGAAGGCCTCCTAACTCATCCGTGCAACATCTCCGTGAACACAAATAATCAAAGAACCACACAACGGTGAGGACTCGACATCTCCGTGAACACAAATAATCAAAGAACCTAACAACGGTGAGGACTCGACAGCAAGAAACCACTGAAATGATGGAGCAAAAGAAAACCAACAGTTAGACTCCGATGGGCCCGACCAGAGACAGAGCATCAGGCACCAACCAACATTACCTTGAATTAGATCTCTCTAATTCTCAATAAGCCTTTACGTTGGTACCGTCATAGAATCTGAGGCCTGACCCACCGGCGTGAAATTAAAGAGGGAAGCAAAGTTGCCAACCGTGATTGGGTTAAATACCATGCATGCAGTCTGTCGTATAATATCCATGTTGTACCCAATCTTTTTATATCGAAGAATAACTTTACGAAATTGGGTGCTAAAGTCATTGCAGTAATATATTTTTCTGAATTTATATTCTAAGTCACCATAAAATTCGGGTTCTGATAGACCTTGTTGCAGAAGAGATTTAAGTCCAATATTGAATTTTGAAATTAAATCAGAATGACGTCTATAAAATTTTGAAAAGGCTTTGCGAAGTTTATGGTACCGATAACCCTGATTAAGAAGTTTAGCGGTTATTAATTCATTACGAGTGTTGAAGTGAGTTACATAACTACACACTCTAGCAAATCAAATAAGTTTATCTATTCTGCTATTAATAGATATCAGGGGTTTCAATACATATAAGTTTAACTATTCTGATGTAAATAGACCATCTTGTGGCAGTTCAATTTTTGTTAAATCTTGTTTTTTCCACAAAGAGAGATCAAATTAGAAAAATAACTGCAAGCTGTAACTGCCTCGGTTTCTCTGGCTAAAGAAACAACAATTTATTCAGTGAACAAACCCCTTCATTTTCATTAAAACCTGCACAACTCGAGTCGTTGCTGAGACAGCTGCATACACCATATCTTTTAGTTGGTAATTGTAATGGTCACAACGTTCTTTGGAGATGTAAAGCTATTGAAGATTTCATTGCAAAGAATGACAATTGCCTGATGAACGACAAATCATATACATACCTTCATCCTGCAACAGGCCATTTTCTTCTTTAGATCTCTCTTTGTGCCATCCATCTATCTTCTTAGACTATGACTGGTCTGTCTATGATGATTAGTGGGGACGTGATCACTTCCCTCTTATAATTAAGAGTGCAAAACATAGTTAGTTTAAAGAAAGACCCAGGGAGCGCCACAATAACAAGACGCAACCCACTCTCGACACAAAGAGGAAGAGGAAACATACACAAAACAAGAAAAAATACGAATGTTTATGAACTGCAACACTCAGGCCTCTCTTGCCCATACGGGGTGATCAGACCATTAGAAAAACACTAAAGAACAACGCACAACAAATTCGCAGACATACAACAAAAATAACAGCAACAGGCCAACACCAATCCTCCCGCCTAAGAACGGTCAGCAACATATGCCACTAGGGGCCTTAAAGATCTTTTTACCGGCCGAATATTCGCCCTAGGTAATGGAAAACGGAAAATGAATAAAGCCGACTGGGAATTATTCCATAATTTATGTGCAGAAGAGTTATCAATTGATCACTTTAATGAATCACCGTTCTGACATTGCTTCTGATTTCATAGATTTGTTTATTAAAATACCAGAACAATGCATTTCAAAGACTTCCACAATCCTAAGAAAAGCAAGCTTTGGTTTAAAAATGACTGTAAAGAAGCTATCAAAAACGCAAACTTTTCTACTTGACAATATTTCTACTTGACAATATTTATATTAGATTCGGTACTAAGTTATTTAGACAAATTGTGGGTATTCCGATGGGTACTAATTGCGCACCTCTTGTGGCTGATCTGTTCTTGTATTGTTATGAAAGAGACTTCATTTTGTCGCTTTCCATTGATAACCAATCTGAAATTATTGAAGCTTTTAGCTCTACTTCTAGATATTTAGATGATTTATTAAATATTGATAATACCTATTTTGATGGTTTGATCAGTCAGATTTACCCCCTAGAACTTCAGTTAAATAAAGCAAATTCTTCTGATACCGAGGCCCCGTTTTTGGATTTACATCTATCTATTGTAGATGGATTTGTTTCGTGCAAAATTTATGATAAACGCGATGACTTTGATTTTGAGATTGTAAATTTTCCTTTTTTGGATGGTGATGTTCCTCGTGCGCCATCCTATGGCGTTTATATTTCGCAATTAATTCGATTTGCTAGAGTGTGTAGTCATGTAACTGACTTCAACACTCGTAATAAATTAATAACCGCTAAACTCCTTAATCAGGGTTATCGGTACCATAAACTACGCAAAGCCTTTTCAAAATTTTATAGACGCCATTCTGATTTAATTTCGAAGTTCAATATTGGACTTAAATCTCTTCTGCAACAAGGTCTATCGGAACCCGAATTTTATGGTGACTTAGTATATAAATTCAGAAAAATATATAACCGCAATGACTTCAGCACCCAATTTCGTAAAATCATTCTTCGATATAAAAAGATTGGGTACAACATGGATATTATACGACAGACTGCATGCATGGTAGTTAACCCAATCACGGTTGGCAACTTTGCTTCCCTCTTTAATTGCACGCCGGTGGGTCAGGCCTCAGATTCTATGACGGCTCCAACGTAAAGGCTTATTGAAAATTAAAGAGATAATGTTGGTTGGTGCCTGATGCTCTGTCTCTGGTTGGGCTCATCGGAGTCTAACTGTTGGTTTTCTTTTGCTCCAGCATTTCAGTGGTTTCTTGCTGTCGAGTCCTCACCGTTGTCTCACCTCTGTGGTTCTTTGATTTCTGTGTTCACGGAGATGTTGCACTGATGAGTTAGGAGGCCTTCATGCGGACTGAACAAATTATTTGTCTAAATCGCGACGGAAGTAAGGGCGAGGATTGTGGCCACGTAAAATCGATTTAAGCCCCCCAGTGGAAATCTTCCACTGACCGTTCCAAGGCGGCTCTTCTGTGGCGATTTATTTATGTTGTTGTTTGTTACTTACTGTGTGTATCACTTGTGTCTTTTAATTTTGGATGGCCATATGGCCATTTTGTGGGAAAGTAACTGTCCATATGGCCTTCCTTTGTTTAGGTTTCCATTATGGTCTGGTCGCTTAATGTTTGTATTTCTTTCCCTTTGGTGTCTTTTATGGATGGAGTAAGTTAATTGTATCAATTCCTGATCTTTGTTTTACTTCTACTTTTCATATTTTCCAGTTCTGTGGTGTATTCCTTGCTTCCAAAGGATAGCCTTTTTATAGAACATATTTAACGTCACTACAGCTGATGTCTGCGAATGTGTGGCGGCCGTAAAATGTCTCCCTGCCCTACATCATAGTGTAGTTTGAATTTTCTTGTCCTTTGGGATCATTGATTCCATTGCGAAAGTTTAAAAATACTTGAGGGTCACTGATGAGGCCTAAATGGGCGAAACTAGCTAGTCTGGCCCAGAAAACACGCACACTTCATATTTTCCAGTTCTGTGGTATATTCCTTGCCTCCAAAGGATAACCCTTTTATAGAACATATTTAAATATGATTGCAAAGCCCCTACTACAGAAACTAGTAGGAAAAGGTCACTCAAGAAAGGTCACAATCTAAGAACGCAGCCGTCTCAAGTAACAAATAGACAATGACACGGATGCACACACAAAAACAGACGAACCATGAACCAACGGCACAAAGCCATTTAACAATAAGACACTGCAAAAGTATGACCGCCCTGGGACGGTCAGTAGTAAAACTACTGGGGGCTTCACAACCGGAGTTTATGAAATTTAAATATGTTCTATACAAGGGTTATCCTTTGGAAGCAAGGAATACACCACAGAACTGAAAATATGGAGTGTGCATGTTTTCTGGGCCAGACTAGCTAGTTTCGGCCAATTAGACCTCATCAGGGACCCTCAACAATTTTCAAAATTCCACTATGGAAGTAATGATCCCAAAGGATAAGAAAATATAAACTACACTATGATGCAGGGCAGGGAGACTTTTTACAGCCGCCAAACATTCCCAGACACCAGCTGTAGTGACGTTAAATATGTTCTATATAAGGGTTATCCTTTGGAAGCAACTCAAAAATATGGAGTGTACACGTTTTCTTGGCTGGTCTAGCTACTTGCGGCCAATTAGGCCTCATCAGTGACCCTCAAATATTTTCAACATTCTTCGCCCTCAGTTCCAGTACAGTATCAAGCAAAATAACAATATCAGATTGACCCGCATGGAGGCTTTCTAGCTCAACATTGAGGCATGACAAAATAAATTGTAAAATAGTTATGTATAGATTAATATTATCTTAAATCAGAGGTGAGGACTCAACAACAATCCGACGTCAGAGCAGAAGAAAACCATCAGTTAGATCACGTAGGTGTCGCATCCAGGAAATATCCGGCTCCATCCTTCCCGAATTCAAAGGATTAAGGGTGGGACCGTCATTAAAGCGTCAGGAGTCCGGCCATCGCTGTGCAACCGAACAGTGGGGCAAAGTTGTCCACTGTAAACAGGTCGACAACCAAACACGCGGTCTGTCGCAGCAGAAGTGTCTTCAAAGAAATACCATATTGAGAAATAATGTCGTAATGTCAACGATAAAATTTTGAAAACGTTTTCGCAGTTTATGAAATTGATAGCCTCGTTTTAGAAGTTTAGCTGTTAAAATTATGAATTCTAATGACTAAATTGCGTGGTGTGTCGATTTTCCCGATGACGGAAATTACATCAAAAACAATGAAGTAAACTGCTAGACATCAGTTTTATGAGCAACTACTATATTTTTGTGTCACTACGATTTAACCCGACTTCTTCTTAACATCTTTAACTTTACCTAGCAACTGACGTTACGTTACGTTACGTTACTACGCCAACGTATATTAAACGCAACGTCACGGCAAGCTCCCAACTGACAAAAGTTAAGGAAATAGCGACATCATATAATAAACAGTAACTTCTGTCCATTTTCCCCTCCTCAAAATGGTTTTTCATTTTGAATAAACTTGATAGATTTTGTGAAAGTTAAATTATTAAACTTGATCAAAATGTTTACGCGCACCTGTTGTAAACTGATAGATGCATAGCTTTACTTATTAAATCTTAAAACATGTCATTAAGTAAACATATTAATCACAGCAATCTTAAAACTTGTATCTAATTAATTAAAGTTTGTCTATAGTTGATTTAATTTCCAATTCTAGTAGACATCATTTTGTCACTGTTTTAAACAAAATCATGTTCGCATAATTCAGAGTTATTTCAGTTTAATCTAAGGTTTTCAGAATTGACTTCCAAATTCCTTATTTGCTCTTAATCGAAACAGTATCTAGTTTGCTAATTCTAATGGACAAAGTTATGTCACAGATCTTGTCAATGTTCCCTGTCCGCACCCGTCCGTCTTTTCCTGGATATGTATCGAGAACTCTGCCGAGCGGCCAATTTCCTCTGGTAGTACCTGCTGTTATCACTAGCACGACATCCCCAACTTGGAAGTCTCGACCCGGCTGTGACAATTACGTCCGTGCACTTAGTCTCGGCAGCCACTCTTTAGCCATCTATTCCAGAAGTGACGCACCAGCTCCTGTATGCGGCGCCACCGTTTCCTTGGGTTAAATTGGGTTTCGTCCACTGACGTTGGAGCGAACTGACCCCCGACTTGTCCGTGGAGGAAATGATTTGGGGTCAGTGGAGTATCATTTGATGGGTCAGCTGACTGGTAAGTCAGTGGTCGGGAATTTTTAAGCGTCTCAGCTCCGATAATAGCTGTCATCAGTTCCTCGTCATTGACGTCTGCATTGCCCAAGATTGCGTAGATAGCTTGTTTTGTCGATTTGATCATGGTTTCGTGTACCCCACCGAAATGTGGGGCAAACGGGGGATTGAAATGCCATGTCACTCCCCTGTTGGCGATTGTTTCTTTCACTTTTTCATTATCCAGTTGTGCAACTAGCAATCTGAGTTCGTTGTCTGCCCCTTTAAAGTTAGTTCTATTATCTGAATACATTTGTTCTGGTACCTCTCTTCGGCTTGCCATCCGGTAAAATGCATTCAGAAAGGCGTCAGTGTCTAGACCGAACGCAATCTCTAGATGAACTGTGCGAGTTGCCATGGAGGTAAAAAGGCAGAGATAGCGCTTCTCATGTCGTTTTCCCCGACCTTGAACTGTTATATACGGTCCTCCAAAGTCCACTGCTGTTCTTGTGAATGCTCGCGTCGATGTCATTAGTCTTGATAATGGTAATGGAGCCATTATCTGACGAGCTGCCTTTGCCTTTCTTCTTCTACATTCCATACAATCTTTTTCCCATTGTCGGATAACTTCCCTTCCGGAAATAATCCAGAATCTAGCCGATAGAGCTGCCAAAGTGTGGTTAGTACCCGACGCATGATTTCCTTTTTCAGGGTAGTTCTTAACTATGAGTTTTGTCAACCAGCTTTTACGAAGAAATAATTGGAAAACGGACATCAAATGACAGGAAATCTGCGTACTTTAAACGCCCATCAGATCGCATTAATCCATCTTCGTCTAACTTGGGTTGCAGTCTTGTGGTGTTGTGCCGTGTGGCGGCCGTAAAACGTCTCCCCGTACATCAACCATAGTGCAGTTTATATTTTACTTTTGGTCCTTTGAGATCAGCGTGAATATTGTGAGAAATCGGAAATAAATTATAGGTTTAGACTCATATTCTAGACAGGTTTTTAATTATCTGGACCCCATTTTGATTTATATCAGTCTTTGAATCGACTGCCTATTCGAAATTCGCAAAATTGCAGTATGCTTCCTCTGGCTTTCTTTGCCGGATCATTACAGGGTCACTGATGAGGCTTTATTAGCCGAAACTACGTAGTATGACCCATCTTCTTTCTTATGAATGTTTTCATTGCTCTTAAAGGAACTCATTTTTGATTTTTATTTGCCTTCACTGCAGCTGGTGTTGTGCCGTGTGGCGGCCGTAAAACGTCTCCCCGTACATCAACCATAGTGCAGTTTATATTTTACTTTTGGTCCTTTGAGATCAGCGTGAATATTGTGAGAAATCGGAAATAAATTATAGGTTTAGACTCATATTCTAGACAGGTTTTTAATTATCTGGACCCCATTTTGATTTATATCAGTCTTTGAATCGACTGCCTATTCGAAATTCGCAAAATTGCAGTATGCTTCCTCTGGCTTTCTTTGCCGGATCATTACAGGGTCACTGATGAGGCTTTATTAGCCGAAACTACGTAGTATGACCCATCTTCTTTCTTATGAATGTTTTCATTGCTCTTAAAGGAACTCATTTTTGATTTTTATTTGCCTTCACTGCAGCTGGTGTTGTGCCGTGTGGCGGCCGTAAAACGTCTCCCCGTACATCAACCATAGTGCAGTTTATATTTTACTTTTGGTCCTTTGAGATCAGCGTGAATATTGTGAGAAATCGGAAATAAATTATAGGTTTAGACTCATATTCTAGACAGGTTTTTAATTATCTGGACCCCATTTTGATTTATATCAGTCTTTGAATCGACTGCCTATTCGAAATTCGCAAAATTGCAGTATGCTTCCTCTGGCTTTCTTTGCCGGATCATTACAGGGTCACTGATGAGGCTTTATTAGCCGAAACTACGTAGTATGACCCATCTTCTTTCTTATGAATGTTTTCATTGCTCTTAAAGGAACTCATTTTTGATTTTTATTATTATCTTACTGCTGGCTGGAAATGATTGACCACGCGACAAAGCAGTCCATTCTTCTTTAAACAGTGTCCGTTGTTCCTGCTTGATTAGTTGGATCTCTGCTGACTTTATTTCATCACTCGATAGCTCTCCTCTAGTTCTTTCCCCCTTAGTTCTCTGACAATTATGGATAAATCGGAACATCCAAGCAAGGATTCTCTTCAAGCGCAACCAGCTAGAATAACGGCTTGGGTCTAGTGGAAACGATTCTCCTGTGCCAGTCGTACTGACAAACACTGTCCCGGCGATTTCATCATGATTAGCATACGCAGTGTATTCAGTTGCTTGTGATATGAATCTCTTCTTGAGTTCCGTTGACCTCTTTAATTCTTCATTTCCAGCGGGCTTATTTGTCAGCTTGTTTAAAGGCCACGCTTCTTCTGATTGTTGCAGAAATGCAGGGCCTCTCCACCATCTATCACATACCTCTAAATCTATTGCCCTTAATCATCGGCTTATCAGATCTGCTGGATTGATTTTGGTTGGTACATATCTCCATTGCTCCGGATCTGTACTGCTCTGGATCTCGCCCACTCTATTGGCAAAAAATGGCTTGAATTGGCGGCTTCTCCCTCTGATCCACCACAATACGTTCATACTGTCTGACCAAAATATTGTTAGACTTATTGGTATTTCGAGAACTGTCGATATTTTGGATGTTAAGCGGACCCCAATAACTGCAGCCATTAATTCCAATCTTGGTACACTTGTAGCAACACTTGGAGCAATCCTTGTTTTAGCAGCCACAATGTTTGTAGATACAGAACCGTCTTGATAGGTAAATCTTGCGAATACGACAGCCCCATAAGCTTCTTCTGATGCATCAACAAAAGTATGCAGAGTTACAGCTTCTACTACCTTTTCTATTTCTGGAAGACATCTAGGAATTTTCAGTTGCTGCAAATCATGAAGTTCGGTGAACCAGGTTCGCGCTAAATTACTCAACGATTCATCCATGTCTTCATCCCATTCTAGCCCGGCCGTCCACATGTCTTGCAACAAAATCTTTGCTCGAATGGTAAATGGTGCTAGCAAACCAACTGGATCGAACAAGGTCGCGATTTTTTTCAAGAAATTGCGCTTTGTGTATTTCATGTCTTCGTCCGGTGTGTTCTCTCGGAATGTAAATACGTCCTGACGAGCTAACCACCATACTCCGAGGGGCTTTGCAGTTGGTAGACTCTCCTTATCTAAGTCTACTTCAGATTTTCTGTCCATCTGTGTAATTTCCTGAAGATTTCTGGATGAGCTAGATAGCCATTTCCTAGCATGCATCCCAGCTTTTGATAACAAGGCCGAGAGCTCTTTGTACAATGCTACACCTTGTTCTTCATTCAGTGTAGAAGTAAAACAAAGATCAGGAATTGATACAATTAACTTACTCCACCCATAAAAGACACCAAAGGGAAAGAAATCCATGGAATCGTCCATGTAAGTCGATTTCGATATTGTTCCTGCTGCTCTAGGATATTCACTTCGATACTTCTTTGCATGTTGCTGCAGCACGAACTGAGCTTGAAAGGGAGATGAATTCACCCCAAAGACGACCCTGTTGACGTCTGGCGCGCGGTCCTGGTCGAAACCTCTCCACAAAACGCTGTGATATTGCTTATCTGACTGTGCAATACCAATACGTAGATACATCTCCTCTATGCCACAAACAACTGCAACTGGTAGTCGTCGTAACCGCAGTAGCACGTCAAATACATCCCGTTGTAGTTTGGGCCCTTCGAATATCTTGTCATTTAGAGATACTCCCTCGAACTTTGCAGCTGCGTCGAACACTATTCTAGTCTTTGTGGTATCTTTGTCCGGCCTCAGCACTGGGAAATGAGGTAAGTACCATCTTGCTTTGGAGTCCTTTTTTCTGACACCTTCGCCACATAGCCTTTTTCGATGTATCGTTCAATGCATTGATTATATGCCGTTGCTATATCGGGTGATCGTTTTAGCCTCTTTTCGGTATTCTCCAATCTCTGCAATGCCATGTTGTAATTGTTTGGTAAGACAATTTCATTGCATTTCCATGGCACTCAAACTCGATATACCTCATTTCTAAATGCTATAGATTGTTCCACTGTCTTCAATGCAAGTTGTTGTTCTATACGTACGATTGGTGTTTCATGTGGTGAAGGTGTACTTTCAATTTCCCAGAACATCTTTAGATTCTGATTCAATCTCTCATTTTCTGATGTTTCTTTGACAAAGTATGTGCACGCGAAATTGGTCTGCAGCATCTGATTTTTGTTTAACCCTGGATTACCTATACATGTCCAGCCGAGTGGTGTAAGACGCGCTACTGGTTCTCCTGGTCTACCTCTGATCTCCTCAAGAGCATAATGAAGATCGGCACAGTCAAGGCCTATCAGTACATCTACTATCGGTCTTGAAGTTGATCGTGGGAAATCTATGTTTCCTAAATGCGGCCATTTCCGTTTGTAGCTATTCCAGTCGACTACTGGCATGCTTCCGGTGACCCGATTCGCAGTGTATGCAGTGACGTCAATGCTCACATTGCCGTTGATGCTCTTAAGTCTGACATTTATAGGTTGTGTCTCAAACGTATCGATCTGCCCGTTTAAAACGTTAACGGTAACTTTTTCAGTTTTACCTTTTAATCCTATTTCAGCGGCGACGTCTGCATTGACGTATGTTTTCGTACTGGCGTCATCCAGCAGGGCATTGACTTTAACAGACAGATCTCCATTCTTTAAAATTACAGGAACGGTTCGTAGGCCGATAAATTCCGTCTCTACATGGTCTTGTGTCACCATGGTCATTGGCTGGGTCTGTGCCTTCCCCTCCGTGACAGGTGGGACCCGATCGGCAGCTGTCTCCTGGACTAAATCATCAACTCCGCTGATACTAGTATCTCTTTGCTTGCTTTTGTCCGTTAACGCTAACATTGATCGAGCAGATTCCGATCTATGCAGTGACCTGTGATGCAGCTGTTTGAATCCATTTATTCCACTTCTAGGACACGATTTTCCATTATGACCGTCTGCTAAACACCGAAAACAAAGTTGAAACTGCTTTGATGTGTCCCAACGATATGATACGTTCTTTTGTTTAAAGACAGGACTGGACTATTTAAGGGAGCACAGGAAAACCTGAGTCATTCTTTGTCTGACCTCTGAAGGGTTAACATCAAATTCTATTTATCTGATTGGCTGTAAATGGAGACCTACTGTGACATCACAATGATTGACATTTTAATAATAAGTGATTGACAGCTCTGCTCTGTTTGAAGCTAACCTTGCTATCTCAATTATGTAACAGCAGGCACACTCCATAATTGGTTTCAATATACAAACAAAAAAATTTAGTCATGATTAATGTATTTATTTTTTTTATTTTTAAATTACAAAGAAACAAGATACAAACATATTTCATAAAGGTTAATTATATAGCATATTTAGTTCTAATATACAAAAAAATAAAAAATAAAAAATAAAAAAAAAAAATAACAATAAAAGTTAAGATTAAAGTTTCAAATTTGTTAAAAAAATATTAGTTGACACTATAGAAAACAGCTTCTTCTGATTAATAAATAAATAAATAATGTTTGAATGAAAGAATTGTTTTTAAATTTGATATAACAAAGATTTTTCTATTCTTCTTCTTGTTTTTCTTCTTACAGAAGAAGAAAAATAAAAAGTGAAATGAATTATGCACAGGCAGTCTTAGTAAAATAAATTAAATAAAATTGACACAGCTAAACAATGATGGAATGGCTGAATGAATAAAACAGATGTCCAGGTTTATCTCATTCTAATCGCAGTTTTGATTTTTTTAAATGAAATATAGATTTTGGGTGCTCGTTCGAATGGTCTTAATCAGGCAGTTCTAATGAGCACCCACAATATACTATCAAGTGAGTGTATACATTTGTGTGGCCTCAATGAGGCAATTTAAACGAGCCCCCACAATATAGTATAGTGTGTTGGTTTGTTTGTTTAATTTGATGTTTAACGTCCCAGTCAACACAGTAAAGGTCATTTTTGAGACGTTGCTTCCAATTTTGTGGGACTTTTACCCGACACTGGGATGAAATGACATCTCAAGCCCTGTCGCCCAATGAAACCAATAGGATTTATAAGCATGGGCACCGCTTTGCATGGGCAGGCTTAGATCCTCTTAGCTGTTTACCACTCGTGTGCGGGTCGGTTTCAGCTCTGCGTGGAAGCATCATGGAGCCCATATATATATTTCTTCAAGCCCCGGGGGCCGATAGAGTGTTGGTACTAGGTCTATTTCTAATGAGTACTAGGACTAGCATTTTAATACATACAAATGTTCAATGAGGCGGTTCTAACGATTTTTGGGATGTGGGTTAGGACTGTTATATCCCAAAATCTTTTTATAGTGAATCATGTTACAGAGAGGTTATTGTGTTCAGAGAAAAATATGAAAACACACATTATATTTCTTCCAAACCTAAATTGACATTCATATAAAATCGTTTTCTGATTTCAGTCAAGTTTGCTATTTAATTTTCTACTTAACAAAACTAGATGTTTTTTTTTTTTATTTAAATGTTAATAAATAAATAAATCTTTGTTTATGAAGCATAATTTATGTCCAATTTTTGAAGGTATTTGTTTGATAAATATATGGACAGCAGCTGATTATTACAGTCAATTATATCCTATAATCCTTATCAGTTTTATGGCCCCTATAGGTAGCCAGCCCACCAAGACCAATCCACACCTACTTTTATCTGCTGGTTACCTGTACATGTTAAAGCTGGGAACCAGACCCCCCGGCATGAAAATCCTGTCTTTAAAGACAGGACAGTTCCATACACCGTGCTTTTTACCACACACCTTACATGGGAATTTCCGCAACTCACCGCTGTCCTTTGCATCTCCGAAGAAGGTACGCTGATTTCTAAATTTCATAGCTGGGGCACTTGATGATTCTTTAGTTACCTTTTCCGCTAAACCATGTACCGTCTCAGAAGCAATAGTTTGGAACTCCGACTCCTGGGTGACCCATACGCGCAGTGTGTAAACTGATTCCGGCTTGCTGTTCTCGAAGATCCATCGATTGTACTGTGCTAGCATCGCTTCCGGTAGTTTTCTCTGCAATCTGTTGTACAGGGATCCATCACCATGCTACTGGTACTGACCTGCTTCCTGCAGATTTATAATGGCAATATCCAGTAAGTCGGCAAATTTCTCAAGGTCCTTAGCATTACCAGAACGCACTTGCTTGAACTGGTCTTACTCCTCCAGGTAAACAGCTATCTGCCGACGTTTGCCACCATACTTCCTTCGCAGGCGATCTTTCGCGGCCTCGTAAGCTGCAGCTGAGTGTCCTAAATTTTCAATTACTTTCAACGCTTCCCCCGCCAAATACTGTCTCAGCTGCAGTAACTTATATTCTCCGGTAGCTGGAGAACTGTCTATGCATGCCAGGAAGGCACCTTTCCAGTTCTGATAGGTACGCTTGTCACCGTAGAAGACAGGGATCTGCACCCTCTTCAGCTGCATCGAGAGGTCTTGGCCGATGGATGGTGCTGCATAGGCAACGGTAGAGTGAAATGGCGTGGCCCTTGGATTTATATAGATTTGATTGCTTGGTGCATTTGCACGAGACTCACTTGTTGGAAGATGGTCCTGTGTACCTTTCTCTGTATCTTGCTTTAGACTTGTCGTATTCGACTTCTCTGTGTAGCTGTTGTCCTGAACCGACTTTGTGGTAACTTTGTTAGTCCCGTTTCTCATATTTTGTGATGCGTTTTCTGCCGTAGACAATGATGATGCAGCGATTTTGAGCTCAAAATTCTCAACGCTTCCTTCATGGAACTTTTGTTTTTGGTAAGTCTCAGATTGATCGGAAATGATCAGATTGTTTTCTAGGTGTATTGAAAGTATTTCCGAAGAAACACTGGATTTATCATCTCTACGCGACTATATGTATTCTCTCGCAGTTTCACTAGCCGCAGCAAATTCACTTTCATGTTTTTCCATCTCCGTGACAACCTTTCTATCCTTATCCCTCTCTTTATATTTACTATACAAAGTAGAAGTAAAACAAAGATCAGGAATTGATACAATTAACTTACTCCACCCATAAAAAACACCAAAGAGAAAGAAATACAAACATTAAGCGACCAGACCATAATGGAAACCTAAACAAAGGAAGGCCATAAGGACAGTTACTTTCCCACAAAATGGCCATATGGCCATCCAAAACCAAAAGACACAAGTGATACACACAGTAAGTAACAAACAACAACATAAATAAATCGCCACAGAAGAGCCGCCTTGGAACGGTCAGTGGTAGATTTCCACTGGGGGGGGGGGCTTAAATCGATTTTACGTGGCCACAATCCTCGCCCTTACTTCCGTCGCGATTTAGACAAATAATTTGTTCAGTCCGCCTGAAGGCCTCCTAACTCATCAGTGCAACATCTCCGTGAACACAAAAATCAAAGAACCACGGAGGTGAGACAACGGTGAGGACTCGACAGCAAGAAACCACTGAAATGCTGGAGCAAAAGAAAACCAACAGTTAGACTCCGATGAGCCCGACCAGAGACAGAGCATCAGGCACCAACCAGCTTTATCTCTTTAATTTTCAATAAGCCTTTACGTTGGAGCCGTCATAGAATCTGAGGCCTGACCCACCGGCGTGCAATTAAAGAGGGAAGCAAAGTTGCCAACCGTGATTGGGTTTACTTGACATTGTTAACATTGGGTTAACTTGACGTCCGATAAACTTGACATTGTTTCCATGGCCTTTTCCAGCCACGTATCCATGCCGCAACAAGCGTCCTGCAGAGCCCGACGCTGCGGTAACTCCTCTCCTATCAGCGACAATATTCTATTTTTTGCTCGGGTGAAGTTTGACTTCGCTCTGGCCTTTTCCTTCTTTAATGCCGTCTCCATTTCCGAGTACTCGATCGTAGTACCTGTCCCTTCGATGTTGTTTCCACGTTCGACATTGCCGATTATATGTTCCGATGACGCCATTTTTTTGCTGATTTTTTTCTGTTTTTAACGCGATTATTTACTGTAAACCTCGCTCTGCTACCACTTTTTGGTGTGTCAATTTTCCCGATGACGGAAATTACACCAAAAACAATGAAGTAAACTGCTGGACATCAGTTTTATGAGCAACTACTATATTTTTGTGTCACTACGATTTAACCCAACTTCTTCTTAACATCTTTAACTTTACCTAGCAACTGACGTTACGTTACGTTACGTTACGTTACTACGCCAACGTACATTAAACGCAACGTCACGTCAAACTCCAAACTGACAAAAGTTAAGGAAATAGCGACATCATATAATAAACAGTAACTTCTGTCCATTGCGTATAAGTATTTAGATCTATAGCTCGACGAACAATTCGAGCATCAAAACGATAGTCTCGGAGTGAATATGCTTCAAAATTGAACCAAAAACATCCGTTAAAAAGTTTTGGATATGGTACGAAAGATCACAGGCAAAACAAATGCCCCAGGTTAAACACATTTCAGTTCAGGTTTTGACACAAAATAGAAGTGAAGCCAATGATCAGGAATCGATACAATTAACCCACAGCTCCCATCAGAGACACCAAAGAGAAAGAAACACAAACATGAAACAACAGACCCTAATGGAAACATCAATATCGGAAAGCCAAACGGACATTATCTTTCCCACAAAATGGCCAACTGGCTATCCAAATCAAAATAATATAAGCGATACAAACACTCAAAGACAAACCATAACAAAACTAAACCGCGACATAAGAACCGTCTTGGAACGGCCAGTGAAACGAATTCCACTGGGTGCGTGTGCGCGGGGGAGCTGGCTTAGATCGATTTTACGTGGCCATAATCCACGCCCTTACTTCCGTCGCGATTTAGACAAATAAGTTGTTCCGTCCGCACGAAGCTTCAACTACGAAAGACATTTCAGATACTCTTGGTAGCACATTCTTGAGAAATTCATCATCGCGAAATTATTTCGACTCATTTAGGAATTTCAAAAAGGACCAAGAGAAAAGTATGCTTAACTTAAAAATCCTCAACCTCGAAGAATACAACACACCTTTTAACTTTTAATTAATCCGAACTATTTGAAGTCATTGCAAAAGATGACATGATTCCGCAACCAGCCCCTATGAATCTCACTATCAGATGCTTAAGCATCAGCCAAAAAGTTCTCTTTCCACCATTTTAGATATCTTTAATACTATATTGGAAACAGGTGTCTGTCATGAGGGTTGGCGTTTAGCAAGAGCAGTACCTATCTCGAAACCAGGGAAAGATCATGCAGAACCTACGAATTATCGACCGATAGCTTTGATAATAAAAATCATAAATGAGTTCCTTTAAGAGCAATGAAAACATTCATAAGAAAGAAGATGGGTCATACTACGTAGTTTCGGCTAATGAAGCCTCATCAGTGACCCTGTAATGATCCGGCAACGAAAGCCAGAGGAAACATACTGCACACTTGGGAATTTCGAACAGGCAGTCGATTCAAAGACTGATATAAATCAAAATGGGGTCCAAATAATTAAAAACCTGTCTAGAATATGAGTCTAAACCAATCATTTATTTCTGATTTCTCAGAATATTCACGCTAATCTCAAAGGACCGAAAGTAAAATATAAACTGCACTATGGTTGATGTACGGGGAGAGGTTTTACGGCCGCCACACGGCACAACACCAGCTGCAGTGAAGGCAAATAAAAATCATAAATGAGTTCCTTTAAGTTGTTTATGTAAAACAATGGAGTAGCCCCGCCCATTGTGGTTTGAAGAAATAGATGGGCTGCATGATGCTTCCACGCAGAGCTGAAACCGACCCGCACACGAGTACATGTACTGGTAAACCGCTTAGAGGATCTAAAGTAGAAGTAAAACAAAGATCAGGAATTGATACAATTAACTTACTCCACCCATAAAAGACACCAAAAGGAAAGAAATACAAACATTAAGCGACCAGACCATAATGGAAACCTAAACAAAGGAAGGCCATAAGGACAGTTACTTTCCCACAAAATGGCCATATGGCCATCCAAAATTAAAAGACACAAGTGATACACACAGTAAGTAACAAACAACAACATAAATAAATCGCTAAGCATGTCAAGGCAATGCGGTGCGAGTCGGCCCGTCAATGCTTATAACCCCTATTGGTTTCATTGGGCGGCAGGTCTTGAAATGTCATGTCATATCACTGTCCGGTAAAAGTCCCCAAAAATGGAAGCAACGTCTCCAAAATGATCTTTACAGTGTTGACGGGGACGGTAAACTTCAAATCAAACAAACAAACAAAACAATGGAGAAAATGATAAACAAGGGATTAGTTTGGTACTTAGAATCTCACAATCTCATATCAGAATATCAGTCAGGCTTTCGTTCGGAACGAAGTACCAATGACAAATTGGTAAGGCTAGAACCTTTTATACATAATGCTTTTATTAATTTTGTTTGTTTGATTTGAGGTTTAACGTCTCCGTCAACACTGTAAAGGTCATTTTGGAGACGTTGCTCCCAATTTTGTGGGACTTTTACCCGACATTGAGATGAAATGACATCTCAAGCCCTGTCGCCCAATGAAACCAATAGGGTTTATTAGCATGGACTGTCCGCCTCGCACCGCGGTTCCTGAACATCCTTTGTCTAGGTTTCCATTATGGTCTGGCCGCTTCATGTTTGTGTTTCTTTCCCCTTGGTGTCTTTGATGGGTGGAGTAATTTAATTGTATCGATTCCTGATGTTTGTTTTACTTCTACTTAGATCCTCTGAGCGGTTTACCAGTACTAGTGTGCGGGCCGATTTCAGCTCTGCGTGGAAGCATCATGCAACCCATATATTTCTTCAAGCCCCTATGGGCGGGGGTTTTGCTTTTATTTATAAAAAAAACACGTAGTAGCTGTCTTTTTCGACTCTGAGAAAGCATATGATTCAACATGACATTATTGAATATTTAAATATCTCCATAACAGTGGCTTAATAGGGAAACTGCTCTGTTTTAGTCAAAGCCCCTCAGGGGAGCATATGTTTCAGGTACGTGTTGGATCTACCCTGCCAGATCTCTATGATCAAGAACAGGGTGTTCTACAAGGTAGTATTCTTTTAACTCAACAATTTACACCAAAATAAACAATTTTGTAAAATGTTTGGACGATAAAAAAACTTGTTCATTGTATGTCATTGATTTCTGTCTATGTTAAAATTCCAAAAAATATGAAAACAATTGAAATGGAGTTAGAACAAAATTTGATAAGAATAGAAGAATGGACTAATAAAATTAGTTTCTAATTCTCCAAGTCGAAAACAGTGTGTTCAGTTTTGTAAGTTTTTGTAAGCTACGAAAGAAACACGAGCATCCTTCCCTACGGATCACAAATTCCTGTTGTTGAAGAAGCAAAATTTCTTGGCATCATATTTGATCGAAAGATGTCTTTTATTCCCCATTGTAAATATATTAAAGCGAAATGCTTAAAAGCCTGATGAGTTAGGAGGCCTTCATGCGGACCGAGACTGAACAAATTATTTGTCTAAATCGCGACGGAAGTAAGGGCGAGGATTGTGGCCAAGTAAAATCGATTTAAGCCCCCTAGTGGAATTCGGTTCCGCTGACCGTTCCAAGGCGGTTTTTCTGTCGCGGTTTATTTTTGTTATGGTTTGTCTTTGGGTGTTTGTGTCACTTATATTATTTTATTTTGGATAGCCAATTGGCCATTTTTTGGTAAAGTAACTGTCCTTTTGGCTTTCCGCTATTGATGTTTCCATCAGGTCTGTTGTTTCATGTTTGTGTTTCTTTCCCTAAAGTGTCTCTAATTGGAGCTGTGGGTTGATTGTATCGAATCCTGATCATTGCCTCCACTTCTATTTTGCATCTGTTGACGGTATTAACTCAAACAAGATGTTGAGCAGATAGGTATACCTTATTTCATCTTAACCGGTCTTTAATAAGATCTAAACTAGATTATGGGTCTGTTATTTATGGTTCTGCCAGAAAGTCCTATTTAAGGCATTGGATAATATTCATCACCAAAATAGAAGTTGAGGCAATGGTCAGGAATCAATACAATTAACCCACATATCCCAACAGAGACAACAAAGGGAACGAAACACAAACATGAGGCAACATACGCCAATGGAAACACGAACAGCGGAAAGCCAAAGGGACAGTTACTTTCCCACAAAATAGCTAATAGGCTATCCAAAATAAAATAATATAAGCGACACAAACACCCAAAGACAAACCATAACAAAAATTAACCGCGACAGAAGAACCACTTTGGAACGGTCAGCGGAAACGGATTCCACTGTGTGTGTGTGTGTGTGTGAGGGGGGGGGGGGCTTAAATCGATTTTTCGTGGCCACAATCCTCGCCCTTACTTCCGTCGCAATTAAGACAAATAATTTGTTCAGTCCGCATGAAGGCCTCCTAACTCATCGGTGCAACATCTCCGTGAACACAAAAATCAAACAACCACAGATATGAAACAACATTGAGGACTCGACAGCAAGAAAACATAAATGCTGGAGCAAAAGAAAACCAACAGTTAGACTCCGACCAGAGACAGAGCGTCATGCACCAACCAATATAAACCTTTACGTTGGAACCATCATAGAATGTGAGGCCTGACCCGCCAGCGTGCAATTAAAGAGGGAAGGAAAGTTGTCAACCGTGATTAGGTTAACTACCATGCATGCAGTCTGTCGTATAACATTTATGTTGTACCCAATCTTTTTATATCGAATAATGGTTTTACGAAATTTGGTGCTGAAGTCATTGCGGTTATAAATTGGTCTACATTTTTCATAATTCAAGGCCTTCGTCTTATATTGAAGCTTTCGTACTTGTCTCGTACTAAGCCTTTATGTGGAAGCAGGTGATCCATCCTTTCTCTTTAGTATGCTTTCAGACCTGCTGCTAATCCATCTACTCCGGTTTTCAAAATTTCATTTCCACTTGAATTTGTAGACTTGAAGTATGATATTAAATCCAAATCAATCAAAAATTTTGGATAACGTATATTATCACTGCTAGAAATTCATGTATCGAGCTTAAAATATTCGAAAACATGAAAGCGCCAGCTTAGTGTATTAAAAACCTTGAATTATGTTTGACTTACATGTAGGAAAAAATCTGAATCAAATCCAGTACGACTGAAACAAAACTTACTGCTACTGCAGTGAAGTTATAATGATTACCAGCACGTCTATATTGATTGTTCCAAAGAAGGAGATAAAGTTGGTTGTGCGTATGTTTCTAAAGATACGTATCAAACCTTGCGCCTTACAGGTGCTTCATCTATTTTTACAGCTGAAGCAAAAGCAATAGAGCTAGCTTCAGATTTTGTCAGTTCTTCAACGGTTCAAAATAGCAATTATATTTTCTGCTTCACTTTCTGTGTTTAAGGCTTTAGGCCGTTCATCATCCAAATATCCTCAAATTCTAACATCGATCGAAAAACATCACGAAATTTCTAAAACACACCCAAATCTTCTTTTGTTGGCTCCCGAGCCATATTGGCATGGTCGGCAATGAGTATGCTGACAGGAAAGCAAAGGAATCGCTTAATCGAGATACATCTGTTTTAAAGACCCCTTTTAATATTTTTAAACCATTTATCAACAGATACATCTTGTCGGTATGGCAAGACGAATCGCACCATGTAATAGATAACAAACCCCGTGCCAATAAACCTAGCGTGGGAGGAAATGCTCTCATCCACAGTATTCCAGGAAAGAGAATGTAGTATTAACGCGACTGTGCTTTTGCCATACTAGCGTTACCCATTCTTATATTTCAAATAGTGATGATCGGCTTTATTATGTAGGCTGTGATCAGCCTTTCACTGTTCAACATATCTTAATGGACTGTGTTGATTTTTCGCCGCCTCGTAGCTTATACTTTAAAGCTGACACGTTCCAACAATTGTTTCAAGATGTACCTGTCGATAATATTATCTCATTCTTACAAGGAATAGGACTTTTTCATAAGATTGAATTGTTCAGATTTGTATTATAGACAATACCTATTTCGATGGCTTCATCAGTCGAATTTACACCCCAGAAATTCAATTAACTAAAGCAAGTTCTTCTGATACCCTGGCCCTGTAATTTGATTTACCTCTATCTAATGTAGATGGGTTTGTTTCCTGCACATTTTATAAATAACGCGCTGACTTTTATATCAGATTGTAAATTTTCCTTTCAGGGATGGTGATGTTTCTCGTGAGGCATTCTATGGCGTTATTTCGCAATTAATTCGATTTGCCAGAGTGTCTAGTCATGTAAATGACGTCAACACTAGTAACAGAATTGCTAACTCATATACTTCTTAAACAGAATTATCCGTATTATTAACTACGCAAAGCCTTTTGAAAATTTTATATATATAATTCCGATTCAATTTCAAACTTATATGTTGGGCTTATCTCTTCTGCAACAAGGTCTATTGGAAAGTAGAAGTAAAACAAAGATCAGGAATCGATACAATTAACTTACTCCACCCATAAAAGACACCAAAGGGAAAGAAACACAAACATTTAGCGACCAGACCATAATGGAAACCTAAACAAAGAAGGCCATAAGGACAGTTACTTTCCGAAAAATGGCCATATGGCCATCCAAAATAAAAAGACACAAGTGATGCACACAGTAAGTAACAAACAACAACATAAATAAATCGCCACAGAAGAACCGCCTTGGAACGGTCAGTGGAAAGATTTCCACTGGGGGGGGGGGGGGGGGCTTAAATCGATTTTACGTGGCCACAATCTCGCCCTTACTTCCGTCGCGATTTAGACAAATAATTTGTTCTGTCCGCATGAAGGCCTCCTAACTCATCAGTGCAACATCTCCGTGAACACAAATAATCAAAGAACCACAGAGGTGGAGCCGGAATTTTATGTTGACTTGGTGTATAAATTCAGAAAAATATATATTTGTAATGATTTTAGAACCCACTTTCGTAAAAACATTCTTCGATATATAAAAGATTGGGTACAACATAAATGTTATACGACAGACTGCTTGCAAGATAGTTGACCCAATCACAGCTGATAACTTTGCTTATCTGTTTAATTGCATGCCATTGGGTCCGGCCTCAGATTCTATTGCGGTTCCGGCATAAAGGCTTAGAATCATTTTGAAAATAGAGTTCTGCTTAACCGGTGCTACAGGGCTTGACCGGTGCTGAACATTTCAGTACTGGCCATGAACAGACTCAATAAAACCGAGCCTGCTTATTTAATCTATTTGGTGTATTCTTTGCTTCCAAAGGATCTAACTATTCAAAACTTATTTATCTTTTCTGAAGCTGGTGTTGTGCCGTGTGGCGGCCGTAAAAAGTCTCCCGGTACATCAATCATCGTGCAGATTATATATATAGGTCCTTTTGGGATCATTGAGTTCATTTAGAATCATTTTGAAAATAGAGTTTGATTTAAACCGGTGCTAGAGGGCGTGACCTGTGTTGCACATCTCAGTACTGGTCAGTAACATACTAAAAAAACGTGTCTGCTATTTTCATTTATTTGGTGTATCGTTACTTCCAAAGGATCTAACTATTCAGAACGTATTTACTTATTTAATGTTGATTTGTCCCTGATGCTCTGTATTCTCCATATTTGTTATGGTTTGTCTTTGAGTGTAGGCATCTCTTATATACTTTTCGTTTTGGACAGCCAATTTAACGTTTTGCGGGAAAGGAACTGTCCTTTTGGTTTTCCGTTATTGATGTTTCCATTAAGGTCTAGTTATTTCATGTTTGTATTTCCCTTATGTGTCTCTGATGGGAGGTGTGGTTAATTATATCGATTGCTGATCATTGACTTTACTTCTATTTATGACTGTTTCGTTTTACCCTTAATCTTTAGTATTTCAAGCAAGTTGTGTAGACCTGATCAGACGTGGCGTTAAATGGCGTCTGATCTGGGTCTACATTGTTTTGCAATGCCCAAGAACACGTGTCCTGTCCAAAATTCCTTATTTACACAGTGCACTGATGTCAAAGAGAGAATATTACCGCTGCTTTATGTCACAGAGGGAAAAATTGGAAACTGGAGGAGCGCGTGTGCTTAGGACTTTCTAGTCATTTCCAGTTAGCCCTCCCTGTTCATCGTCGCTTTTCATACTTCATATACTCATAAATTTCATCTTTCATTAAGCATTTCTCAGTAGCGCATATTAATTTCCGGTGTCCTTATATAAGCTTCCCGCGCTTTTCACCTCACCGATTAACACCGCATGCGCACAAACTTACCTAAGCCTCTTTCAGTCTTACGTTGTTCCTGGCAGGGGTAGGTCTTACGTCCACCTCAAGGACACATTTTATATACGTTGCTTATTACTAAGGATGTTTATATATCTATTCATCGGGTATGCGTTTACTTTATATTTCATTATCATGTGGAACATTTGTACATTATCATTATTGTCATTATTTCATGAATATTCATATTTTGTTGTTACCATCTCTCGACCTCAGATCAGTCTTACGTTGTTCCTGGCAGGGGTAGGTCTTCTCAGGGACACATGTTATATACGTTCCTTATTACTAAGGGTGTTTATATATCTATTTATCAGATAGACAAGGTCGAGAGAGGGAAACTTTAAAAGTAGCAAAACATGGAAACATCTTTGTATAAACCCCGAACCCGCTCGAGAAAGTGGGAGAAGACCAGCTGTGGCCAATACATCAGCATATTGTGACTCATCACCATAACGACCATCATCCCATCAATGTGGCCTCAACAGCCTTAAATCTATCCGTGTCACATAAATAACCGGTACATTATATTGTACATTAAAAGCGACAGTCACGTGGCCAATAGCAGGCGTGATGCTTCTATTGTTAGTAAGTTTGAATGTATCGATAATCTTACAAAAATAGATTGGTCTCCACTCAACTTCCTCACAGAGTTGAATATGATCACACAAGATAACTTGTACACCGCTTGCAAGGTTTAATCCTACCCAGGCAATGTGATGTGAGTCAGTCTGTCCAATGCATATAAGCCTTTTGGTTTCATTTTGTGGTAGGGCTTGAGAAGTCATTTCATCTTAATGTCGGGTAAAAGTTGCACAGAACGTCTCCAGATTAACTGAACTAGTGTTGACGGTGACGTTTAATCTAAATGCAAACAGGATGATAAGCAAAAAGCCAGGAACGTTAGTTCCATCAGGAGTTTACTTTTTACATAACCTTTGAGGTGACAGGAAGAGGACTAGTGATGCTATAAATAACCGGGACCTACAAACAAATAGATTTTTTTTTTAATGGGTAACTTTCAAAAGAAAGGAACACACCAAAGAACTTAAATCTATAAAGTGAACATTTTGTTTCTGGTCAACAGAAGACCAAAACCTCTTGCAAACAGTTTCTCCGAGTCATTTCCTTCTTAACAATTTAAGCTAGAGTCGCATTAATAAATACCGCTCATGCACACACACGGCTTTTTAAGACATTCTCAGTTATGACAATCGTAACGCCAAAAAGAAAATGCTTCAAACACAAAATTTAAAACTCAATATGCCTCCATTGTTGACTAGATTACTAGATTTAATTGGACAATGTGTGTGTGTGTGTGTGTGTGTGTGTGTGTGTGTGTGTGTGTGTGTGTGTTTTGGTGTGCGTGCGTGCATGACATTGAGTAAGGTCATGTCAAAAGAAAAGCTTCATGTCGAAAGGCGTTCCATATTTGGCGACGAAGAGTTTGCGAACAATGCGAACAAACGCCCGCCGACATAAGAGCCGATAGCCAAAGCTGCCTCATTGTAGAAGTATTCGAAATGTGCGTTACTTTGTTGTCATTTTTATCTGAGGTTAGACAACAGGTTTTCACGTAAATAATGCACATACATTATTTCAGGTACATACGGATTTGATAGAAAAATCAGCCAGGAATTACTGTGACGTTCCTTTGATTGACTGTTGACTCCACCTCCGGTCACCTCACGTCACAAGTGATTCAGACAAGATCGTTTACATTTACCAACTTTCGATCGGGTAGAAAATCAGTTAAGATACATTAGGACAACATGATATTCTCCCTTTTTGACTATTTACCTCACAAAAAACTTGTACTAAATGACCAACTTAGCTTTATCGACAGCCATTACAAACCAATACACTCAGAGCCGCACGTGACCCGAAAGACGCATCGAACGTTTGCCTATCGGACCCACTATCTCCGATTATGTTGTTTACTACCTATGAAAGTTACCGACCTTGATGGGATTAATTACCATGCATGCAGTCTTTCGTGTAACTTTTATGTTCCGCTCAGTTTTTTTTTATATCTCAGAATGATTTTATGGAATTGGGTCATTGCAAGAATATTTTTTTTTCTGAATTGATATACTAATATGTTCTATAAAAGGGTTATCCTTTGGAAGCAAAGAATACGCCACAGAACTGAAAAATATGGAGTGTACATGTTTTCTGGGCCAGACTAGCTAGTTTCGGCCAATTAGGCCTCATCAGTGACCCTCAGATATTTTCAAAATTCCACAATGGAATCAATGATCCCAAAGGACAAGAAAATATAATCTACACTATGATGTAGGGCAGGGAGACGTTTTACCGCCGCCACACATTCCCACACACCAGCTGTAGTGAAGTTAAATATGTTCTATAAAAGGGTTATCCTTTGGAAGCAAAGAATACGCCACAGAACTGAAAAATATGGAGTGTACATGTTTTCTGGGCCAGACTAGCTAGTTTCGGCCAATTAGGCCTCATCAGTGACCCTCAGATATTTTCAAAATTCCACAATGGAATCAATGATCCCAAAGGACAAGAAAATATAATCTACACTATGATGTAGGGCAGGGAGACGTTTTACCGCCGCCACACATTCCCACACACCAGCTGTAGTGAAGTTAAATATGTTCTATAAAAGGGTTATAAGAAATAGAAATATAAGTCACCATAAAATTCGGGTTCCGCTAGGCCTTGTTGCAGAAACATTGAATTTTGAAACTGAATCGGAAGACTTACTTAGGTAATGGCGGTAGGTGTCTGATGCTCTGTCTCTGGTCGGGCCGACTGGAGTCTAACTGTTGATTTTCTTCAGCATTTCAGTCATTTCATTCTGTCGAGTCCTCATCGTTGTTTGATCTTCGCAGTCGTTTGATTTTTATGTTCTCAGATATGTTGCACTGATGAGTTACAAATTCTTCATGTGGACTACTTTTTTTTCTAAACCACGACAGACCCAAAGGCGAGGATTGGTACAAAGTATTATCGATTGAAGCCCTCCAGTTAAGTAGAAGTAAAACAAAGATCAGGAATTGATACAATTAACTTACTCCACCCATAAAAGACACCAAAGGGAAAGAAATACAAACATTAAGCGACCAGACCATAATGGAAACCTAAACAAAGGAAGGCCATAGGGACAGTTACTTTCCCACAAAATGGCCATATGGCCATCCAAAACCAAAAGATACAAGTGATACACACAGTAAGTAACAAACAACAACATAAAAAAATCGCCTCAGAGGAGCCGCCTTGGAACGGTCAGTGGAAGATTTCCACTGGGGGGCTTAAATCGATTTAACGTGGCCACAATCCTCGCCCTTACTTCCGTCGCGATTTAGACAAATAATTTGTCCTTTTTACCGACTGTTCCATTGCAAGGTCGTCTGTTGTGGTGTATTCTTCTTATAGTTCGTATATGCATCACTAATATGTTTTTATTTTGGTAGCCGTTTAATGGGAAGTAACTGTCCGTTTGGCTTTCTGCTTTTTTGGCGTTTTTATTATAGTTTGGTGTCTTGGATGGGAGGTGCTTGGTAATTTTATCGAGCTACACTTCTATTACAAACAGGAAACAAATTTATTTTGATTTTAGCTGTGATCAGAGTCAATAGAACGGATGAAAGAAAACATGAAATTTGAAATCGACTTGTGGCGTAAACAATAAGATGCTTTAAGCTCGCATAAAACAAAGTTAAACGCCACAAGAGAATCTGAGAATACTTTAAAGTGTGTATGGAATGCTCCTGCCTAATTAAAAGCTAAGTAAGGTTCTTCTATTAAACGGATTATTAACTTTATTTTAATCTTTACAGCTCAACCCACTGGTATCAGTATTGTGGCGCCAACCGCTTGTGACCTTGCAGCTAAAAGATGTGTATTTAAATGCAGAACGGATTCTTGCACTTATCCAAAGCCAACGTTTTCGTGGTTTTATTCTGCAGTAAGTATCAAGAACATCCACTGCCATCAAATAATTTTATATAGATTAGTCCTAGGCCACTGGTGTATATTTCGTACAATCTATGTTTTGCTTGTAAGCCCATGATCCCCAATGTATTAGAATGACTGGGCACATTGCTGCTATGGTCTTTGTGCCCACTGGGAAGCGTTAAAGGAAGTACCGCCCGTTTGCCGTGGATGGCGTCCCATAAGCCGGAAGAAGGGATCCTGGAGTTTTGATTACCTGAGTTTGCGGTGCCTCAAAACTCAACACGCCTCTTTGGCCTGGCCTTTCGGTGTAGACTAGTGGTCGTGCAGTCCAGTACAGGCAATCGACTGGTCGCGTCAAGCCCTACAGATACAGCTTTGCTTTTTGCCGTTGTTTTTGTAGCTTTCCTGATACCAACAATATGCCCATTTGCCTTACCCTTTTCTGTTTTTTTTTATCTCTATAAGAATGAGGCCAAACGGAACAATCGTATAGGCATTTTGTTTAAGCGAGTATATCTCACGTGTATCTTTAACACCTGCTTGTCGGATAACCATTCCATTATGACGTTCCCTTGTAAGGCTCGAATGAGAACGGAGAGCACTTGAGACGAACCTCATCATCGGGAAGCATAATACTACTAACCGCAACACAATGAAACGAGAAAAAGACGAGGGTTCAGATGACTCCGTTGAACCCAGTCAGCAGTCTGTAACACCAAAACCCTTACAATTTTCACGCTTATTGGGCATGTCATCACTTGCTGGTACACTTACTGCCATCAACAAGCGTATTGTTTCATAGTCGGACATCCAAAAAGCATAGAAGCTTAAGTCAGGTGATTTTCTCATTGAAGTCGAGAAGAAACATAAAGTTGGCAACCGCTCAGCACCAAAAAATTGATCAACTTAGAATCATTTTTGGCACTATTCACTCAATTCGTAAAAAGTGTCGTTCGTGCAGAGATCATCGAGAACTTGAGAGATGAATGCTTAATTGTTATTCGTAACAGCCAAGTTCGTAGAAGTGTCATATTAGACCATCAAGTACTTACGTATTGACTTTTAGTACACCCAGTTCTACCCAATAAAATCAAAGTATCATATTTCTCTGTGAACGTAGAGGTATATACGTATACCAAACTCTCTCAGATGTTACCATTGTCAGGTGTTTGGCCACCACGTAACCAAACGTCAGAAGAAACATGTCAGTATGCACAAAACTGCCAGCATGAGGTCAAATGCGTTAATGGTGGTGGCAAACATGCTGTCTTCTCACGAGATTGCTAGGCATGAAACAAAAGAGAAAACTAAATTCTCACAGTCAAATACAAATCTTCTATAACATTCCCAGAAGCACAAACATTGTTGAAGAGCGATACACAGCATCAACCATCAGTTTAGCCAGCATCACAAAGGGTGCTGTAGTAAAAGTCACCAATAATGCAACGCAGACTGCTGTATCTTACATTGCCGAACGGAAAAAAATCAGATGAATGGAGTAAATCTACTCCAACACCACCAAGTTCTCCCTCAGAATTTACCACTGTCAGGTGTTTGGCCACCACGTAACCAAACGTCAGACGAAACATGTCAGTATGCACCAAAACTGCCAGCATGAGGTCGAATGCGTAAATTGTGGTGGCAAACATGCTGTCTTCTCACGAGATAACGAAGTATTAAATTCTAGTCATGAAAATATCTCTCCAAAAATGGATTCAAAACATAAAATAGTGCAGTAAAATTGTCGAGGTCTTACATATGTATATCCAATTTTAATGAACTCTTACTTCTTTCTTCATTAAACCAGTCGTTTGTTTGTGTTTACTAGAAACTTTTTTATTCGAACCACTGAAGACAACATCGATATCAGGGTTTCAATACACATAACTATATTTATTCTGATGGTAACATACATTTCTAAAGGCGGTTCACATGAATTTTTGTTACATCTTATTTACCAATAAGAGAGATAAAATACAAAAACAGACCTGATTGTGGCCATTTTGTGGGAAAGTAATTGTTCTTTTGGCTTTCCCTGTTGATGTTTCCATTAGGGTCTGTTGTTTCATGTTTGTGTTTCTTTTCCTTTGGTGTCTCTGATGGGAGCTGTGGGTTAATTGTATCGATTCCTGATAATTGCCTTCACTTCTATTGTACAATCTGGGAAAATAGAAATGAAGGCAATGGTTAGGAATCGATACAATTACCCCACAGCTCCTATCAGAGACACTAAAGGGAAAGAAACACAAATAGCGGAAAGCCAAAAGGACAGTTACTTTCCCACAAAATGGCCAATTGGCTATCAAAAAAAATAATAATATAAGCGATACACACACTCAAAGACAAGCCATAACAAAATAAACCCCGACAGAAGAACCGCCTTTTAACGGTCAGTGAAACGAATTCCACTGGGGGCATAAATCGATTTTACGTGGCCACAATCTTGACTTTTCCGGATAAAGAAGCTACAATTTTGTCAGTGTATATACAGCCTTCGTTTTCCTTAAACCTGAACAACTCGAAACATTACTAAATCAGCTTCCTTCAGCATATTTTTAGTTTGTGCTTTTAATGGTCACAACATTCTATGGGGATGTAAAGGTAATAATAATAAAGGAATACTTAATGAAGATTTTATTGCAAAGAACGACCTTTGCTTGATAAAAGACAAATACATACACTTATCTTCATCTTTCAACAGGTCATTTGTCTTCTTTAGATTCCTCTTGTGTCATGCATAGTTCTTCTTAGACAATAACTGGTCTGTGTATGAGGATCAGCGCGGAAGTGGTCACTTCTCTGTTATATTTGAGAGTATAAACGAACCAGATGAAGACTGTAATCACAAATTGAAAATGCATAAGTCCTGCTGGGAATTATTCCAAATTATGAGGAGAAGAGTTGTCAACTAATCATTTAAATGAATCATCTGACATTGTTTCTGATTTCACGTATTCGCTTATTAAAATGTCAGAACAATGCATCCCAAATACCTCCTAAAATCCTAAGAAAATCCAATTTGAAGTGAAGCCAATGACCAGTAATCGATACAATTACCTCATAGCCTTGCACCACCCTTTTTTAATAATGATTGTAAAGACACTATCGAAAAACGCAAACTGACTTTTAATTGTATCGATTCCTGATCATTGCCTTCATCTCTATTCTACAATCTGGGAAAAATAGAAATGAAGGCAATGGTTAGGAATCGATACAATTGTCTTCGCGACGGAAGTAAGGGCGAGGATTGTGGCCACGTAAAATCGATTTAAGCCCCCCAGTGGAAATCTTCCACTGACCGTTCCAAGGCGGCTCTTCTGTGGCGATTTATTTATGTTGTTGTTTGTTACTTACTGTGTGTATCACTTGTGTCTTTTAATTTTGGATGGCCATATGGCCATTTTGTGGGAAAGTAACTGTCCTTATGGCCTTCCTTTGTTTAGGTTTCCATTATGGTTTGGTCGCTTAATGTTTGTATTTCTTTCCCTTTGGTGTCTTTTATGGGTGGAGTAAGTTAACTGTATCAATTCCTGATCTTTGTTTTACTTCTTCTTTAATAAGTTCTGCAAATCTCCAACTACAGAACCACTAAACGAAAGAACATCAAAACGACTGTCTTGGAGGTTATATGTTTAAACATTGAACTATAAAACACCCATGAAAAAGGTTTGGGATATGGAACGAAAAATATCAGAAAAAAAAAAAAAAACTCTTAAATGCTGTTTTTACACAAAAGCTCAAACTGAGAAAGGCAAAGCAGATACTCTTTGTAGTACATTCTTGAGAAGTTCATCATCGCTAAATACTTCTGACAATTAATTTTAGACATATCAAAAAGGACAAATACAAAAGAAATCTTAACTTGTAATCCCTCAATCTCATAGCATATAAAAACATTTTTATTTATCCGAACTAGTTGAATCAATTGCAAAAACCACATTATACCGCAACTGGTCTCGATAAAATTCACTACCTGATGCTTAAGCATCTGCCGGAAAGTTCACAGTCACAGTCAATATATTTAGATAAAAGGGTGTCTGTGCAGAGGGCTCGCGTTTGGCTACCGTCGTACCTATTCCAAAACCAGGGAATGATCATGCAGAAACTACATCAGCCAGAAAGTAGTACCAACGAAAACTTAATAAGACTAAAAAGTATTCGTAACGCGTTTATTAATTATAACACGTAGTAGCTATCTATGTCGACCTGGGGAAAGCCTATTACACCACATATTGTTAAGGAATTTGGAAGGATCGTATATTTATTTGTTTGTTTGATTTGAGGTTTAACGTCCCCGTCAACACTGTAAAGGTTATTTTGGAGACGTTGCTTCCAATTTTGTGGGACTTTTACCCGACATTGAGATGAAATGACATCTCGAGCCCTGTCGCCAAATGAAACCAATAGCGTTTATTAGCATGGACGGTCCGCCTCGCACCGCGGTTCCTGGAAGGCTTAGATCCTCTGGGCGGTTTACCAGTACTAGTGTGCGGGCCGGATTCAGCTCTGCGTGGAAGAATCATGCAGCCCATATATTTCTTAAGTCCCCTATGGGCGGGGGGCAGAATGATCTAATATAACATTGTCTTGAAAGGAGGACTACCAAGCTTTATTCAATTTTTTTTAGGGGAGCGATGTTTCAGGTGCGAGTGGGATCTACACTTTCAGACCTTGACGACCAAGAGCCGGATGTTTCACATTGTAGCATTCTTTCAACTACGTAATTTAACATCAAAATAAACGCTTTTTTACAATATTTTGACGACCAAACAGATTGTTCATTGTATGTTGATAATTTTCTATATGTTACCGTTCCAAACATATGAAAAAAATGAACGAAACTTACAACATAATTTAAACCGAATTTGAAAAATAGAAGTAGATACAATGATCAGGAATCGATACAATCAATCCACAGCTCCCATCAGAGACACCAAAGGAAAAAAACACACAAACATGAAGCAATAGACTCTAATGGAAACATCAATAGGAAAGCCAAAAGGACAGTTACTTCCCCCTAAAATGGCCAATAGGTTATCCAAAATAAAACAACATAAGCGACACAAACACCCAAAGACAAACCTTAACAAAAATAAACCGCAACAGAAGAACCGCCTTGGAACGGTCAGCGGAAACGAATTTCACTGGGTGGCTTAAATCGATTTTACGTGGCCACAATCCTCGCCCCTACTTCCGTCGCGATTTGGACAAATAATTTGTTCAGTCCGCATGAAGGCCTCCTAACTCATCAGTGCAACATTTCCGTGAACACAAATAATCAAACAACCACAGAGATACAACAACTGTGAGGACTCGACAGCAAGAAACCACTAAATGTTGTAGCAAAAGAAAACCAACAGTCAGACTCCGATAGACTGGGCAAGTACAAATTTGTTTCAAGTTCTCCAAGACGAAAACACGGTGTGTTCATTTCTGTTAGCTAGAGAAGAAATAGAGCCTGCTTCCATTTTTTGTACGGATCAAAAGTTAACATTGATGACATTGCGAGCCAACGAAAGACACTCTTTCCTACACAAAGCTTTTCCGGTTAAATGGAAAGACCAAGTAGAAGTAAAACAAATATCAGGAATCGATACAATTAACTTACTCCACCCATCAAAGACACCAAAGGGAAAGAAATACAAACATTAAGCGACCAGACCATAATGGCAACCTAAACAAAGGAAGGCCATAAGGACAGTTACTTTCCCACAAAATGGCCATATGGCCAACCAAAATTAAAAGACACAAGTGATACACACAGTAAGTAACAAACAACAACATAAATAAATCGCCACAGAAGAACCGCCTTGGAACGGTCAGTGGAAAGATTTCCACTGGGGGGGGCTTAAATCGATTTTACGTGGCCACAATCCTCGCCCTTACTTCCGTCGCGATTTAGACAAATAATTTGTTCAGTCTGCAAGTCGTTCTCGCTACTTACCGTCCTAAGGCAGTGGTTGAAATGGTATTTGTTTTAAATGTAGCTTGTCGGATTTTCCGACGGGCTCTGCGTTTTGTATGCGCTTATGGTTGCGGATTTGTTTTATAATTTTTTATTTAATTTTAAACCATTGTGCTGTTTGCTGGTTGGTTGGTTGTGTTCGGGTTTATCGGCCCAGTCAAAACTATTTTAGGTCATTTTGATCCGGTCAGTTTACCTATTCACACTTTCCTGGCAGGCTTATACATTAGCGGTTAACCATTACAGTGCACATTCTTTCACCAGTAACTGACAACTGCCCTTCTTGAATTTGCGGAAGGAAGAAAATGACCGTAGAAAAAATTTCATGATCAATCTCCACGAAAGAACCAGTCAGGCGCGCATACGACTAAGCTACCGAAGCCGGCTGTGATCTTTGCATCTTGATCACTTCTTGTTGTAGGGACTTGACTGTGTTATATGTGATTTTTATTAATCCCACTTTCAGCCTGGGGTCCGCCCACCCGCCCGTCTTTCAATCCGTCCTTCCGAAGACGAAACATTGTGTTAGCCATAACTCCAATACATTGAAGGTACTTGGCACACTTGGGTGCCGTAGCTTTTTTGTTTTCTCCCCTTCCAATAAAATAGAATGACTACCTTATTGTGGCCATAACTCCAATACACTTTTAGACATATATCTGGTGTGTGAGTGAGTGTTTGAGTTTTACGTTCCACCAACAGCTAAGGTCATACTGAGACGGGGCCTTGGTTTAAAGACTCATCCGAAAGTCTGGAGAAGCCCTGGATCGATCCTGCGACCCCTGGTTTACAAGGCGAGTAGCATAACCACTACACCACGGATGCTTCTAAACATTCTCCTTTACCCTTTTAAACATACCGATGGTACCTGGCACAATTGTTCACAAGACTGAGACGGCGTGTCATGCGCAAGAACCACAACTATCGATGTAATGTTTTTGATTTTCTCCTTTTCTGATAAAATAGAATGACTACCTTTTGATGGCCATAACCCCAAAACGTTTTGAGACATATTGATGGTACCTCACACAACTGATCACATGGCTGAGAGGGCATATCATGCCCAAGAATCATTACACTGGGTGCCACAGTTTTTTAATTATCTCCCCTTTCAAACAATTGGAGAGATTATTTGTGATGGCCATATTTCCAATACCTTTTAAAATATATTGATGGTACCTGACACATGGCTGAGTCTGCTTCTCATGCGCGAGCACCATAACTCTGGGTGTCATGATTCACAAGTTCTCCCCTTCCGATAAAATAGAATCACTACCTTGTGATGACAAATTTCCAATACTCTATGAAATAGAGATGCTACTTGGTACAATTGTACATGAGGTTAAGTAGGCATATCATGTACAAGAACCAATAATCTGGGTGCCCTGGTTTTTGAGATCTCTCCTGACAATAATAGCTTGTGACCACAATGACTCCAGTACCCTTTGTGATTTATTGCTGGTACTTGGCACAATTGTATACAAGGTTGAGGCGGCATGTCCTGCCTAAGAACCACAACTCTTGGTATTTTGTTATATGACATATCTCCCCTTCCGATATAACATGTGACCACACTGTGATCACTAAATTTCCAATACCCTTCAAGGCATATTGATGGCACTTGTTTCAGATGTACATCAGGTCGGCAGGTGTGCCTTGCGCAAGAATTACAAATTGGAAGTGAAGACAATGATCAGGATCGATACAATTAATCCACACCTCCCATCAGACACACCAAAGGGAACGAAACACTAACATGAAACAACTAAACCCTAATTGAAACAAAAATAGCGGAAAGACAAAAGGACAGTCACTTTCCCAAAAATGGCCAAGTGGCTATCCAAAACAAAACAAAAATATAAGCGATACATACACTCAAAGACACACTATAACAAAAATAAACCGCGACAGAAGAACCGCCTGGGAACGTTCAGTGAAACGAAGTCCACTTGGGGCCTTAATCGAGACAGGCAGCCCCAAACCTCAACCTTACTTCCGTCGCCATTTAGACAGTTAATTTATTCAGTCCGCATGAAGGCCTCCTAACTCATCAGTGCAACATCTCCGAGAACGCAAAAAACAGCTACAGTGATTAACCAACGGTGAGGACTCAACAGCAAGGGACCACCGAAACGCTTCAGGTACAGAAAACAAACAGTTGGACTCCTATGGACCCGACCAGCGACAGTGCATTAGGCATAAACAAACATTACATAAAATTAAATTCTCTCTAATTCTCAGTAAGCCTTTAACCATAAATTATGCAAAGCCTTTTCAAAATTGTATAGACGTCATGATTCTGATTAAAATTCAAAATTCAATATTGGACTTAAATCTCTTCTGCAACAAGGTCAATCGGAACCCGAATTTTATGGTGACTTAGTATATAAATTCAAAAAAATACATAACCGCAATGACTTCAGCATACAATTTCATAAAATCATTCTTCGATATAAAAAGCTTGGGTACAACATAAATGTTATACGACAGACTGCATGCATGGTTATTAACCCAATCACGGTTGACAACTTTGCTTCCTTCTTTAATTGCACGCCGGTGGGTCAGGCCTCAGATTCTATGACGGTTCCAGCGTAAAGGCTTACTGACAATTAGAGATATCTAATCTCTCTATTTCAATGTTATGTTGGTTGGTACCCGATGCCCTGTCTCTGGTCGAGTCTTACTGTTGGCTTTCTTTCGCTCCAGCATTTCAGTGCTTTCCTGCTGTCGAGTCCTCACCGTTATTTCATCTCTGTGGTTGTTTGATTTTTGTGTTCACGGAGATGTTGCACTGATGTGTTAGGAGGCCTTCATGCGGATTGAACAAATTATTTGTCTAAATCGCGACGGAAATAAGGGCGAGGATTGTGGCCACGTAAAATCGATTTAAGCCCCTCCCCCCCCACCCCCCCCCCCCCCACACACACACACACAGTGGAATTCGTTTCCGCTGACCATTTTTCATTTATATTTTTTTTATTGAGATTATTTTACCAAAAGATCAATTATAATTGGTGGACCATGATTGTTCAGAACTGTGCCGGTTTCTTCCATAATGTGCAAAAAAATCTCTGCTATACAGTCACTGACCAGTCTCTTGATGATTGGAGATTCAAATCCATGAGAAACTGCTTGCCCAAAATGCTTGGCAGAAACTGGTATGATTCCAAGTAATGTACCTGGTGCCCCATCAACATAGTTTTCTTAACTGCATATTTTTTATTAAAAATGCGAAGCTCTTTTTGTCTATCAAGGTCTGTAGGTTTGTCTATCAAGACAAGGTTTGTCTATCAAGGTCTATCAAGGTTCCGTAGTGTTTTCCCGTTAACCGTCCACGGTTTGAGACACTACCTAGCAAAGACAAAATCCCACTTGACCGCTGGATTTCGGTGTAAGGGGGTATTTCCAATGTGATTTTCCTGTTTGTTTTATTGACAGGTAAATCGATACTTCGAGTTGAAAAAAATATCTTTTAAGTCATTGAAATTATATATAAAAAATAGAAGTGGAGGCAATGATCAGGAATTGAAACAATTAACCCACAGCGCCCATCAGAGACACCAAATGGAAAGAAACACAAACATGTGATCCAACATACCTTAATGGAAACATCAATAGCGGAAAACCCAAAGGACAGTTACTTTCCCACAAAATAGCCAAATGGCTATCCAAATTAAAATAATATTAGCGACACAAACACCCAAAGACAACCCATTACAAAAATATACCGCGACAGAAGAACCGCCTTGGAACGGTCAGCGAAACGAATTCAACTCGGGGAAGGGGTGGGGGGGTGGGGGGGGGGGGCTTAAATCGATAAACCTGATTCCAAATCGACTTTTTTGTTTTGGTCGCTATATACTGTTTGTCTGTTACATTACACCAGCTTACCCAGTATGTTATAGATTTTAACCCGATTGTTTTATCATTATATCTGTTATCAATAAAACTCTGTTATTGATAAAGTTTTCCAAGCTGAGCATTTGTTAAAGTTTGAGTTATCTTTTTATTTTTGAAATGTTTTTTTTTTTTTTTTAACTAATAAAAAAAATGAAACATCCAACAGCTCCTCCAATATATCCTGAGTTGCCTACTGAAGATAGGCAACAGCATCGATTAGAAAAATATTTTTGAAGTCGAAAAACAATTAACTGCTGAACGCCAAACTAGACAATCCCTATATAAGAAATATAAACGAGCAACCACCTTTACTGATGGAATAGATACAACATTGATTTCAATTGGTGTTGTTTTGGGAGATTTGAGTATGGTTATTCCCCCTTTGTTGCCTCTAGAAATCGCTGCTGTGAATTGTGGAGTTAAGTTTGTTAGAAGGAAATTGCATACAAAAAACACAAAAACATGATCAGATCAAAGAAGAAGTAAAACAAAGATCAGGAATCGATACAATTAACTTACTCCACCCACCAAAGACACCAAAGGCAAATAAACACAAACATGAGGCGACCAGACCATAATGGAAACCTAATCAAAGGAAGGCCATAAGGCCAGTTACTTTCCCACAAAATGGCCAAATGGCCATCCAAAATAAAAAGACACAAGCGACACACACAGTAAGTAACAAACAACAACATAAATAACCTGTTGAAGCTTCTAAATTGAATCGCATAAAGGGTTTGATTTCAAAAGCTCCTTAAGACCTACCGGTATCAGAACAAGAATTTAAAATGGTCCTTGATGAAATGGACAAACATAATGGCCTCAAAGATAAGGCTCGCGCTAAAGAGTATGGTCTGAACGAAGTCGAAAGAAAAAAGCTATTAGAGTAAGGAAAATGACAGGCACTAAGTGTAATTAAAAAAAAGATAAAAGACACATAATTTTGTTCAATAAAATTGTTTTCAAAAATGATCCACCGCCAAGTTTTTATAACATTACATTGGCATGTTAATTAAAGCTATAATGGCGTTCCATAAGCATGTCGACGATCCTGATCAGATGGCTTTTCAATGACTGGGCTTTTAGTACTGTGATCATTGTTTCACTCTTATGTGTCGTTTCGCCTTAAATTTCAGTATCCTCAGATTAAATTGTTTTGTCATAGTGGCACAGTTTAAGTTGAAATTGATGTGTAAGTATTTAACATTGAAACACTTAGTAAAACAATTTCCTGGATACTCAAAACTTAGCTGGGAGAAGGTAGAAATAAAAACTAGGTCAATTTCTGGCTGTGTGTGTTAACGAAGGCTAAGACAAGCTTCCTACGCTATACTGGTTACCAAAACTTCATAAAAAAAACATTACAAAGCACGGTTTATTGCAAATTCTAGCTCTTGCACTACCACTGAACTTTCTAAATTATTAACTTCCTAAAACGCATGTAATTAAATATTGTGATAAAGTCTTTGAAAGATCAGGAAGAAATCTGTTTTGGTCTATAAAAAATTCGAATGAGGTTTTAAATAAATTGAAATCTAGACATTTTCGTGTTTCTAGTCTGTCTACCTACGATTTTTCCACTCTTTACACTACACTTCCTCATAATCTTATAAAAGAAAAGCTTAATGATTTAATTGAATGGGCTTTTCACAGAGAAGATTTTCTCTATCTTGCGTGTAATGTCAGAAATGCATTTTTCACTTCTAAAGAGCATAAGAATTATACACTTTGGTCATGTCAGAAAGTGTGTGATGCCCTCACCTTTCTACTTGACAATATTTGTATTAGATTCGGCATTAAGTTATTTAGACAAATTGTGGGTATTCCGATGGGTACTAATTGCGCACCTCTTGTGGCTGATCTGTTCTTGTATTGTTATGAAAGAGACTTGAGTATTACAAATACATTTAAAATATAAATATCACCCCTTAGGTTACACTCTGCTTCTTCTGTACGGATTCCCCATTCTATTAAGAACTTTAATACTATGTTGCCTTCGGTATTGGTTAGACCCTTAAATTTCTCTTCTGTAACTTCAGTTAATCTCAAAGGAGCAGGCAATACCAATGTTTTTGGGAGTAGTCTTCGTATAAGACTATCTCCTCTCAAATCACCCATCCTTCGAAAATATACTAATCCGTGGAAAAGAAGTGGAATGTATCCTAGTATTTCTAAGTGCAATGCCAAGAGGTGCAGATGTTGTTCGCATTTAAGCACTGCGTCTACCGTTACTTCATCTGTAAACGGTAGACGCTTTTCTGTAGTTAACATGTCTGATTTTACATGACAGTCTACAGATTTAATTTATCTAATTACTTGACGTGCTGCAAACTGTAATATGCAGTACGTCGGTCAAACTAACCGCATGCTTAAAACTAGATTGAACGAGCATTATCGTAGAATGAGTAAGCCTAAGAAAACTGACACTTTCTTGTACCGTCACTTTCGACGTACAGGTCATTCTGTAAATAACATTATTATACAACCAGTGGAAAAACTTTATTACGATGCAAATTCTACATCTAGATTTAAAATAATCAAAGACATGAAGCTGAACTGAAATGGATTAAATTTTTACAGACCCCTTTTCCACTGGGATTTAATGACAACATTTATCATGAGGGTAATATTTCCAGAATGCCGGACTTTGATATTTTCTCACTCCTGGAATGTCGAAAACGCAGAACTAGATCTCACGGCACCAGGAAAAATGGTAACTTTAAACGTAAATCACGTGCGTTTAAACGAAACAATACTAGACTGAAGTGACTGTCTGGAATGTCGAAAACGCAGAACTAGATCTCACGGCACCAGGAAAAATGGTAACTTTAAACGTAAATCACGTGCGTTTAAACGAAACAATACTAGACTGAAGTGACTGTCAATTATATTATTAAATCATGGACGCCACTCTATGCTTTCTTTTTTAAAAGTAGAAGTGAAACAAAGATCAGGAATTGATACAATTAACTTACTCCACCCATAAAAGACACCAAAGGGAAAGAAATACAAACATTAAGCGACCAGACCATAATGGAAACCTAAACAAAGGAAGGCCATAAGGACAGTTACTTTCCCACAAAATGGCCATATGGCCATCCAAAACCAAAAGACACAAGTAATACACACAGTAAGTAACAAACAACAACATAAATAAATCGCCACAGAAGAGCCGCCTTGGAACGGTCAGTTCATTACCCGTTTCTGTTTTACGTCTTCTGGACACCGAGGCGAATAAATTCTACGATAGTTCCTATCAGTTATATGATGCGGCTCTCTTAACTAGAGGCTATACTCAGCATACTCTCCGTCCTTACATTGATTCTGAAATTAATCATAAACGTCATTTCTTCAAAATATCCTTCATTAACATCACGTGAACAAGTCCGTGAAATAAAGACCCCCCTAAACCCCACTTTATATAGAGAAATCTGGGGTTTAGGGGGGTAAACATTATTTTCCTTATTTCTGCTCCAAGACATAGGTTGTGGGTACTCGTTAGAACCGCCTCAATGAGGCGGTTCTAACGAGCACCCTCAACCTATGTTTTGAACGTTTATAACAAAAATATCATGGATATTCATCAGAAAAGTAGCCATTTTAGAGATGTGAAAAATGCACTAAGCCGCACGGGTGAGTTATCGTAATGATAAGGGTATGGATTTTATAGATTTGCCCAGTATCTTCCGTGAGAGATCGGTGCTTTCTTCCATTCCTGCTTATTTTCAAAATACTGAAACACCTATAATTTGCTATAAATATAACAAACCTGTTAGATCTATCATTTTTAATTTCAATAAACTTGTTTCAGATCTTGATATTGATACTAATACTCCTGATTCATGTGATTGTAAAAACTCAAAGTATTGCTATCCTGCTGCTGGTCATGTAATTACTGGCAATTTGAAAATTATTCCTGATTCTAGGATAAGGAATATAATTTCTAAAGGACCGAAATATCGGTTTCCTTCTAAAATTGATTTCAGTAAATGTAGAGATGAAATCGCTGCTTCCTTGAATGAATTCGGTAATCGATGGTGTAAGCGAGAGTATGTTGAGTATAAAGCCCTAAAGGACTGGAAACTTAGCAGTTTAAGACTAGTGAATAAACGCATTTCTTTCTATTCTCAAAATACTAACTTATTACCTCCTAAGCCCAAGACGTCTTTACGTCATCTTAAACTAGGTATTCAAGAATTTCATAAGAAGTTTGTTTTGGCCCCTGCAGACAAGGCCGCTAACAACGTCGTCGTTGTGTGACGGCTCCACTATGTTAACACGCTTAAGCAGGAGCTTGGTGGTACTAAGGCCTATGAACTTCAGCCTTTGGCTGAAGAGAGAGCTATAGTAGATAAACCTGTTTGTCTTTCAGCCACCAAGTTTGCTGTGTGTGTTAACGAAGGCCAAGACAAGCTTCCTACGCTATACTGGTTACCAAAACTTCATAAAAACCTTACAAATACAAATCAAAAATGAGTTCCTTTTAGAGCAATGAAAACATTCATAAGAAAGAAGATGAGTCATACTACGTAGTTTCGGCTAATAAAGCCTCATCAGTGACCCTGTAATGATCCGGCAAAGAAAGCCAGAGGAAACATACTACAGTTTTGCGAATTTCGAATAGGCAGTCGATACAAAGACTGATTTAAATCAAAAGGGTGTCCAAATAATAACAAACCTGTCTAGAATATGAGTCTAAACCAATAATTTATTTCTGATTTCTCAGAATATTCACGCCGATCTAAAAGGACCAAAAGTAAAATATAAACTGCACTATGGTTGATGTACGGGGAGACGTTTTACGGCCGCCACACGGCACAACACCAGCTGCAGTGAAGGCAAATAAAAATCAAAAATGAGTTCCTTTTAGAGCAATGAAAACATTCATAAGAAAGAAGATGAGTCATACTACGTAGTTTATTGCAAAGCACGGTTTATTGCAAATTCTAGTTCTTGCACTACCACTGAACTTTCTAAATTATTAACTTCCTGTCTTACTGCTATTAAATCGCATGTAATTAAATATTGTGATAAAGTCTTTGAAAGATCAGGAAGAAATCTGTTTTGGTCTATAAAAAATTCGAATCAGGTTTTAAATAAATTGAAATCTAGACAGTTTCGTGCTTCTAGTCTGTCTACCTACGATTTTTCCACTCTTTACACTACACTTCCTCATAATCTTATGAAAGAAAAGCTTAATGATTTAATTGAATGGGCTTTTCACAGAGACGATTCTCTCTATTTTGCATGTAATGTCAGAAATGCAATTTTCACTTCTAAAGAGCATAAGAATTATACACTTTGGTCATGTCAGAAAGTGTGTGATGCCCTCACCTTTCTACTTGACAATATTTATATTAGATTCGGTACTAAGTTATTTAGACAAATTGTGGGTAATCCGATGGGTACTATTTGCGCACCTCTTGTGGCTGATCTGTTCTTGTATTGTTATGAAAGAGACTTCATTTTGTCGCTTTCCATTGATAACCAATCTGAAATTATTGAAGCTTTTAGCTCTACTTCTAGATATTTAGATGATTTATTAAAAATTGATAATACCTATTTTGATGGTTTGATCAGTCAGATTTACCCCCTAGAACTTCAGTTAAATAAAGCAAATTCTTCTGATACCGAGGCCCCGTTTTTGGATTTACATCTATCTATTGTAGATGGATTTGTTTCGTGCAAAATTTATGATAAACGCGATGACTTTGATTTTGAGATTGTAAATTTTCCTTTTTTGGATGGTGATGTTCCTCGTGCGCCATCCTATGGCGTTTATATTTCGCAATTAATTCGATTTGCTAGAGTGTGTAGTCATGTAACTGACTTCAACACTCGTAATAAATTATTAACGGCTAAACTTCTTAATCAGGGTTATCGGTACCATAAACTACGCAAAGCCTTTTCAAAATTATATAGACGCCATTCTGATTTAATTTCAAAATTCAATATTGGACTTAAATCTCTTCTGCAACAAGGTCTATCGGAACCCGAATTTTATGGTGACTTAGTATATAAATTCAGAAAAATATATAACCGCAATGACTTCAGCACCCAATTTCGTAAAATCATTCTTCGATATAAAAAGATTGGGTACAACATGGATATTATACGACAGACTGCATGCATGGTAGTTAACCCAATCACGGTTGGCAACTTTGCTTCCCTCTTTAATTGCACGCCGGTGGGTCAGGCCTCAGATTCAATGACGGCTCCAACGTAAAGGCTTATTGAAAATTAAAGAGATAATGTTGGTTTGTGTCTGATGCTCTGTCTCTGGTCGGGCTCATCGGAGTCTAACTGTTGGTTTTCTTTTGCTCCAGCATTTCAGTGGTTTCTTGCTGTCGAGTCCTCACCGTTGTCTCACCTCTGTGGTTCTTTGATTTCTGTGTTCACGGAGATGTTGCACTGATGAGTTAGGAGGCCTTCATGCGGACTGAACAAATTATTTGTCTAAATCGCGGCGGAAGTAAGGGCGAGGATTGTGGCCACGTAAAATCGATTTAAGCCCCCCAGTGGAAATCTTCCACTGACCGTTCCAAGGCGGCTCTTCTGTGGCGATTTATTTATGTTGTTGTTTGTTACTTACTGTATCACTTGTGTCTTTTAATTTTGGATGGCCATATGGCCATTTTGTGGGAGAGTAACTGTCCATATGGCCTTCCTTTGTTTAGGTTTCCATTATGGTCTGGTCGCTTAATGTTTGTATTTCTTTCCCTTTGGTGTCTTTTATGGATGGAGTAAGTTAATTGTATCAATTCCTGATCTTTGTTTTACTTCTACTTTTCATTTTGTCGCTTTCCATTGATAACCAATCTGAAATTATTGAAGCTTTTAGCTCTACTTCTAGATATTTAGATGATTTATTAAATATTGATAATACCTATTTCGATGGTTTGATCAGTCAGATTTACCCCCCCCCCAGAACTTCGGTTTAATAAAGCAAATTCTTCTGATACTGAGGACCCGTGTTTAGATTTACATCTATCTATTGTAAATGGGTTTGTTTCGTGCAAAATTTATGATAAACGCAATGCCTTTGATTTTGAGATTGTAAATTTTGCTTTTTTGGATGGTGATGTTCCTCGTGCGCCATCCTATGGTCGTCCCCGCCCATAGGGGCTTGAAGAAATATATGGGCTGCATGATGCTTCCACGCAGAGCTGAATCCGGCCCGCACACTAGTACTGGTAAACCGCTTAGAGGATCTAAGCCTGTCCAGGAACCGCGGTGTGAGGCGGACGGTCCATGCTAATAAACCCTATTGGTTTCATGGGGCAACAGGGCTTGAGATGTCATTTCATCTCAATGTCGGGTAAAAGTCCCACAAAATTGGAAGCAACGTCTCCAAAATGACCTTTACAGTGTTGACGGGGACGTTAAACCTCAAATCAAACAAACAAACAAAGCCATCCTATGGCGTTTATATTGTACAATTAATTCGATTTGCTAGAGTGTGTAGTCATGTAACTGACTGCAACACTCGTAATAAATTATTAACGGCTAAACTTCTTAATCAGGGTTATCGGTACCATAAACTGCACAAAGCCTTTTCAAAATTTTATAGATGCCATTCTGATTTAATTTCAAAATTCAATATTGGACTTAAATCTCTTCTGCAACAAGGTCTATCGGAACCCGAATTTTATGGTGACTTAGTATATAAATTCAGAAAAATATATAACCGTAATGACTTCAGCACCCAATTTCGTAAAATCATTCTTCGATATAAAAAGATTGGGTACAACATGGATGTTATACGACAGACTGCATGCATGGCAGTTAACCCAATCACGGTTGGCAACTTTGCTTCCCTCTTTAATTGCACGCCGGTGGGTCAGGCCTCAGATTCTATGACGGTTCCAACGTAAAGGCTTATTGAGAATTAGAGAGATCTAATTCGAGGTAATGTTGGTTGGTGCCTGATGCTCTGTCTCTGGTCGGGCCCATCGGAGTCTAACTGTTGGTTTTCTTTTGCTACAGCATTTCAGTGGTTTCCTGCTGTCGAGTCCTCACCGTTGTCTCACCTCTGTGGTTCTTTGATTATGTGTGTTCACGGAGATGTTGCACTGATGAGTTAGGATGCTTTCATGCGGACTGAACAAATAATTTGGCTAAATCGTGACGGAAGTTAGGGCGAGGATTGTGGCCACGTAAAATCGATTTAAGCCCCCCAGTGGAAATCTTTCCACTGACCGTTCCTAGGCGGTTCTTCTGTGGCGGTTTATTTATGTTGTTGTTTGTTACTTACTGTGTGTATCACTTGTGTCTTTTTATTTTTGATGACCATATGTCAATTTTGTGGGAAAGTAACTGTCCTTATGGCCTTCCTTTGTTGAGGTTTCCATTATGGTCTGGTCGCTTAATGTTTATGTTTCTTTTCCTTTGGTGTCTTTGATGGGTGGAGTAAGTTAATTGTATCGATTCATGATCTTTGTTTTACTTCTACTTTAAGACCAGAATGCTTTACCTTCAACTCATATGCTGCTTTGTAATTAGCAGCCCCTTTTCTTGTCGCTTTCTCTGCCGTTCGGTATGCAAACTGTAGGCGCGCTTTCCATTTCCAGACGTATTGTGTTTGATCTTTGGCAGACACCGGATCTGGCGAAATGCAAAGGAATGCGTCTATAGCCAAACGCGGATGCCTACCAAACATCTGGAAATATGATAAGGAACCAGTAGATTCGCGAATGGTGGCATTGTAGGCATGCACCAATATTGGAACATGTGATTTCCACTCGCTCTTCCGGTTCTCATCATAGTCCCCAACATTTGTAAAAGTGTCTGGTTGAAACGTTCAACCTGTCCGTTTCACATTGCGTGGTACGGAGTTGTGTAACACTTATCCATCCCAGCAATAGCGCACAACTCCTTAAATAGATTGGACTGAAATATTTGACCCTGATCACTGTGTATTCTGGCTTGAACAAACATAATGCACAATGAACTGATCGAACAGAACCCTAACAGTTGTCTTTGCTGTTTGGTTCTTCGTCGTAAAAGCCTGAGCATAGCGGCTAAAGTGATCCGTGATCACTAACATATGCTCATATCTACCCTTGGATCTCTCCAACGAAAGGTAGTTCACAAAATAAATCTCCATGGTAAACATTGGCACAATGTTAACCAGTTCTGCACTGAAGCCTGTGCTAGTTTTCCTCTGTAGGCATCGGCAAGATTGACTTACTTTGTCTTTGACAAACGAGTCAATGCCCGGCCAGAAGAAACGCTGCTTCAACATAGTAGTGTTGAGGTCTCGTCCTTGATGACCGATATCATCATGCAGTGCCTTAAAGATCGCGTCCTGACAAGTCTGAAGCACAACCAGTTGTCGGAACTCCTGGTTGCTGACAGTGCCCTTCCGATAAAGAACGTCGTTGCACAGATAAAACTTGTCCCAATCCTTGGCATACCTTGCATCAATAGTAGGGTCGGCTATAACCCGCCTAGCTGGTGTTCTAGCACCTGTGTTAATCTCATTGATGATGAAGCCAATGGTTGAGTCTTGTCTCTGTGCTTTCCGCCTGTCTTTATCAGAAAGTGCGATGACTTGCAGAATTTCATCAGGGACCTCCTCCGATGTGCCTGCACTACTGGCCGTGTCAGTAAATGCTACACTTTCCACCAGAGGAGAGCTCTCAGATGCGACCTGTGAAGCAACTTTAAGTGTTTTCAGAACTTCAGGAAATATGACCTGGTGTTGGTCTTCCTCTTCTTGTGATCGGGACAGGCCATCTGCATCAGCGTTCTTCTTGCCGCTCCTGTACTTGATGTCAAAATTGTAGTTTGATAGTGCGGCTATCCATCTCTGAACGGTTGCGTCCAACTGTTGTGAAAACATAAGTGAGGGGCTTGTTGTCAGTTACTGCCTCAAACTTAGTTTCATAGAGGTAGTCGTGAAATTTTTACAAACAGCCCACTTCAGTGCTAAGAATTCCAACTTATGAGCTGATAGGTCTGCTCAGCAGGTCTCAGGCTTCGGCTTGCGTATGCTTTCACTCCGTCAACGCCGTTTTGACGTTGATAGAGTGCAGCACCAAAACCATTGCCTCAGGCATCTGTATGAAGTGTGAACGGCAATCGGTAATCAGCATATACAAGTACAGGAGGCCGTGTGAGACTTTCAATGATTGTATCGAAACTATTCTGCTGGTCTTCTTCCCATCTGAAAGGGGGAGCGTTTCTTAAAGATTTACGTTTTCCAGCAGAATTAGTTGGATGACCGATCAGTAGGTTATTTAGTGGTCGAACAATAGAGGCATACCCTTTTATGAAGCGCCTGTAGTACCGGTAAATCCGAGAAACTTGCGGACATCTTTGGTGCATTTTGGGAATAGGCCAGCTTTTCACTGTCCCTATCTTTGATGGATCAGTCTGTATCCCATCCGCCGAAACTGCATGTCCAAGGTTAACCACCCGTTCCTTGAAAAAATCGCACTTGGATGGTTTCAGTTTAAGGTTATGCTGTTCTAGATTCTTGAACACTGCTCGTAAGCGCTGCAAATGCTCTCCAAAGGTTGATGAGAAAACGATGATGTCATCTCAGTATTGTAAGGTTCCTTACAGTTCCGGGCGCCTGTGCATAACCTGACTGCATCCTATCAGTTAGAAAACTGGGTTTCGGAAAGTAGAAGTAAAACAAAGATCAGGAATCGATACAATTAACTTACTCCACCCATCAAAGACACCAAAGGGAAAGAAACACTAACATAAAGCGACCAGACCATAATGGAAACCTAAACAAAGGAAGGCCATAAGGACAGTTACTTTCCCACAAAATGGCCAGATGGCCATCCAAAATAAAAAGACACAAGTGATACACACAGTAAGTAACAAACAGCAACAAAAATAAATCGCCACAGAAGAACCGCCTTGGAACCGTCAGTGGAAAGATTTCTACTGGGGGGGGGGGGGGAGGGGGAGGGGGGGGGGGGCTTAAATCGATTTTACGTGGCCACAATCCTCGCCTTTACTTCCGTCGCGATTTAGACAAATAATTTGTTCAGTCCGCATGAAGGCCTCCAAAGTCATCAGTGCAACATCTCCGTGAACACAAATAATCAAAGAACCACAGAGGTGAGACAACGGTGAGGACTCGACAGCAAGAAACCACTGAAATGATGGAGCAAAAGAAAACCAACAGTTAGACTCCGATGGGCCCCTCCATCGATAGAAGCCTGTGTGCTTTCTCCAGAGATGCCCTCACTCTCTTCCTGAGATGCTCAAGTCTTGCACTTGGGTCCGCTGAAAGATCCGTCATCTTTTGAGCTATCCTCCGTTTATCTTCTTCACGTCCTTGTCTTGGATTCGTATCTATTGCATCTAGCGTCACCAAATACGTTCTTGAACTTTGCCCTCCTGTGTCCTCATTATCTATTATTTCTAAGGTTATATTCTGTGGGCCTGGAACCGGCACTGGCCCAAGATGTTCGTCTTTCCTTTCTGCATCTCAATGCTTTGTCCGTCTGTCCATCACTGTTTCAGCCCCTCTTGGTCTACTTTCAACGTTTTCATTCTGTTCTCTCAGGCGTTGTATTAACTGCCTTTGTCTGTCTTATTCCCTTTGCATCTGCTTATTTTCTTGCTGCAGAATGGTTTGTTGCCTTCTTAAAGGCCTTTTATCCCTTTCGCTATCTCCAGACATCATCACAGTTTGGTTTGAATCAGATTTTTTACACGAAAGTATAATTCCAAGATTTTCTTTTCTCTCTCTCCATCTCTCTCTCTCTCTCTCTCTCTCTCTCTCTCTCTCTCTCTCTCTCTCTCTCTCTCTCTCTCTCTCTCTTTAGGAGGGCTGTGGGGCCCTGTTGGGTGGGAATGAGATTCAATGTTCACTCAACCGAAAGCACACTGAACACTTTTACCGCTGAACACTGTCACATCTAATTGTGTGTAAGCACCATGATATGTAATTCTTCTTACTGCAGGGTGAATGTTTTGTGGTTGTCACAAGCTTACAGTCATGCCCCTTATTTGCATTGTCAACAACTTAACACAGTTTTATGTGTTCTATAGGGCCCTGTGCATCAATATGTTAGTTGCAGTTATACCCTTTGTAAAACTGGAACCTTTCTACCTGCACAGAATACATACACTTTAGCTGTGGTGAGCAGCGTTGAGTTCTTCTCAACACATGGCACCAAGGCACACCCAAGCAAATGTATCCCCACCCATTAAACAGTGATATTCTAATGGTTATTTCCCTTTCTAATAACAGTATCAGTCCTTTAGTGGCATACTTTTTATGCCCCCAACTTCGAAGAAGTTGATGGGGCATATTGGTTCTGTCTTGTCCGTCTGTCTGTCTGTCTGTCTGTGCGTCTGTTCGTCTGTCCGTTACGCTTTCACCCTGTAGGAAACTCAAGAATGGTTTCAGCTGGGATCTCGAAATTTCATATATGGAATGTGCATGAAAAATAAGCGGACACGTATTTTATTTTTTTTGCCGGACTTGTCTTTGCAGAGTTACTCGCCCTTTTCGGACTTATGCATTGTGGCTATGGAGAAACTTGTGAGTAAGATATCTTGAGAACCACTTGAGCTGGGCTCGTGATATTTAGTAAACAGTTTGGGTCTAAAGTGTAGATGACCTAATTAACTTTTCACAAATTTGCGAAAATATTTAACGGAGTAACGCCCCTTTTCGGACTTATGCATTGGGGCTATGGGGAAACCTTGTGAACAAAATATCTGAAGAACCGCTTGAGCTAGGCTCATGATATTTAGTAAAAAGTTTGGGTCTAATCTGTAGATGACCTTATAAACTTTTGATGAAATTCCGAAAATATTCAATGGAGTAACGCCCCTTTTCGAACTTACGCATTGTGGCATTGGGGTAACCTTGTGAGCAAAATATCTGGAGAACTGCTTCAGGTAGGCTCATGATATTTAGTAGACAGTTTGGGTCTACGGTATATATGACCGGATTACTTTTTGATGAAATTCCGAAAATATTTAATGGAGTTACGCTCTTTTTCGGACTTACGCATTGTGGCTTTGGAGATACCCTGTGAGCAAAATATCTGGAGAACTGCTTGAACTAGGCTCATGATATTTAGTAGACTATTTGGGTCTAAGTTGTAGATGACCTGATTAACTTTTGACGAAATTCCGAAAACATTGAATGGAGTTATGCCCCTTTTTGACTTATGCATTGTGGCTATAGGGAAACCTTGTGAACAAAATATCTCGAGAACCGCTTGAGCTAGGCTCATGATATTTGGTATACGGTTTAAGTCTAATATGTAGATGACCGGATTAACTTTTGACGAAATTCTGAAAATATTTAATGGAGTTATGCCCCTCTTTAGACTTATACATTTTGGCTGTAGGGCAACCTTGTGAACAAAATAACTGGAGAACCACTTGCGCTAGGCTCATGATATTAGTCTGTTTGCTACTAAGGCATAGATGACCTGAATACCTTTTGTCTAAAATCAATTATAAGCACTCAGATTCTAAAAATAACCACAAGATAACATGTACAAGTTGACTTTTCAACACTATGCGTATAGTACAATACTGTTCGCGAAACAATATTTGCGAAGTAACTGCGTTGTTAAAAACTTGCGTGATATGTCAAAACCGTCGCGCAACAAATCAAAACCGCCGCATAACAAATCAAATGTGTCACTTAGCAATATTAATAATAGCACAAAATGGGCCATAAGCTAGGATATCGTGACCCTGTACCATGAGTGGGAGTTTTGTAGACATACATAGTTTGAAAGTACATATACTAAGGTACCAAATGCAAAATGTTAGCAATCTGGTTGCTGGGGCTTTATGATATGCTGAACTGTAGAATACGTTACCAATACGTAATTTATAAATGTACCATGCAAATAAAAAAAACAAAAGAAACTGATCATTAAGACAAGAACCGACAAACATTTGGGCATAAAAGTTGAAAAGCAATGAAGTGCTTTCTAAATAGACAATTTTGAAAACATTCGGAACATCAATGTCCCTGTTATTGAATTGGTAACATACATTACACATGAAATTTGACAATTGCACCTCCTGTCGTTTCCAAAAGCAAAGTTATGTTCAAGAATATCGCTGTTACTCATCTACAAAACTAAACTGCAGTTATTAGCCTGCATTTAATGTAAATTTGAGCTTTCTCTCACAAAGGCAATATTGTAAGAATATCCCCATTTTCAAGTATTGTAATAATGACAGTACATTAGCTATTGAAACTGAGATATGGACCTCTGGACACTTTAGTTTGATAGCCAGCTATCTTTTTAGTCTGGACATAGTGTAAGCAACATAAATGCGCTGGAAAAATGTTACAGATTACGAAGGTATAGTTATATGATTGTAATGTACACTACACTGAGAAGTAGTAACGTATATTGCATGGAAAATTTACTTGGACCAGAATTGTCCTGCTTTTAATGCCATCTAAAGATTAAAAAATCTTTATGGTCTCAATATAAAAGAAGGACAAATATGTTGGTTTATTCGGAAGAGGTTTGGCTTCCCAGGCAACAGATAGGGTAACTATATGGAGCCATTCAGTAATTCAACTGACACTGTCCCCGGGTAGGCTTACGCGGTCTAAGCCGAAAATAGGTTTTTATGCAGGAAAAGCACACCAGCAGTGAACTGACAACTACTGTTTGATTAATCAAAACAGTTTACAACCTATCAGTAGTCATTGACGATTTAGAAAGTGGTTAATGTTGTAGTCTATCCACCTTCATAATCTTTTTCATTTTTATAAACTTCAATGACTATGCTATCAACTTCATTCTTTAGTTCGGTACTGTCCTCATCATAAATCATTAGCTAGCACACAGTCATACTGCACGTGTGCAGGAGTTTTGCAGACAATCATTTTCAAAGGGCATATTATAAGGTAGCAAATGTCCGGCACGGTCAATCGGCTGGTCACGCCGAGCCCTAGAGATACCGCTTTGCTTTCTATTCAACTCTTTTCGTCTTTCCTGATACAAACCATATGCCCATTTACCTTACCCTTTTCTGTCTTTTTTTCTCTAGAAGGCGGTGGCTAAACGGATCAATCGTGTAGGCATTTTGTTTATACGAGTATATCTCACGTGTATCTCTAACACCTGCGAGTTGGATAACCACTCCATTATGGTGTTCCCTTGTAGAGCTCCACGGAGGGCGGAAAGCACTTGGGACGAAACTCGAATTTTTTCCTTATGCCTAATGGAAAAAAATATAACCGCAACCACGCACCTAACCGCAATGCAACTAAACGTAAAAAAGACGAGGATTCATCCGAATCGGATGAACACAGTCAAAAATCCAGTCAGCAGTCAAGTCAACAATCTAGTCAGCAACCAAACTTTGGCAATGTTCCGCGTTTCTTGGTAGTCACGTCGCTTGACGCTACACGAACTGTATCAAGCCTTTCTCCCTTTGTTATCGAGAAATGTATTGTAGCCTTGTCCGGACATCCAAACAGTATAAAAGCACTCAAATCAGGTGACCTTCTCTTGGAACTCGAGAGAAAGCAGCAAGTTATAAGCCAGCTCGCCACCAAAAAGCTCTTTGATCTTTCAGTAAAAATATCTCTTCACAACACACTAAACTCATCTAAGGGAGTGATTCGCAGTCCAGAACTGCGTCCTTGTACAGACGAAGAGATCATTGATAACCTGAAGGATCAATGAGTAATTGGTGTTCGTAACATCAAAGTCCGTAGAAATGGTGTACTAAAACCAACAGCTACTTATGTGTTGACTTTTAATACACCAATTCTACCCAAGAAAATCAAAGTAGCATATCTTTCCATTAACGTAGAGGTATACATCCCAAACCCTCTTAGATGTTACTCTTGTCAGGCGTTTGGTCATCACGAAAGCAGATGTCAGAGAAAAAAATTCTGTCCTAATTGCGGTGAAGAAAAACATGTTGATAATCACCTCAACTGCAAAAATGAACCCAAATGCGTAAATTGTGATGGCAAACATGCTGTTTTCTCCCGAGACTGTCCGGCATGGAAAAAGAAAAAGAAATACTCACCGTCAAATACCAAAGGGGGATAACATTCCCAGAAGCGTGGAAAAATGTGGAAGAGCGATACATAACACCATCCACCAGTTTCGCCAGCATCACAAAGGATGCTGGCGTAAAATGTACCAGCTCCGCAACACAGACTGCTGAATCATACATAGCTGAACTGAAAAAATCTGGTGCATGGAGTAAACTCACTCCTGCAAACGGTTAATGGTTAACGGCATTGAGAATTATGAGGATATTAAAAGTAAAAAAGTTAGTTTGATATGTATAAAAATATTAAACAGTTAAATCTTATGAAAAAGTCCAATTCCTTTTAAGAATTAATTAATATTTTCAAAAGGTACATCTTGAAACAATTGTTGCAAAGTATCAGCTTTGAAGTATAAGTTACGGGACTGTAAAAAGTCTACACATTCAATTAAAATATGTTTCACAGTGAATGGCTGATCACAGCCTACACAGGAAGGCTGTTCATCCCCATTTAAAATAAAAGAACGAGTAACTCTAGTATGGCCAATGCGTAATCGTGTTAATACTACATCCTCTTTCCTGGAAAACTGTGGAGGAGAGCATTTAGTTCCAACGACAGGTTTAATGGCATGGAGTTTGTTATTTATTGCACGGTCCCATTCGCCTTGCCATTCCGACAAGATGTATCTGTTGATAAATGGTTTAAAATTATTAAAAGGAATTTTAAAAACAGACGGATCAAGATTGAGCGATTCCTTTGCTTTCTTGTCAGCAAACTCATTGCCGACAATGCCAATATGGCTCGGAAGCCAACAAAACAAGATTTGGTGCGTTTTAGAAATTTCATGATGTTTTTCGATTAGTTTTTGTATTTGAGGATTTTTAGATGATGAATGGTCTAAAGCCTTAAGCACAGAAAGTGAATCAGACAATATAATTGCTTTTTGAAATGATGAAGAACTGATAAAATCTAAAGCTAGGTCTATTGCTTTGGCTTCAGCTGTAAAAATAGATGAACCATCTGGAAGGCGCAAGGTTTGGTGCGTATCTTTAGAAACATACGCACAACCAACTTTATCTCCTTCTTTGGAACCATCAGTATAGACTTGCTGGTAATCATTGTAACGTGACTGCAGTACCTGAAAGTTTTGTTTGAGTAGCATTGGATTTGATTCGGATTTTTTGCCATCATGTAAGTCAAACAGGTTTTTTAATACACCGAGATGGAACTTCGGCCGTTTCATGTTTTTGAATATTTTTAAGGTCGATACCTGAATTTTCTAGCAGTGGTAAAATACGTAATCCAAAAGGTTTGATTGCTGTGGGTTTAGTTTCATACTTATCCACAAATTGAGGTGGAAATGAAATTTTGGATGCCGGGTTAGATGGATTAGCAGCAAGTCTAATAGCATACTGAATAGAAAGTTTCTCTCTGCGCGAAGTTAAAGATGGTTCACCTGCTTCTACATAAAGGCTTAATACGGGAGAAGTACGGAAGGCTCCCATAGCCAGACGAAGGCCTTGGTGATGGATAGTATCCAAAGATTTTAAATAAGACTTTCTGGCAGGACCATAAACAATAGACCCATAATCTAATTTAGATCTTATCAGAGACCGGTAAAGATGTAATAAAGTGTACCGATCTGCTCCCCAACTTGTATGAGCTAAAACTTTCAAAAGATTCAAAACTTTTAAGCATTTCGCTTTAAGATATTTAATATGGGGAATAAAAGATAACTTTTGATCAAATATGACACCAAGAAATTTGGCTTCTTCAACAACAGGAATTTGTTCATGCGGACTGAACAAATTATTTGTCTAAATCGCGACGGAAGTAAGGGCGAGGATTGTGGCCACGTAAAATCGATTTAAACCCCCCAGTGGAAATCTTCCACTGACCGTTCCAAGGCGGCTCTTCTGTGGCGATTTATTTATGTTGTTGTTTGTTACTTACTGTGTGTATCACTTGTGTCTTTTAATTTTGGATGGCCATATGGCCATTTTGTGGGAAAGTAACTGTCCATATGGCCTTCCTTTGTTTAGGTTTCCATTATGGTCTGGTCGCTTAATGTTTGTATTTCTTTCCCTTTGGTGTCTTATATGGATGGAGTAAGTTAATTGTATCAATTCCTGATCTTTGTTTTACTTCTACTTTGTGATCCATATAAAAACAAGAAAGGATGTTAATGTTTCTTCCGTAGCTTACAAAAATGAACACACTGCGTTTTCAACTTGGAGAACTTGAAACCATTTTTATCAGTCCATTCTTCTATTCTTTTTAAATTTTGTTGTAACTTTCGTTCAATTGTTTTCATATTTTTTGAACGGTAACATATACAAAAATCGTCAACATACAAGGAACAATCAGTTTTGTCGTCCAAACTTTGTACGATATTGTTTATTTTGATGTTAAATAGCGTAGTTGAAAGAATACTACCCTGTGGGACACCCTGTTCTTGATCATAGAAATCTGACACGGTAGACCCCACACGCACCTGAAACATGCGCTCCCCTAAAAAGCTTTCAATAAAACTGGGAAGTTTTCCTCTTAAGCCAATGTTATGCAGATCTTTCAATATTCCATAATGCCATGTTGTATCGTATGCTTTCTCCAAGTCGAAAAAGACAGCTACTACGTGTTCTTTGTTAATAAAAGCATCTCGTATAAATGTTTCTAGTCTTATTAAATTGTCATGGGTACTACGTTCCGAACGAAAACCCGATTGATATTCTGAAATGAGGTTGTTGGACTCTAAGTACCAGACTAATCTCTTGTTTATCATTCTCTCCAATGTTTTACACAAACAACTTGTCAAAGCTATCGGACGATAATTTGTAGGTTCTGCATGATCTTTCCCTGGTTTCGGAATTGGTACAACTGTAGCTACACGCCAGCTCTCAGGACAGACCCCCGTTTCCCAAATATTATTAAAGATATCTAAAAGAGTTTTTTAAAAACTGATGACAACATAGATGTCAGGGGTTTCAATACGTGTAACTATATCTATTCTGAAGGCAACAAACCATATGGTGGCAGTTCAATTTTCGTTAAATCATGTTTACCACAAAGAGAGATCGAATGAAAAACAAACCTACAAGCTGTAGCAGTATCGGTTTCTCTGGATAAAGAAACTACAATTTGCTCTCTATATACCCCACCCTCGTTTTCTTTTAAGCCCGAACATCTTAACTCATTGCTGAGTCAACTTCCATCGCCATATCTTTTAGTTGGCGCCTTCAATGGTCACAATATTCTTTGGGGCTGTAAAGATATCAATAACAGAGGAACACTTGTCGAAGATTTTATTGCAAAGATCGATCTTTGCTTATTGAATGATAAATCTTATACTTACCTTCATCCTGCGACAGGTCATTTGTCTTCTTTAGATCTCTCTTTGTGTCATCCATCTCTCTTCTTGGACTATGACTGGTCTGTTCATTATGCTCGGTGCGGAAGTGATCACTTCCCTGTTATAATTGAGAGCGTAAACGAACCAGATGAGGACTGTAATCAGAAATGGAAAATGAATAAAGCCGACTGGGAATTATTCCATAATTTATGTGAAGGGAAGTTATCAGTTGATCATTTTAATGAACCATCCGACATTGTTTCTGATTTCACAGATACACTTATTAATATATCAGAACAATGCATTCCAAAGATCTCCACAAATACTAAGAAAAGCAAGCCTTGGTTTAATTATGACTGTAAAGAAGCTATTAAAAAGCGTAAACAGGCTCTATATAAGTTCTGCAAAAGTCCCACTTCAGAAAAGCTAAACGACGTAAACGTATTTAGATCTAAAGCTTGGCGAAAAATCCGAGCTTCAAAACGAAAGTCATGGAGGGAATATGTTTCAAAGTTGAACTACAAAACCCCAATTAAAAAGGTTTGGGATATGGTACGAAAAATTTCAGGAAAAACAAAGTCCTCTAGTTTTACACATTTAAATACTGAATTTGACACAATAGCTTCAACAAAAAAGATATTTCAGATACTCTTGGGAGCACATTCTTGAGAAATTCATCATCGCGTAATTATTCTGACACTTTTAGAAAGGGGGTCTTTCAAGGTATAGGAAATTTGCATTGGTTTCTGCCCACGCTTGGGTTTTGATGAAATTATGCACAATAATTGCCTTGGGTATAACCATTATAATTACGATGCATTCACTTTTAAATTTTATTTCCGTAGTAAATTTATTACATATTTTATGAAGTCACTATCACAACAGAGAGTACTCTCATATAAACTTGTCTACAGTATTCAGAGTTTCATATATCTAATGCTGCTATGTGTTATGAATCAAAGCCATAATTGGTGAGTTAGTTGATACTATGAATTACCTCATATGTCTAGTAATAGTGGCTGGGCATTCAGTTTTCTTTGATGGTGTCCCCATATTTCAGCTCCTATTTTTGTATTTATTAAAATTTTATATGCATTTTTACCATGTTCTAATTTTTGTCAAGACACCATTTTAGCATAAAAACTACCCACATATCTTAGGAACATGTTGATGAATTTTGATGGAAATTGAGGACCGGTAACATTGTGTTTTATCAGACTGAATACTGATAGTCCTGAATCAGCAAAATATGAAATTATATGATTATCATGTTTTGGTCATGCTGTTTAATAATACTTTACTATTGCTTTCAATTTGGATGGCTATAGTATAGTATGGTTTGTGTAAGTAGTTCATAGCATAATTATAAGTATTATTTCAAAAAACCCATTTCGGAAAAGTTGCCCCCTATGGAACAAACTATTTTGTCTACAGAACTATAACGCAAAGGTTTTTGATGACAAACGTCATCAAATGCACCCATGTAATCATGTGTACAGTTTTCTTTCTGTCTTTCTTGTCTAATTTGGTAATCGTGCTAAGGTGATGTTTAGATTTAACATTCAAATCAACAACATACCAGTCACTTTAGATTGTTGCTTCAGATTTTGCGAGATTTGTTATCCGACTCGAGATAAATGACTCTCAAGTCAAACTGTTGTTTGTTTATTTAACCCTAACGGTCCATTTAAAAAGAAAGGTTTACTCTAGGGAAAATCAATAACACTTGAAATTACTTTTCCTGTACATTAAGTTTTCAGAATTTGTATCTGCATAGGCACTACCCAATCTATCTTTATTGTATAGCCCCTATGAACGAAATCAAACGGCTTCCTGAAGCTGTATTCCAAAGCCATTTGAATTTGCTTTTAGAATTCACATGGTCGTACGTTTGTCAGTGTTCCAAAACTTATGTGATCATGATTGTGTTGTCTATATATTTGTATAGGTCTTTCACTTCATTAACTCAGCAGTTGATGCAGTAATTACAAATCACAATATGTTAGATATCAAGAAGCACTTAAACTGCTGATAATAATTATTCAATCTGTGAGTAGTTATCGCATTACTCATAGGATCTTAAATTATTTTCAGTAAATATATTGTGATGCTTTTTTTCTGTCCAAACACTGCAATGCTATTTCTAAGCTGAGAGATACATTACACAGAAATGTACTGGTTATTATTAATAAACCAAAAGCAAGCAAGAACAGTGCTTAAAAAAAAAACAAAAAAAAACAAAAAAAACAGTGAACTTGCATTCAGCAGAAACATTCAAGAAGTGGTTGAAAGTTTTACAACTAGAAAAATATACTAAAAGCTCGCTTCCGATAAATTAACCACTATATTGACAAAGTAAATAGAAAAAATAAGACACTAAAGAAACGTCAACAATCACAATACTAATGCAGAAAAGAGACATATTTATGCATGTGGACTATAAGGAAGGAAACTGTTTCTCTCCCTGTCTAATAGCAAAATTTCTCTAGGTCATGGAACAGCTTTGTTTACACCAAATAGTCTGTGCCTCATCCATCAATGATATCTTTTACAACAGAAACTCAATATCAGTGACATTCGATTTTTGGAAATACTAAACAATAATTACTGTAACTTTTTGTTAGGATAATAATCCAGCGTTCATAATGACAGAGTATATCTAAGGCTTAATCTGGCCATGGATTTACCAACAAAACTATTTCTACTAGTAACAACAAACCACTGACCATTGCGTCCTTGCATACCAGCTTGTAATGGAAATGAAAATAATGGATCTCCTTGTCTTATACCTATTTGAGTAGCATGACGTTTGCAAAGTCATTAAATATAGTTGCACATGTTCACAATAATTTTGCTGCTAATAAAAAACAATATTTGTTGTTTAGCCTAATTTGTTGATTAGAATACCTTTTGATTTAGTGTTTTACTATCTACTATTTTGGATAGATCTTAGTGTATAAATGAAAGAAAAATATCAGAAATTCATGATATTCTAATAGTTTCTAAGCTAGATCAGCTCTATATGAATTCATTTTGATTTGTATAATCTCATTTTTATTACGTAAGTATTACAAATTGCCCTTTTGTAAGGTTCTTGGATGATTTCAATAAAATAGTAAATTTTGCAGAAACGACTTACATCCATTAAAGGTGTAAAACTACAGTGTTACCGGTTTCAGATTTTCATGAAATTTGGCATAGCTTAAGAAGATACATATGGCAAGTTTTCCTAGCAAAATGAAATCTTGACAAAGACTAGAACATATTTATCTTAGGGATTGAATTTTGAATTTTTTTTTAAATTTTAATTAAAAAATGAGATTTTTGATAATTATTTTATCAGAAAATGAAAACTTTAATTAATGCAAAAGGTTTTTTAGTATCAAAGGAACGCCTATGGAGTTCTGCATTCAATCCAGTACACAGATCTTGAAACTAAATAAAACAGAAGATTTAAGAGGCACTTATTTAGAGACAGACACCAGCTAATGGAGGGAGTCAGTTAGAGTGGCCTCCTGAGTCCTATTTTGATTTATATAATTTATCAAATACATTTTTATTTTATAGGTTGTATATGCTGAGTTATTAATATAAAAAGTTTAAAGAAAAAACAAGCATGGGCACAAATGAAAGACCCCCTTTCAAAAAGGACCAAGAGAAAAGAAAACTTAACTTCAAATCCCTTAATCACGAAGAATACATCACACCTTTTAACTTATCCGAACTCGTTGAAGCCATTGAAAAATCACATGATACGGCGACCGGCCCCGATGAAATTCATTATCAGATGCGTAAGCATCTGCCAAAAAGTTCTCTTACAACACTTTTAGATATCTTTAATAATATTTGGGAAACGGGGGTCTGTCCTGAGAGCTTGCGTGTAGCTACAGTTGTACCAATTCCGAAACCAGGGAAAGATCATGCAGAACCTACAAATTATCGTCCGATAGCTTTGACAAGTTGTTTGTGTAAAACATTGGAGAGAATGATAAACAAGAGATTAGTCTGGTACTTAGAGTCCAACAACCTCATTTCAGAATATCAATCGGGTTTTCGTTCGGGACGTAGTACCAATGACAATTTAATAAGACTAGAAACATTTATACGAGATGCTTTTATTAACAAAGAACACGTAGTAGCTGTCTTTTTCGACTTGGAGAAAGCATATGATACAACATGGCGTTATGGTATATTGAAAGATCTCCATAACATTGGCTTAAGAGGAAAACTTCCCAGTTTTATTGAAAGCTTTTTAGGGGAGCGCATGTTTCAGGTGCATGTGGGGTCTACCGTGTCAGATTTCTATGATCAAGAACAGGGTGTCCCACAGGGTAGTACTCTTTCAACTACGCTAACATCAAAATAAACAATATTGTACAATGTTTGGACGACAAAACTGATTGTTCCTTATATGTTGACGATTTCTGTATATGTTACCGTTCAAAAAATATGAAAACAATTGAACGAAAGTTGCAACAAAATTTAAAACGAATAGAAGAATGGACTGATAAAAATGGTTTCAAGTTCTCCAAGTCGAAAACGCAGTGTGTTCATTTTTGTAAGCTACGGAAGAAACACGAACATCCTTCCTTGTTTTTATACGGATCACAAATTCCTGTTGTTGAAGAAGCCAAATTTCTTGGGGTCATATTTGATCAAAAGTGATCTTTTATTCCCCATATTAAATATCTTTAAGCGAAATGCTTAAAAGCTTTGAATCGTTTGAAAGTTTTAGCTCATACAAGTTTGGGAGCAGATCGGTATACTTTATTACATCTTTACCGGTCTTTAATAAGATCTAAATTAGATTATGGGTCTGTTTTTTATGGTTCTGCCAGAAAGTCCTATTTAAAATCATTGGATACTATCCATCACCAAGGCCTTCGTCTGGCTATGGGAGCCTTTCGTACTTCTCCCGTATTAAGTCTTTATGTAGAAGCAGGTGAACCATCTTTAACTTCGCGCAGAGAGAAACTTTCTAGACAGTATGCTATTAGACTTGCTGCTAATCCATCTAACCCGGCATCCAAAATTTCATTTCCACCTCAATTTGTGGATAAGTATGAAACTAAACCAACAGCAATCAAACTTTTTGGATTACGTATTTTACCACTGCTAGAAAATTCAGGTATCGACCTAAAAATATTCAAAAACATGAAACGGCGGAAGTTCCATCTTGGTGTATTAAAAACCTTCTATTCTGTTTGACTTACATGATGGTACAAAATCCGAATCAAATCCAATGCTACTCAAACAAAACTTTCAGGTACTGCAGTCACGTTATGATGATTACCAGCAAGTCTTTACTGATGGTTCCAAAGAAGGAGAAACAGTTGGTTGTGCGTATGTTTCTCAAGATACGCACCAAACCTTGCGCCTTCCATATGGTTCATCTATTTTTACAGCTGAAGCCAAAGCAATAGACCTAGCTTTAGATTTTATCAGTTCTTCACCATTTCAAAAAGCAATTATATTTTCTGATTCACTTTCTGTGCTTAAGGCTTCAGACCATTCATCATCTAAAAATCCTCAAATACAAAAACTGATCGAAAAACATCATGAAATTTCTAAAACGCACCAAATCTTGTTTTGTTAGTTTCCGAGCCATATTGGCATTGTCGGCAATGAGTTTGCTGACAAGAAAGCAAAGGAATCGCTCAATCTTGATCCGTCTGTTTTTAAAATTCCTTTTAATAATTTTAAAACATTTATCAATAGATACATCTTGTCGAAATGGCAAGGCGAATGGGACCGTGCAATAAATAACAAACTCCATGCCATTAAACCTGTCGTTGGAACTAAATGCGCTCCTCCACAGTTTTCCAGGAAAGAGGATGTAGTATTAACACGACTGCGCATTGGCCATACTAGAGTTACTCATTCTTTTATTTTAAATGGTGATGAACAGCCCTCCTGTGTAGGCTGTGATCAGCCATTCACTGTGAAACATATTTTAATTGAATGTGTAGCTTTTTCACAGTCCCGTAACTTATACTTCAAAGCTGACACTTTGCAACAATTGTTTCAAGATGTACCTTCTGAAAATATTATTTTATTCTTAAAAGAAATTGGACTTTTTCATAGGATTTAACTGTTCAAGATTTTTATACATATCAAACTAACTTGTTTATGTTTAATATCCTCATAATTCTCAATGCCGTTAGTCATTAACCGTTTGACGCTTATGACCCACAAAGTCGGTGCCTAAAACAATAATGTCATCCAAATGACTTTCTCCCAAGTGAGACTTCTAAGGACAAGCTGCATGGCCCGTTGAATGGTAGCAGGGGCCGTGCAGAGCCCCATAGCTAAACGGATCCATTGAAAGCTACCAAACCTAGTGTTATGTGAAGTTTTCTTCCGTGCACTAGATTCCAGGGGATCTGATAATAACCTAAAGACAGGTCCAGAACACAGAAGAGCTTTTTGCCATAGAGGGAATCCAAGCAGTCATCAATCAGAGGTAGACTTTAATTATCCTTGACTGTCTTGGCATTCAAGGCTCTGTAATCAATACAGTATCTTAATTCCCCCGACTTTTTCCTAAACAACACAGGGGCGGCAGACCAGTCAGAGACGTACGGCTCAATGACACCTTGTTTTAAAAGCTTTTCCAGGTAGTCTTTTTCCTGATTCTGAAAATGGAGTGGAGTTCTCCTGAAATTTTCTGTTATGGAAATTTCATCATAGGTTTGAATTTTGTGCTCCACTCCCGAGAGACAGGCTAAATCAAAGACATCTATAGAAAACACATCCGAAAACCCTGAAAGCAATTGTCTGAATTTGATTTTTTCATCTGTCGAAAGTTCCGAAATATTGCTTTCATACATTGATTTTAAGTGTTCTGGTAAATCACTGATTACCGACTCACACTGACCAGCCGCATCCTGTGCTTGACTAGATCTGTGTATGTCACAATGTGTTTTGGATTCCAAGCAGGATTGAACAGATTCTGCATGCCCAAGTGGTTTGTCTTTCCTGAATGTCACATGTGGCCAAAGGCCGCAAACATGTGATATCAACACTTTTTTATTGGGGCAGGGTTCGATTACGTATGGGCCAATAATGGGCGATTGTAGCTTGGCTTGAACATAGCCAATGGTGTTAGGCTGTATCACAGTGGGTTTTGCGGCGTTAACTTTGGATATCTGCAACACTGGCGATGTAGTGACACTCATAGGAACAGAATCACCGCAAATTCTTAACACATCCTGGCCAAGGTCAAGCTCACAACATTTGGCTTTAAAACAATACAACCCAAGAAGGCATATATCCTTAATGGGTGCTACACAAACAGTATGCAGAAAAGTCTGTGAACCAACAGTGATAGGAACATTATGTACAGGATCTCCTATCCCTGTCAGAATACAGACTGGACCAAGAAAGAGCGGAAAAAATCCTCCTGTATGAGTGTCACCATAGCTGCACTATCTATAATAGCTTGTGTTCCGACACCGTTCTGTGTTCCCCAAAGTTAGGGACAGTTTCGGCGGGGTAAGCACATCTCTGTCTATACTTACCTGTGTCACCGGGCCTTGGACCTGCAGGTTCCCGTGGAGATCTCTCACGCAAGTAAAAATAACCTGGTCTGAGAGTTTCGGTGGGGTAAGCACATCTCTGTCTATACTTACCTGTGTCACCGGGCCTTGGACCTGCAGGTTCCCGTGGAGATCTCTCACGCAAGTAAAAATAACCTGGTCTGATTTTTGGTCTGACCGGTGACGGCGCGTATCGGCTGTTAGCTGTAGATTCAGCACGGTGCTCGTTATCATACCGTGTATCCGGAGTATTATACTGGCTTCCGTAAAAAGGTTCATTACGGAATGGCCTTTGTGGACTTCTTAAGGGTGCTCTAGAACGTGAGGTGGGAGTGCGGCCACGATATACCCATCCACCATACCGCTGCATTTTGGGGTTACGAGAAGACCAGCCCCTATACGAAGGAGATCTTCGTCTGGAGCCAATCTTCCCTTGGTCCTTCTTATCATCCCTGTACGGCGAAGGGGAGTACCTATGCCTTAATGTGGACTGATTATCCCTATAGGGAGAGGGAGACGAACGACGGAACATCTCTGTCAAATGGTCTAATTTTCTCTCAATTTCGGAGACTTTTTCTTCTTCTAGAGGGAAGGCCCTTTCTTGAAAGGAAACCTTACTTCCAAAGATTGTTTTTCTATTATCTGTTACCGTTTTTTTTTACATACGGTTTGTATGGTACGGGGGTGGGGCTTATCTATTACAAGGGCAGCCGCTTCCTTATCTTTAAAGACGCGAAGGAAGGATTCCGTAGCCAATTGCTGAACAGTATTATTATCAGCTGACCCGAATCCATCCATCGCGGTTGTCAAAACTCGTTGGAGGTATGTCTCCAAATTTTCCTCTTCCGTCTGCTTCATCAGATGGAGCCTCTGACGTTCTGCGACTAGGGCATCTTTAAGGTCAAACCGCAGTCCAAGCTCTTTTTTAGCTTTCGGTAGTTATTCTGACCTTCGCAACGATAAGCGAATTCCAGGGCAGTTTCTGACAGACAGTCGAAGAGACGAGCCAGTCGTTTACGCTTCGTCCAACCTCGCCTCTTCGAAATTCTGTCGAATTTGGTAATGAAGCTGGACCAAGCCGGACCCTTTGGATCCCCAGAGAAGACTTCCATTTTGGGGGGCAGTGGTGACACACTGCGGTCAGAGTCACCATCCGATGAGTCTGGGTCAGAGGGGTCATGAAGCGGCGGCGAAACATGGCGCGGTTTAACTTGGGACTTCCTTTCTTTGGAGCGACCCAGTTCCCTTGTTCCAGCAGTTTGTACTGGATTTTGGCAGTATCACCTTATCATGGGTGTCGGTGGCACCGCAGGATGCCAATGAACCGCCTCTCTTGGCATAAATTCCATCACTTGGGATGGCAGATGCCAGTCTGCTGATGATGGCTTCATCAGCAGACTGGCACCTGGTGGTGTCACGAGTTTGACCTTCCTTCCTATCAGTTATTAGGAGATCGGCCAAACCCATGTTAGGCGGTTTCATTTCCGGATAGTGACCAGACAGACCCAATGAGTAATCAGGGAGAATAACCCTCTGTTTGACACTCATCAACTCTGTCTGGGTGCCTTCTATTTGCTTCACAATTTCTGAAGCTCTCTGACGTTCATTACTGACAACATTAGATAAACGCTGATCAAAACCATCCATGTGAGAACTGAGTTCCTCCTTTACGCCAGAGATGTCTGATGTATGTTCAGATCGCAGATCACGCATGTACGACTTCATCTCGTTTGTATACTTGGAAAGTATAGTTTCCATGCATACAGCAAGGTCTGCATGTGTAGTGTATTTTTCCTGGGCAATCTGCATTTATTTCCCATTTTGTATTTGGTGGAGCAGGCCTCGGTAGCTGAAGGGAGATAGTCCCCTCATCAATCAAGGTCTGTCATTTTTGTGCTGAAATGCGGACGGTGCCCCGGTCTTGAACTGACAAAGGATCTTGTCGGCATGATAAAACATTGTCTCTGAGGTCGACACTTTTTCTTGCAGAGGCAGGGCCAACATTCTTGATGTTAGCCAGATCATTGGCACTGGCTGTGTAAATGTTCATGGCTTTGTCAGAGGGGTTACAAGAATACACAAGTTATTAAAATTCTTCTATTTATTTGAGAATTTCAGGCATATAAAAATGTCCATATGATCATTGATTACTGTCTGAAGATAAGCATGTCTGAATATGTATCAGCGGTATGTTGAAAAAGTTTTCTGTTGTTTTATTAATGAAAAACAATGACTAATAAGTGAAGTTACCTAATGTTTTTGATGAATCCGGAAGCAAACTGTAAAATTGATAAGAGTTCCGGTAGAGAAAAAACAAATGTGAAATAAAATATCACGAATTGTGACCACGTGGAGCCGCAAAGCACATGTGCGAACCGAACCGTATTTCCGGTAATTTCCGTAAAAATATAATTATTTTACGAAGAAATATGATTATATAAATATTTTAGATATAATCTGTCATAAATAGTAATAAATTCTCAAGGATGGCGTGGAAATTGATGAAAAATTCGGCCGGATGCAATGTTCGCAGCCGAAGAAATTTCACCAAAATAATGTTAATTCCGGCAAAACTGGGCTGCGAATATTTTTAATAATTTATTCAAGCGTCGCAGCGCCAAATGTTACAAGTTAGATAAATAAGAAAACTTGCATGTAGTTTATGCTCCCTCGTCCCCGGCCCCGAAACACGTCCGTGTTGTTCAGAGTCGGAGAAGTCCAGAGGACGGAAGTTGTCGACGATTGGCAAGAATGGGTTCGTCCAGTGCCTCCGCTGCATAGAGGCTCCTAGAGGGTCATAACATAGTTTTACCTGCATTATAGTATGGTTAATATCCGATTACTTTGGAAAGCCGTTTGGACATTTTGTGTGGAAGTAACTGTACTTTTTGCTTTCCGCGTCTGACGTTTTCTTTATGGGTGAAGTTGTTTCATGTTGATTTGCCTTTGCCTTTGGTGTCTAGGATTGGAAGTATGAGATAATATATCAATTTCTTATCACTTGCCATCACTACTTTTCTTTATTTTTTCAGCTTTTCTTGTATTTCAAAGTAGAAGTAAAACAAAGATCAGGAATCGATACAATTAACTTACTCCATCCATCAAAGACACCAAAGGGAAAGAAACACAAACATGAAGCGGCTAGACCATAATGGAAACCTAAACAAAGGAAGGCCATACGGACAGTTACTTTCCCACAAAATGGCCAAATGGCCATCCAAAATAAACAGACATAAGTGATACACACAGTAAGTAACAAACAACAACATAAATAAACCGCCACAGAAGAACCGCCTTTGAACGGTCAGTTCCACTGGTGGTCTTAAATCGATTTTACATTGCCATAATCCTCGCCCTAACCTCTGTCCCGGTATACACTAATTTTGTTTAGTTCGCATGAAGGCTTCCTAACACATCAGTGTAACATCTCCGAGAACATACAAATGAAAAAGCTACAGAGATGAAACAAGATTGTGGACTCGACAGTATACAACAACATAATTGCTGGAGCAAAAGAAAACCAAGAGTAAGACTCCGAGGGGGCCGACCAAAGACGGAGCATCAGGCGCCAACAAAAATAAAGAATACATAAATAAAATTCCAGTCGAGACTTGGCCGTTGTCGTTTATGTACTGGTAATATTGTTGTTGCTTGTTTTGATAGCCGTTTGGCTATTATGTTGGAAACTAGCGGTCCTTTTGGCTTACTTCGTGTGGTGATTTGGTGTTTTGGATAGCCATTTGACCATTTTGTGGTACAAAACTATAATTTTTGATTTCCTCTTGTGAGTTTTTATGTTGCTCAAGTTGTTTTTGTTGGTGGTTCTTTTCACTTTGGTGTCTTGGATTGGAGAAATGATATAATCGTATCGATTTCTGATCATTGTTTTCATTTCTATTGTTTCATCATAATTCAAACATCAGAAGCGGAAAGCCAAAAGGACAGAATCTTTTGAACACAAACGGCTATCCAAAATGGAAACATATATTAGCAGTAGATACATAAAGCAAACAATAAAAACAGAAAACGACAATAGAATCTGCGCCTACGAGTGGTCAGTTAAATATTTGTACGGGAGGGGGTGGGATGGCAAGGAGGAGAGGGATGCTTAAACTGATTTGACGCTGCCACAATCCTTGCCCTTCGTTCGGTTGTGGCTAAGGCAATTATTTAATCGAATTCGCATGAAGGGCTTCTAACTCATCAGTGCAACATTTCTGGAAAAAATAAAAATACATAATATAGGTCTACCTATTCAAGGAGCGGAACTCTATAGCATATGCTTCGTTCTTATCTTTTCAAGCGTTCACAAAATTGTATATTTGAATCTGCTGTATTTGTACTAGTAAAATAAATATGTTTAAACCAAAATAAAAACATAAAACACGAATAGAGTGTTACAGCAACGATGATCACTCGACAGCAGGAAATACATGAAATACTGGAGCAAACGAAACCCAACAGTTCTACTCCGTGGGACACACAAGGACCACACTGTCTGTTACCCCCGAAACTTTGTTCAAAACAATGCTTCTTTGAAATTAATATAAAATGAAATCCCCTCAAAAGCGACAAAAGATATGAATTCCGACTTGCGAAGATTAAATCTGGGACAGCTTAATGATAGCATATATACATGTTCTTGACTTCGATTATTTTTACAGGATGGCGGTAAAACCAGTCAGTACATGTTTGGGGAGTTCAAACAAACTGTGTCCAGTTCTCAAACATGTGTTGATTCGGAGAGTGTAGTGGATGGAATTATAAATCTACCGAGATACACAATATTTCCAGGCAACGTTGCAAAAACGATCCAACTACAATGCCAGATTAACTTTACAACCCTTGTGAGCGGCATGCGTACGGACTTCTCAAAGGACATTCAATTCGCAGGTAGTAAAGTTTTAAACCTACTTTGATCCCTTATATACCCAGTGATATGCCTTAAATTTTAACCCGCCTCCTCCACCACTCCACAAAGATATTATACTTCCCGCTTTTCCTTGGCCCTGTGAATTCATTTACCGTTGGCCGTTCGGCTGCTTTAGACTTTGTACACACTGCTAAATGAAGAATCATCTGATTGTCTCGAGTGGCGTCCCGTGAGCCCGAAGAAGGGGTTCTTGAAATAGAAGGTTTCTTGCGTGTTGTGCTTTTTGTACCTTGGGTGTTGTGCTTTTGGTGTCCAGTATGCCTCCTTTGCTTGGATTTCGGTCTCGACGGATGGTCATACGGCCCGGAACGTTCAGTCGGCTGGTCGCGCTTGATCATTGTCTTTACGTCTATTTTGCGTTCTCTTCTGTTCTATTTTATCTTTTCTCATGCTAACCATGTGCGCAATTACCTTATCTTACTCTGTATTATTATTTCTAGGTTGCAGCAATCTAAGGGCATCGGGTAGGCATTTTGTTTATGCGATTATATCTCGGTGTATCTCTAACACCTGACACTCGGATAGCCACTTCATTATGCTATTCTCGTGTGGGTTCAAAGAGGCCAACTTGTAATATGCATGCTCATGGGGCAGGACAATGACTCATATCAGATGGCTCTAGTGAAACTGGTCTATAGTCTGCTGCACTAACGCTCGTTAATATTCCACGTTTTGTCTGATCATGACACTCGAAGAAGCACGGACTGTGTCATTTTGTTCAGCAAAAAAAGGAATGCCTATGGATGTTTATGGCACAAAAATGATAACTATAGAGTTTTAAACAAATAATTTGTTCAGTCCGCATGAAGGCCTCCTAACTCATCAGTGCAACATCTCCGTGAACACAATTAATCAAACAACCACAGAGATGAAAGAACGGTGAGAAACCACTGAAATGCTGGAGCAAAAGAAAACCAACAGTTAGACTCCGATGGACCCAAACAGAGACAGAGCATCAGGCACCAACCAACATTACCTTGAATAAGATCTCTCTAATTCTCAATAAGCCTAAACGTTGGAACCGTCATAGAATCTGAAGTCTGACCCACCGACGCACAATTAAGTTGATAAGAGGCGCCCGTGTATCTCATATTTACGCATTGCGACTAGCGTTTCTTCTGTCAACGTTAGACGCTTTTCTGTACTTAACTTTTGGGATTTAACCTGAAAATAGAAGTGAAGGCAATGATCAGAAATCGATACAATTGACCAACAGCTCCAATCAGAGACACCACGGTAAAGAAACTCAAATGTGAAACAACTAGACCCTAATGGAAACATAACTAGCGGAAAGCCAAAAGGACAGTTACTTTCCCACAAAATGGCCAATTGGCTATCCAAAGCAAAGAAGATTTATTGTAAGTTTTTACTAATGAGCTCAGGAGCGTGTCAGTGGAAGAGATTTAAGTCCAACATTGAATTTTTAAATTAAATCGGAATGTTGTCTATAAAGTTTTGAAAAGGCTTTACGTAGTTTACAATACCGACAACTCTGTTTAAGAAGGTTAGCAGTTATCAATTTATTACGAGTTTTGAAGTCAGTTACATGACACTCTGACAAATCGAATTAATTGCGAAGTATAAACGCCATAGGATGCCACACGAGGAACATCACCAGCCAAGAAAGGTAAATTTACAATATCAATATCCGAATCATCTTGTTTGTTTCTAAATTTTGCAAGAAACGAAATAGAAGCGGCGGCAATGATCAGACATCGATACAGCCAACCAACACCTCCCATCAGAGATACCAAAGGGAAAGACACACAAAAATGAAACAACAGACCCTAATGGAAACACCAACAACGGAAAGCCAAAAGGACATTTACTTTCCAACACAATGGCCAATAGGCTATCCAAAATAAAAAAAAACACAAGCGACACAAACAACCAAAGACAAAGCATAACAAAAATAAACCGCGACAGAAGAACCGCCTTGGAACGGTGAGCGGAAACGAATTTCACTGGGGAAGAGGGGGGGGGCTTGAATCGATTTAACGTGGCCACAATCCTCGCCTTTGCTTTGGAACCGTCATAGAATCTGAGGCCTGACCCACCAGCGTGCAATTAAAGAGGGAAACAAACATTTATGTTGTACCCAATCTTTTCATATCGAAGAATGGTTTCACGAATTTGGGTGCTGAAGTCATTGCGGTTATATATTTTTTTGAATTTATATACTTAATCACCATAAAATTCGTGTTCCGATAGACCTTATTGCAGAAGTGATTCAAGTCCAATATTGAATTTTGAAATTAAATCAGAATGACGTCTGTAAAATTTTGAAAAGGCTCTGCGTAGTTTATGGTACAAATAACCTGATTAAGAAGTTTAGCCGTTAAAAATTCATTACGAGTGTTGAAGTCAGTAACATGACTACACACTCTGGCAAATCGAATTAACTGCAAAATATAAACGTCATATGATGGCGCACGAGGTACATCGCCATCCAAAAAAGGAAAATTTACAACCGCAAACTCAAAATCATCGCGTTTATCATACATTTTGCACGAGAAAACCAATCTACAATAGACTGATGTAAATCCAAAAACAGGGCCTCGGAATCAGAAGAATTTGCTTTATTTAACTGAAGTTCTGTGGGGTAAATCTGACTGATCAAGCCATCAAAATAGGTATTATCAACATTTAATAAATCATCCAAATATCTAGAAGTGAAGCTAAAAGCTTCAATGATTTCAGACTGGTTTTCAACAGAAAGGGACGTCATGAAGTCTCTGTCATCACAAAACAAAAACAGATCAGCCACAAGTGGTGCGCAATTAGTACCTATCGGAATACCCACAACTTGTCTGAATAACTTAGTACCAAATATTAAGTAAATATTGTCAAGGAGAAATGTGAGAGCTTCACACACTTTTTGACATGACCATAAAGTATAATTTTTATGCTCTTCAGAAGTGAAAAAAGCATTTCTTACATTACATCCAAGATAGAGGGAGTCTCCCCTATGGAATGTCCATTCAGTTAAATCATTAAGTTTGTCTTTTATAAGATTATGCGGAAGTGTGGTGTAAAGGGTGGAAAAATCATATGTAGACAGACTTGAAGTACGAAAACGCCTGGATTTCAATTTATTTAAAACTTCATTAGAATTTTTTATAGACCAATACAGATTTTTACTTGATCTTTCGAAGACTTTGTCGCAAAATTTTATCAAATGTTTTTTGATGGCAGTAAAACATGTAGTTAATAATTTGGAAAGTCCAGTGGTGGTACAAGAGCTTGAATTAGCAATAAACCGTGCTTTGTATGGTCTTTTATGAAGTTTAGGTAACCAATATAATATAGGAAGCTTTTCTTGGCCTTCTGTAACACAGACAGCAAACTTGGTGGCTGAATGACAAATGTGGTCATCAACTTAAGGCCTCTCTTGAGCTAAACAGAAATGAAGGCAATAATTTGGAATCAATACAATCAACCCACAGCTCCCACCAGAGACACCAAAGGGACAAAAACACAAACATGAAACAACGGACGGAATGGAAACATCAATTACGGAAAGCCAAAAGGACAGTTACTTTCCCACAAAATGGCCAATAGGCTATCCTAAATAAAATAATATAAGCGACACAAACACACAAAGACAAACCATAACAAAAATAAACCGCGAAATGAAAGGCTGAAGTTCATAGAACTTATTACCACCAAGTTCTTGCTGAAGAGTGTTAACATAGTGAAGCCGTCAACAAACGACCACATTGTTAGCGGCCTTATAAGATGGAGGCAAAACAAACTTGCTATGAAATTCTTGAATACCTAGTTTAAAGTGCCGTTAAGACGTCTAAGGTTTAGTATGTAATAAGTTCGAATTTGCGAATAAAAAGAAATGCGTTTATTCACTAATTTCAGAATGCGAAGTTTCCATTCCTTAAGAGCCTTATGCTCAACAAACTCTCGTTTACACCATCGATTACCAAATTCATTCAAGGCAGCAGCGATCTAATCTCTACATTTATTGAAATCAATTTTAGAAGGAAATCGACATTTCGGTCCTTTAGATATTATATTGCGTATCCTAGAATCAGGGATAATTTTTAAATTGCCAGTAATAATATGACCAGAAGCAGGATAGCAATACACTGGATCTTTACAATCACATGTATCAGGTGTGTTAGTGTCAATATCAAGATCAGAAACAAGTTTATAGAAATGATAAATCTAACAGGTTTATTGTATTTATAGCATTTTATAGGTGTTTCAGTATTTTGAAAATAAGCAGGAATGGATGAAATAATCGAACTGTCAGGGAATATACGGGGCAAATCTATAAAATCCAAACCCTTATTAATGAAGAATATTTTGATGTATTGACGTTTGTGATTAATTTCAGAGTCGATGAAAGGACGAAGAGCATGCTGAATGCTGAGTATAACCTCTAGTTAAAAGAGCAGCGTCGTATAACTGATTAGAACTATAGTAGAATTTATTCGCCTCGGTATCCGGAATCCGTTATACAGAAATGGGTAATGAACTTAGAAAAGCAAGCATTGAGTTGCGTCCATGATTCAATAATATTGTGGACAGTCACTTCAGTCTGGTATTGTTTCTTTTAAAAACACGGAATTTACGTTTATAATTACCATTTTATCTGATGCCGTGCGATCTAGTTCTATGCTTTATAGAAGTGAAGGCAATGATCAGGAATCGATACAATCAATCCACAGCTCCCATCAGAGACACCAAAGGGAAAGAAGCGCAAACAAGAAACAACAGACCTAATGGATACATCAATAGCGGAAAGCCAAAATGACAGTTACTTTCCAACAAAATGGCTAATAGGCTATCCAAAATAAAATAATATAAGCAACACAAACACCAAAAGACAAACCATAACAAAAATAAACCGCGACAGAAGCACCGCCTTGGAACGGTCAGCGGAAACAAATTCCACTGGGGGGCTTAAATCGATTTTACTTGGCCACAATCTTCGCCCTTACTTCCATCGCGATTAAGACAAATAATTTGTTCAGTCCGCATGAAGGCCTCCTAACTAATCAGTGCAACATCTCGGTGAACACGAATAATCAAACAACCACAGAGATGAAACAACGGTGAGCACTCGACAGCAAGAAACCACTGAAATGCTGGAGCAAAAGAAAACCAACAGTTAGACTCAGATGGGTCCGACGAGAGATAGAGCATCAGGCACCAGCCAACATTACCTTGAATTAGATCTGTCTAATTCTCAAAAGTCTTTACACTGGAACCGTCATAGAATCTGAGGCCTGACCCACCGGCGTGCAATTAAAGAGGGAAGCAAAGTTGTCAACCGTGATTGGGTTAACTACCACGCATGCAGTCTGTCGTATAACATTTAAGTTGTACCCAATCTTTTTATATCGAATAATGATTTTACGAAATTGGGTGCTGAAGTCATTGCGGTTATATATTTTTTCTGAATTTGTATTCTAAGTCACCATTAAATTCGGGTTCCGATAGACCTTGTTGCAGAAGAGATTTAAGTCCAATATTGAATTTTGAAAATAAATCAGAATGACGTCTTTAAATTTTTGAGAAGGTTTTGCGTAGTTTATGGTACCGATACCCTGATTACGAAGTGTAGACGTTAATAATTTATTACGAGTGTTGAGGTCAGTTACATGGCTACAGACTCTGGCAAATTGAATTAATTGCGAAATACAACCGCCATAGGATGGCGCACGAGGAACATCACCATCCAAAAAAGGAAAATTTACAATCTCAAAATCTAAATCATCGCGTTAATCATAAATTTTGCACGAAACAAGCCCACCTAAAATAGATAGATGTAAATCCAAAAACGGGGCCTCGGTATCAGAAGAATTTGCTTTATTTAACTGAAGTTCTGGGGGAGGGGGGGGGGGGGGTAAATTTGACTGATCAAACCATCGAAATAGGTAGTATCAATACTTAATAAATAATCCAAGTATCAAGAAGTGGAGCTAAAAGCTTCAATGATTTCAGACTGGTTTTCAGCAAAAAGGGACATCATGAAGTCTCTCTCATAACAAAACAAAAATCAGCCATGAGTGGTGCGCAATTAGTACCCATCGGAATACCGACAACTTATCTAAATAACTTAGTACCAAATCTTATATAAATATTGTCAAGTAGAAAGGTGAGAGCTTCACACACTTTCTGACATGACCATAAAGTATAATTTGTTACGCTCTTCAGAAGTGAAAAAAGCATTTCTTTCATTACATGCAAGATCGAGGGGGTCTTCCCTATGAAATGTCCATATAATTAAATCATTAAGTTTTTCTTGTGTTAGATCATGAAGAAGTGTGTGTAAAGAGTGGGAAAATCGTAGATTGATGGACTTGAAGCACGAAAACGTTTGGATTTCAATTTATTTAAAACTTCAACAGAGTATTTTATAGACAAAAACATATTTTGCCCTGACCTTTCAAAGAAATGTCTACGAATTTCCTATTTGTTTTTACCTGACTTAAACTAAATAAACGACAAGAAACTGAATTTTAAAAGATAAAATCATTGCAGACACGTTTACCACCACGTTTTAATGACAAAATTTATCATACGGTTAATATTTCTAATATGCCCGATTTAGATTTTGGTTTTGATTTTACGGCCCTTATAAGATTATTGTTACTCATATCGAGCTGATAACAAATCAGAAATGGGAGAAAACCGGTCTTCCTGGAGAAATAAACCCCTAACCGTCGGCTGCAGGTTCTGACGTCATACATGTGACCAGAGCCAGGCTCGAAACCACAGCGGTGAGAGACCTAATGATTAAGAGTCGGCGCTCTTATCCAATAGCCCATGATGACCCGTACATGATTTTGATATGTTCTCTCGTTTGGAATGCGAAAACGTAAGCCTATATCGCACGGCATCAGGACAAACGACACACGTAAACGTACAAGAAAGCAGTCTGGAGGACAGCCAAATCCCCCGCCGCATTTTGTATCAAGGCTGAACCTTGTGACCTTCGCCTATCACCTTGACCTTGAGTTGGCATGGCTAGCTGCCTGAGGGGGATAATTGACACAAAGTTTAATGAAAATCCTTTTAGGGGTAAAGGAGATATGGAAGGGAAAAAAATAAAAGTTTTAAACTCGTGACCTTCAAATGTGACCTTGACCTTGAATCGGCATGGTTCATTTATAGGTTCTGCACATCAGCTCATTTAGGGGGATAATTGTCCAACGTTTAATGAAAATCTATTAAAGGGTTCAGGAGATATTGAACGGACAAGAAAAAGTTACGGACAGACGGATGGACGGACAGACTGACAGACAGATGGATAGACGGACATGGGTTCTGCACATCAGGTCACTGTGAAGACAATTTGATCAAAGTTTAATGAAAACTCTTCATAGGGTAAATGAGATATGGAACAGACAAAAAAGTCCAAGTTTCAAACTCGTGACCTTCAACCATGACCTTGACCTTGAGTCGGCATGGTTCATTTACAGGTTCTGCACACCAGCTCACTGAGAGGTATAATTGGCCAAAGTTTAATGAAAATATATTAAAGAGTTCAAGAGATACGGAGCGGACAAGAAAAAGTTACGGACAGACGGACGGACGGACGTTCTCACGAACGGATACTTAAGTGGCTAGGTGTCGGCATATTGACTACTTAAGCGGCAAATTCTCTTAAGCGGCAAGCCACCTAAGAGCGATTTTTTGCCACTTAAGTACCCAAATAACGGAATAAATCCCATTTGGACCTACGAATATATACTTAAGTGTCAAAATGTCCAAATTTTTTGCCCCCTAAATGTCGTTTCGTTGGTGCGGACAAACTGACAGACGGACAAACGGACAAGGGTTCTGCACATCAGCTCACTGTGAAGAATATTGACCTAAGTTTAATGGAAATTCTTCCAAAGGTAAAGTATATATGGAACGGACAAAAAATTCCAAGTTTCAAACTCGTGACCTTCAACCATGACCTTGACCTTGAGTCGGTATGGTTCATTTATGGGTTCTGCACACCAGCTTACTGAAACGAATAATTGACCAAAGTTAAATGAAAATCTGTCAAAGGGTTCAGGAGATATGGAGGGGACAAGAAAGTGTTACGGACAGACAGACGGACGGACAGACGGACGTTCTCACGGATGTATACTTATGTGGCTATTTTTGGCAGGATTGATACTTAAGTTGCTACTTTTAGCCACAGAAAAGAATTATTTTCGGTGTATAACGGATAAATCTCATAGACTTACATTGATTCTGTCAATTTACATAGCCACCTAACTATAAATTTGTTGGTGCGGACGGACGGACTGACGGACGTTCTTACGGATGTATACTTATGTGGCTATTTTTGGCAGGATTGATACTTAAGTGGCTACTTTTAGCCACAGAAAAGAAGTATTTTCGGTGTCTAACGGAATAAATCCCATAGACTTACATTGATTCTGTCCATTTACATAGCCACCTAACTATACATTTGTTGGTGCGGACGGACGGAAAGACGGACGTTCTCACGGATGTATATTTATGTGGCTATTTTTGGCAGGATTGATACTTAAGTGGCTACTTTTAGCCACAGAAAAGAAGTATTTTCGGTGTCTAACGGAATAAATCCCATAGACTTGCATTGATTCTGTCCATTTACATAGCCACCTAACTATACATTTGTTGGTGCGGACAGACGGACGGACAGACGAAGGCCATTCCTATAATCCCGCTCCGCTTCGCGGCGGGGGATTAAAATATGCGTTTAAAAGAAGCAATACAAAATAGAAGTGAAGGCAATGATCAGGAATCGATACAATTAACCCACAGCTCCCATCAGTGACAACAAAGGGAAAGAAACACAGACATGAAATAACTAGACCCAAATGGAAACATCAATAGCGGGAAGCCAAAAGGACAGTCACTTTCCCACAAAATGGCCAATTTGCTTTCCAAAAAACAAAACTAGAAATGGTGTTTGTAAAACACAATGCTCCCAACCTTTGCTTGCCCCTAGATGGCAAAATATTCAACAAATATTGTTAAAGACTCTACAACTTACAACAAGAATTCCCCCGATGGCTATGTCGCGCCTGTGGGGGCGCAAAGTCACCAAACCATGAAATCTAGGTCAAGGTCAAACATGGATGCCTGCATAAAAATTTCACTCCTAGTTGCAAGCATGTACCAAGTATCATCAATGAAACTCTTAAAAACAGACTCTTACATCAGGGTGAAAGTAAGGGCTGTCACACTATTTTACAAAATCAGTGAACCATCTTTTGTGTGAAGTTAGCATAAAATCATAAATGTAGGCGGTAGAGCAATGACAAAGTTTTTCAAAAAATAGCCATAGTGACCTTGAGGTCATGACCTTGAAAGTCAAAGCAACTCGAGATATTACCATAAGAAACATTTGTGTGAAGTTCTATTAACATCCATCAATAAATGTAGGCACTAGCGTGATGACAATTTTTTTTAAAAATAGTCACAGTGACCTTGACCTTGAAAGTCGAAATAACTCGAGATATGGTCATAAGGAACATTTGTGTGAAGTTATACTGAAATCGGTGAAGAAATGTAAGCGCTAGAGCCATGTCAAAATTTTTCTAAAAATAGACACAGTGACCTTGACCTTGAAAGTTAAACTCACTCGAGGTATTGTCATAAGGAACATTTGTGTGAAGTTATATTGAAATCAGTGAAGAAATGTAGTCGCTAGGGCGATGACAAAGTTTTTCTAAAAATAGCCACAGTGACCTTGACCTTGAAAGTGGAACTCGCTACAGATATTGTCATAAGGACAATTTGTGTGAATATATTTTGAAATTGGTGAAAAAATGTAAGCGCTAGAGCAATGAAAAAGTTTTTCTAAAAATAGCCACAGTGACCTTGACCTTGATAGTGGAACTCGCTACAGATATTGTCATAAGGAACATTTGTCTGAATCGATTTTGAATTTGGTGAAAAAAATGTAAGCGCTAGAGCAATAAAAAAGTTTTTCTAAAAATAGCCACTGTGACCTTGACCTTGAAAGTCGATCTCTTTCGAGGTATTGACATAAGGATCATTTGTGTGAAGTTATATTAAAATCGGTGAAGAAATGTAGGCGCTGGAGCGATGACAAAGTGTTTCTAAAAATAGCCATTGTGACCTTGACCTTGAAAGTCGAAATGGCTTGAGATATTGTCATAAGGAACATTTGTGTGAAGTTGAAATCGCTGAAGAAATGTAAGCGCTAGAGCGATGACAAAGATTTTCTAAAAATAGCCGCAGTGACCTTGACCTTGAAAGTGGAACTCGCTAGAGATATTATCATAAGGAACATTTGTGTGAAGTTATATTGAAATCGTTGGAGAAATGTAGGCGCTAGACCGATGACAATTTTTTCTAAAAATAGCTACAGTGACCTTGACCTTGAGGTCACGACCCTGAAGGTGGAACTCGCTCGAGATATTGTCATAAGGAACATTTGTGTGAAGTTATATTGAAATCAGTGAAGAAATGTAGGCGCTAGAGCAATGACAAAGGTTTTTTCTAAAAATAGCCTCAGTGACCTAGACCTTGAGGTCATGACCTTGAAAGTCGAACTCGCTCAAGATATTGTCATAAGGCACATTTTTGTGAAGTAATAGTGAAATTGGTGAAGAAATGTAGGCGCTAGAGCGATGACAAAGTTTTTCTTAAAATAGCCACGGAGACCTTGACCTTGAGGTCATGACCTTGAAAGTCGAGCTCGTTGAGGTATTGTCATAAGGAACTTTTGTGTGAAGTTATATTGAAATCAGTGAAGAAATGTAGTCGCTAGGGCGATGACAAAGTTTTTCTAAAAATAGCCACAGTGACCTTGACCTTGAAAGTGGAACTTGCTACAGATATTGTCATAAGGAACATTTGTGTGAATGTATTTTGAAATTGGAGAAAAAATGTAAGCGCTACAGCAATGAAAAAGTTTTTCTAAAAATAGCCACAGTGACCTTGACCTTGAGGTCATGACCGTGAAAGTCAAACTCGCTCGAGATTTTTTATAAGGAACATTTGTGTGAAGTTATATTGAAATTGGTGAAGAAATGTAGGCGCTAGAGTGATGACAAAGTTTTTTTCTAAAAATAGCCACAGTGACCTTGACCTTGAGGTCATGACCTTGAAAGTCGAATGTGCTCGAGATTTTTTATAAGGAACATTTGTGTGACGTTATATAGAAATTGGTGAAGAAATGTAGGCGCTAGACCGATGACAAAATTTTTCTAAAAATAGCCACAGTGACCTTCACCTTGTGGTCATGACCTTGAAAGTCGAACTCGCTCGAGATTTTTTTATAAGAAAAAATTTAGTGAAGTTATATCGAAATTTGTGAAGAAATGTAGGCGCTAGAGCGATGACAAAGTTTTTCTAAAAATAGCCACAGTGACCTTGACCTTGAGGTCATGACCTTGAAAGTCAAATTCGCTCGTGATTTTTTTATAGGGAACATTTGTGTGAAGTAATATTAAAATCGGTCAAGAAATGTAGGCGCTAGAGCGATGAAAAAAGTACGTACGGGACAAAAGCTATATCCCCCCTCACAACTATGTTATGCGAGGGGATAATTAAAAAAAATTCAAAGGGCACTAATCCGGATGAGGAAAACAAAAAACAAAAAAAAAAAAAAAAACGCGTCAGCTTATTTTCCATTAGGAATGCATATTTGAAATTTCAAAACCATAGCATACACAGTTCTAAAACTATGCAATGCATCACTTTTAGCATTCTTTGTGACTTGTGTGACTTAGTATATATAGCACTTAGTATATATAGTATAGCATTCTTTGTGACTTTAGTGACTTAGTATATATATATATATAGTGACTTAGTATATAAAGTCAGAAAAATATATAACCGCAATGACTTCAGCACCCAATTTCGTAAAATCATTCTTCGATATAAAAAGATTGGGTACAACATGGATGTTATACAACAGACTGCATGCATGGTAGTTAACCCAATCACGGTTGGCAATGACGCGATGACTTTGATTTTGAGATTGTAAATTTTCCCTTTTTGGATGGTGATGTTCCTCGTGCGCCATCCTATGGCGTTTATATTTCGCAATTAATTCGATTTGCTAGAGTGTGTAGTCATGTAACTGACTTCAACACTCGTAATAAATTATTAACGGCTAAACTCCTTAATCAGGGTTATCGGTACCATAAACTACGCAAAGCCTTTTCAAAATTATATAGACGCCATTCTGATTTAATTTCAAAATTCAATATGGGACTTAAATCTCTTCTGCAACAAGGTCTATCGGAACCCGAATTTTATGGTGACTTAGTATATAAATTCAGAAAAAAATATATTACCGCAATGACTTCAGCACCCAATTTCGTAAAATCATTCTTCGATATAAAAAGATTGGGTACAACATGGATGTTATACGACAGACTGCATGCATGGTAGTTAACCCAATCACGGTTGGTAACTTTGCTTCCCTCTTTTATTGCACACCGTTGGGTCAGGCCTCAGATTCTATGACGGCTCCAACGTAAAGGCTTATTGAGAATTAGAGAGATCTAATTCTTGGTAATGTTGGTTGGTACCTGATTCTCTGTCTCTGGTCGGGCCCATCGAGGTCTAACTGTTGGTTTTCTTTTGCTCCAGCATTTCAGTGGTTTCTTGCTGTCGAGTCCTCACCGTTGTCTCACCTCTGTGGTTCTTTGATGTTTTGTGTTCACGGAGATGTTGCACTGATGAGTTAGGAGGCCTTCATGCGGACTGAACAAATTATTTGTCTAAATCGCGTAAGGGCGAGGATTGTGGCCACGTAAAATCGATTTAAGCCCCCCAGTTGATATCTTTCCACTGACCGTTCCAAGGCGGTTCGTCTGTGGCGGTTTATGTATGTTGTTGTTTGTTACTTACTGTGTGCATCACTTGGTTCTAAAGTTATGTTATGCATCACTTTTAGCATACATTACAATGGGCACAAATTACCAAAATGACAAAGGGCCATAACTCACAAAGTATTTTTCGGAATTTTGACATAAGTAAATCAGTTCATCTACTTATCACCACCAATCTATTCAACAACTTTCAAGGCTCTAGCTCCAATAGTTTTTGAGATATCTCGCTGACAAGATTTTATTAAAAAAAAATTCAAAGGGCAGTAACTCTTAAAAGGGCAAGAAAAAAATACGCGTCAGATAAATTTCCATGAGGAATCCATATATGAAATTTCAAAACCCTAGCATACACGGTTCTAAAGTTATGCTATGCATCACTTTTAGCATACATTACAATGGGCACAAATTACCAAAGTGACAAAGGGCCATAACTCACAAAGCATTTTTCGGGATTTTGTCAAAAGTAAATCAGTTCATCTACTCATCACCACCAATATATTCACCACTTTTCAAGGGTCTAGCTCCAATAGTTTTTGAGATATCTTGCTGACAAGATTTTATTAAAAAATTTCAAAGGGCAATAACTCTTGAAGGGGGCATAATCCGGACGAGAAAAAAATACGCGTCAGCTAATTTTCCATGAGGAATCCATATATGAAATTTCAAAACCCTAGCATACACGGTTCTTTAGTTATGCTATGCATCAAAAGCGTAACAGACGGACGAACGGACGAACGAACCAGAACCAATATGCCCCTCCAACTTTTTCAAAGTTGGGGGCATAATAATATTAGCGATACACCCACTCAAAGACAAACCATGACAAAAATAAACCGCGACAGAAGAAACTAAATGACTGTCCTTCATTTAATTGGATCACGGACGCTGCTCAATGCTTGCTTTTGTTAGTCAAATACCCATTTCTGTATTACGTATTATCTTTGTATCGAGGCGAATAAAATTCTATGATACCTCTTATCAGCTATATGGCGCAGCTCTTTTAATTAGAGGTTATACTCGTTATGATCTTCGACTTTATATCATTGTGTTGCTTCTATTTTATATGGTTTCTGAAATTATTTCCAACTATAATTATATCAAAAACTTTCAATAATAAAGATATGGATATTTTCATTTTTGTTTTGCATAGTATCTTCCGGTACAGGTTGGTGATTTCATCCATTCTTACTTATTTTCAAAATACTGAAACACCCATAATTTGCTATAAATACAATATTAACATATAGAAATAGATGACAAGGAAAATAGTAGAGAAAGCAATGTTCAGGAATCGATACAATTTACCAACACCTCCAATCAAAGACTGTGTTTTGTAATGAAGTTAACGGACCAGTCAACACTGTTTAGGTCATGTTTGAGCCAGTCAGTTTACCTATCCACACTTTACCTGGGCAGGCTTATACTTCTATATGCATTCTTTGCTGCCAAAGGACCTTACGATTCAGAACTTATTTATACTAAGTAGTTAACCAGTACAGTGCACATACTTTCGCCAGAAGCTGACAACTGCCCTTCTTGAATCAGCGATAGAGAGAGAATGACCGTAGAAAAGATTGCATTATCAATCTCCATGAACGAATGCTGCCGACCACGACAGGTATTAAACCCGCGAATTCCTGGTCACACGAGCATCCGACTGAGCTACCGAGACCGGCCCCATCAGAGACACCAAAGGGAAAGAAATACAAACATGAAATAACCAGACCCATATGGGACCATCAATAGCGGAACACCAAAGGGACAGTTACTTTCCCATAAAAAGACATTTTGGCTATCCAAAATAAAAATATATATAAGCGATACACACACTCAAAAACAAACAATAACAAATAATAAATCGCGTCAGAAGAATCGCATTGGAAGGGTCAGTGAAATAATTTCACTGGCGGGTTGTGGGGTTGGGGTTGAGCTTATATCGATTTTACCAGGCCACAATCCTCGGCCATAATTCCGTCGCGATTTCCACAAATAATTTATTCAGTCCGCATGAGGTCTTGCTAACTCAACAGTGAAATATCTCCGAGAACACAAAAAATCAAACAACCAAAGAGATGAAACCACGGTGAGGACACGACAGCAACAAACTACTGAAGTGCTGGAGCAAAAGGCAAACAACAGTTAGGCTACGACGGGCCCGACCAGGAACAGATCATCAGATACAAACCAACCTAAATTAAATATTTTTTTACGCTGTAACCGTCACAGAATAAATTAATGAAAGCTGCAATCAAAGATTACACCCTACCAATGGCATCAAGAGGAAACGTTACTTACAATGAGGAAAGCCAATAAAGGACAAAAATCACGAATCACGAACAGCACCAGAAACCAGCTGCCTCTTTCCTAAAAAGGACAAAATATGTTCTATAAAAGGGTTATCCTTTGGAAGCAAGGAATACATCACATAACTGAAAAATATGGAGTGTATATGTTTTCTGGGCCAGACTAGCTAGTTTCGGCCAATTGGACCTCATCAGTGACCCTCAGCCTTTGGACTGCAGACTTTGGCTAGAGAGAGGTATTAGGCTGCTTGAAGCTTCCACGCAGAGCTGAAATCCGACCGCACACGAGTACTGGTAAACAGCTTAGATGACCTAAGCCTGCCCCGGTAAAGCGGTACGAGTCGGACCGTCCGTGCTTAAATAACATGTTTCTTTGGACGACAGGGCTTGAGATGTCATTTCATCTCAATGTCGGGTTAAAGTCCCTGAAATCTAAAGCAGTGTCTCCTAAATGATCTATAGAGTGATGACGGTGACGTTAAACATCAAATCAAACAAACAAACAATAAAAAAGGTTACGTGGATACTGATCATCTCTCATTCACCTACAAATTTGGTGTATGTGTTAAAGAAGGTCAATATAGGCTTTAGGATTAGGATTGCAGCTGCGTAAAAGCGATTTAAGCCCCCCCCCCCTCTGTGGAATTTGTTACGCTGGCCGGTTCTTCTGTGTTGGGTTATGTTAGTTATGGCTTGTCTTTGAGTGTGTGTTTCGCTTATATTATTTTGTTTTGAATAGCCAATATTGATGTTTCAATTAAGATCTTGTTATTTCATATTTGTGTTTCCTTCCTTTTGGTTTCACTGCTGGGAGATGTGGACTGATTGTATCGATTTCTGATCATTGTCTTCACTTCTTTTTATATTCAGTGACGGTTCAAGTTTCAGAATATAAAAAAAATGATGTCCCTAAAAAGCCAATCAAAGATTAGAATAATGTAAAGTAAAACAAATATCAGGAATCTATACAATTAACTTACTCCACTCATCAAAGACCCCAAAGGGAAAAAAACACAAACATAAAGCGACCAGACCATAATGGAAACTGAAATAAAATAAAATTCCATTTATGTTTTTACACCGGAACGGTCATATAATCTTAGGCCCGACCCACCAGTGTGCAATCAAAGAGGGAAGCAAAGTTGCCAACCGTGATCGGGCTAACCACCATGCATGCGGTCTGTTTTATACCATGGATGTTGTACCCAATCTTTATATATCGACGACCGATTTTACGAAATTTGGTACTAAAGTCATTACATGCATGTATTTTCTAAATTTATATACTAAGTCACCATAGAATTCGGATAGAGCCTATCAATGACATCAAGAGGCTAACAGTGGGGACACAAGCAAAGAAACAAAAAACAACAAATTACAAAATGCACAACAACCATCCCTTTCTTTCCGACAGTCAAGGCGCAACATTCAAAATTAATTAAAATTAAATAAATAATAGCAATGCACAGACATGAGCATATAAGCCCGTTGGAAAATCCGACAAAGCCACATTAGAGCCGATTGATTTGATAGTTGACATCGATTCTATTGGTCCAACCTTCACCCTAGTTTCTAATATTATTTACAATACACATCGAGTAGTTGATCCAGGGGATCACAGAATAACACACAGTGTACTGAAATACCAATCAAATTGAATCTGTGATGAAATTAAAGGTGGTGGCTCGTAGCTTTTTTTTCACATACTGTAAGACAGAGCTAATGAAGGTAACCAGGTAGAGCACAAAGAGTCAAACCAAAGACCAATCATAAGGCGCCAACAACTAACAAAAAAGTTGTTTAAGTTGTGGCTATCATCGAGACATGAACCCCGTCGTGCAATGAAGCATGGACGCATTGTCATCAACTATGACTGGATGAAAAACTAGGCATCATATCTGCCTTCTTACTTTATTATACCGTATTCTTTCATGGCGAAGAAGCCTCCGTGACGCAGTGGTTAAGCTACTCGCCTTGTAAACCAGGGATCGCAGGATCGATCCCGGGCTTCTCCAGACTTTCGGATGAGTCTTTAAACCGAGGTCCCGTCTCCGTATGACCTTAGCTGTTGGTGGGACGTAAAACTAAAACTCACTCACTTTCATGGAGATTAATTATCTTTTTGAGTTCGTTATGAAGATCAGATTACTTCATATTGTTTCGAAATTATTAAGCAAAGTAGAAGTAAAACAATAATCAGGGATGCACACAGTAAGTAACAACATGAAGGCTTCCTAACTCATCAGTGTAACATCTCCGAGAACATACAAATAAAAAAACTACAGAGATGAAACAAAGTTGAGGACTCGACAGCATACAACAACAGAATTGCTGGAGCAAAAGAAAACCAACAGTTAGACTCCAAGGGGCCCGACCAAAGACGGAGCATCAGCCGCCAACCAACATAAAGAATACTAAAATAAAATAAAATTCCATTTATGTTTTTTTTGCTTGAACCGTCATATGTGACCAGCAATGAGATTTTGGGTCCAAATGGGGTCCATGACCGAAAATGAGTTTTTGCAATGTTCTGATAGCTTTATTATACTGAAGTGCATATGTGAAATTTCAGATGAAAATTGATCGGTATACGAGATATAGGTCTTTATACTAGACTGACCCTGAAAATGCGAAAATTGCATTTTAAGTCATTTTAGATGTATATTTGCTAGTGATTCTTGACTTCAAAGCCTCATTTAGCATTTAGAGAAAACAAAACATCAGCAAATCATGCTTTTACACATTTATTCACCCAGTAGCAATTATTCATTGCATATTTGTTGGGAAAAAATTATGTTGACATGGCAACAAATTTAAAATCCTTAAATTTTTCGAACACAATACTCTTGTAGAGCTGGACATATATTTTCTCATTAAATCTAATTCAAAGTAATGAAAAAAAGTGCATTACTAAATCCAATTAAAGATCATGTCAGCCATTGCCAGAGAGATCAGTTTTGATGGGATACAGAGTAGCCTATCTACTAACATTATATGTATGTGTGTCACCAACATCTATTTGTTTTAATGCTACGTACATCTAAATAGCTAAAGATTGGACTGTATCAATAACTGTAACTGCAAAGTCTGGCTTATAGGAACATACTTTTTAACACACCATTGCTACATTCAAGGTCATAGTGAAATGAATGATTTCATGATGGCTAATAAAATATGAATTCCATATGAAATTGAATAATAATAAAAATATTAACAATAATGATAATAATAATCATAAAAAACACAGAAAATTTACGCACAATCCTTTACTTGTTCGACAAAATTGTATGTACATCATTGCAATTATAGCAAAGTTTTGTATTGTAAATAAATCATTAATCTGCATTAAATAGCGGCATACATAATTCATAAGTATTTTGTCCGATTACCCCACCCACCAACATATTACTAGTATTATTATGATTTAGGATCTATAATCGCCGAATGAATTAAAGATGACATTTGCATCCTTGTGTGAGTGTGTGAGTATTTGTGCAATTGTGTGTATGCAAACTGTACAAATTTAAAGCTAATAGCATCTCCTTGTCATGGACATCCTTGCAGAACAAACTTTACATACCGCCACCTCCCATCAGGGCTATGAGAAATAGACTGGCTAGATCGTGCTGCCTGACGTAACATGAGCACAAGTTTGAAAAACGCTAAGAAGGTCTTAGCTTGCCCAGGCAAAGCAGTTATCTATATATAACCCCTAGCAGTTTGTTTATACAGGGGCTTGATCTCAATGCCCCGTAAACGTCCCATAAAATTGGTAACAATGTTTACAAAATGAAATAGTGTTGACAAGGTATAGTCTTTCAAAACGCAGTGAGACGTGACTGCACTTTTAATTTTGGACTCGTTCGTGTTTTAGGTAAGTCGCCTGCAGTGGGTATTTTTTACACTGGGCGATAGTTACCGTCATATTCTTAAACTTGCGCGCTGTTTAATCAGATTGACGACCAGTCGAGACAGTCTAGTAACACGTCTCCCATCTTGGAGATCTAGGGTTCAAATCTTAGGCAGATTTTTTTTTTTTTTTTTTTTTTTTTTTAAACATTTTTTCGTACGTATAAAATTGGAGCACAGGAGATGTTTGTTTGTTTGTTCGACTGATTTGAGGCTTATTGTTGCTTCCAATTTTGTTGGGTTTTTACCCGACATTCAGATGAAATGACATCTCAAGCCCTGCCACCCAATAAAACTAAACGGGTTTGATAAATATGGACGGTCCAACCCGCACCACTTTGCCTTGGCAGGCTCGGACTTACTAAGCGGTTTACCATTGCTCATGTGTCGTTAATTTCAGATCCGCTTGAAAGCATCGTGCAGCTCGAACTATTTCTCCAAGCCCCGATGGGCGGTGCCATCACATTAGATGTATATTCATTTTATTGAAAGGATGGAACGAGCACAAGCGAATCGTAGCTCGGATTCAATTAAGAAATGAAATTTATTTTTCTGCAGTTCATGGAAGAATGAACGCAGAGGGTCGCGTGCAAAGTAAATGAACCCCGAAGGGGTTCATGTAAACTTTGCTAGCCACCCACTGTCGTTCATACTTTCATGAAAAGCAGAAAAATTAAGTTTATTTTTTATATTTACATTATTTGCCCCTCATCACTGGGCGAAAAAAAATGCTTGTTGGACAAACTTTTAAGCTGAAAAACATTTACACGCTGTTTTTCTACAAAGAGCGGAGCAGCGTAGACGTCATCAACGCCCGTAGAGAACAATGGATTAGAATGACGTCATTTAACGTCACTGAAAATCATGTGATTCGATGCGTTCATTGACGTATGAACGCAATTGTTTTCTATAGGTTTACATTAGACTTTACACTGGAAATGTAAATATGAGGTATTATCAAAAATGTTACTTTGATTGAACGTACGTTCACAGCCGTCAGTGAAGGCAAATGCGCTGTTGAAATGAAACTGAAAGAGTTTCGTTTGTATGTATTGGGCTTTTACGGCCCAGGAATCACTATTTGTGTCATTTTGAGCCGGTCACTTTACTTATCCACACTTATCCTGGCAGGCTTATACGTAAGCGGTTAACCAGTACAGTGCACATTATTTCCCCAGACACTAACAACTGCCCTTCTTGAATCATCGGAAGGGAGGGAATGGCCATCGAAAAGATTTCATGATTAATCTCCATGGGAAAGAATGTTGCTGACCCCGGCAGGTATCGAGCCCGCGTCCTTTTGACCACCAGTCATACGCGCATCCGACTGAACTACCGAGGCCGGCATCCAAAAGATTTACAATGACGTAAAATATAATTGTTGAACATAAAACAAAGGAAACAAAATATTAAGGATGTAAATATAAAAAATAAAGAAAACTAGAGCTGTCAGTGAAACTGACTAGGGCCCCGGCAGCGCTATCAGAGGAGTAGGAAAATGTTGATGTTAAAAAAGACGTTTTTTTTTTTCCTTTCACCTCTAAGTATGACCTTGACCTTTGAGGTACGGACCTGGGTCTTGCGCGTGACACACTGTCACATTATGGTTAATATTTCTGCTAAGTAATATTTAAATCCATCCAGGTATAAGAAAGTTATAGATTGGACACAATAAAAAAGACGCTTTTTTGACCTTTTATCTCTAAGTATGACCTTGACCTTTGAGGTACGGCTGTGGGTCTTGCGTGTGACACTTCGTCACATTATGGTTAACATTTCTGCCAAGTAATATTTAAATCCATCCAGGAATAATAACAAAGTTATTAATTGGACACAGGGAAGACCCTTTTTTGACCTTTAACCTCTAAGTATGACCTTGACCTTTGAGGTACGGACCTGATTCTTGCGCGCAACACTCCATCACATTATGGTTAACATTTCTGCCAAGTAATATTTAAATCCATCCAGGAATAAGAAAGTTATGGAGGATAAAAAAATTTGTGGACGGACAGACGGACAGACGGACAGACAGACAGACAGACAGACGGACGGACAGAATGATGCCAAGTAATATTTAAATCCATCCAGGAATAATAAAAAGTTATGGAGGATAAAAAAATTTGTGGACGGACAGACGGACAGACGGACGGACGTTCTCACAAATGGATACTTATGTGGCTATTTTGAGCAAGATTGATACTTAGGTGGCTAATTTTAACCACATAACAGACCTTTTATGTGTCTAACGGAATAAATCGCACTTTCTCTCATTGACTTACATTGATTCTGTCCAAGTTCATAGCCACCTATCTATCCATTTGTGTGTACGGACAGACAGACAGACGGACGGACAGAGTGATTACTATAGGGCACCCACACTTTCAGTGCGGGGCCCTAATAAATTTAAACATAAAAAGATAAAATAAAAATGAAACATTAAATATAAAAAAAAATGTGCCACTGGGACTCGAACCCTCGCCAAAAAAAATTTAGTGTGACTCGCAGGACATCGCATTAACCACTCGACTATCACTTCTTGGTAGAAACTAAACAAACATTGATTTATATCTTTAAAATCCCGAGAAAAAAGGTATCCGAAACCTGCTTCCCCTAAAAAATGGAATCGACTCGTCAAGCTTAAACTTTGAACTCTCAAAGGTCGTTGATAAACTATAGTACGAGTATAACACAAACCCAAACAAACAAATAAAAGCATTATACTATACAGAGAATTTGGGGTTATAAGGGTATATGTTGTTTTAACTAACATAACTATGGATACTTGGAAGAACCGCCTCAGTGAGGTATTTCTATCATGCATGATACAATCTTGCTGTACCAAAATTTCGACCGAATAATGTCCTTCTGTGGGACACATGGGGCTATCAGTTAAATATAATGCGGTATAACCTTGCAATAAAATTAAGTCAGTTATTACATTCCACAGATGTAGATGAAGCCCCAACCCATCGAGGCTTGAAGAAATAGATGGGATGCATGATTCTTCCACGCAGAGCTAAAACCGACCAGCACACGAGTACTGGTAAAACGCCTAGAGGATCTAGGCCTGCCCAGGTAATGCGGTGCGCGTCGGCCCGTCCATGCTTACAAACCATATTGGTTTCATTGGGTGGCAGGGCCTGAGCTGTCATTTCATCTCAATGTCGGGTAAAAGTCCCACAAAAGTGAAAGAAACGTCTCCAAGATTACCTTTACAGCGTTGACGGGGACGTTAAAATTCAAATCAAACAAACAAATGTAGATGTTGTTGAATATTGTACCACTTGTCAGGATAAACAAGAAGGTCGAGAGAGGGTTGCACGGCTATAATAAATATGTGGGCTCTATCAGGGTCATAGGCAATTCCTAGTAAAAGTGAATACCGTCAGCCATTATTTAAATTTTTAACTATCTTTCTCTCTGAACAATAAATCTGTCATCTCATTTTCAGAGTAAAATTATATTGCAACATTTGACACAGGCGAAACCACAGTTACAGTAATACTTTATGCAAACAAAATTAAAGTATCACAAAGCATGATACACTAATACCAATCAAAACATGTAGTTGCACCTGTATTCGCAGTTTAAGCTACAGAAACAAACACATGAATATAGAGTCAAAACATGAATTTCGTATACAATCATCGGATCGATTCCGGGCTTCTCCAGACTTTCGGATGAGTCTTTAAACCGAGGTCCCGTCTCCGTATGACCTTAGCTGTTGGTGGGACGTAAAGTAGAAGTAAAACAAAGATCAGGAATTGATACAATTAACTTACTCCACCCATAAAAGACACCAAAGGGAAAGAAATACAAACATTAAGCGACCAGACCATAATGGAAACCTAAACAAAGGAAGGCCATAAGGACAGTAACTTTCCCACAAAATGGCCATATGGCCATCCAAAACCAAAAGACACAAGTGATACACACAGTAAGTAACAAACAACAACATAAATAAATCGCCACAGAAGAGCCGCCTTGGAACGGTCAGTGGAATATTTCCACTGGGGGGCTTAAATCGATTTTACGTGGCCACAATCCTCGCCCTTACTTCCGTCGCGATTTAGACAAATAATTTGTTCAGTCCGCATGAAGGCCTCCTAACTCATCAGTGCAACATCTCCGTGAACACAAAAATCAAAGAACCACAGAGGTGAGACAACGGTGAGGACTCGACAGCAAGAAACCACTGGAATGCTGGAGCAAAAGAAAACCAACAGTTAGACTCCGATGAGCCCGACCAGAGACAAATCTGAAACACTCACTCGTATACAATCATTAAAAGTGATGATAATTCAAATAACTTTAAATAAATGATACTTGACTTCCAGTTATTGAATTGATTCATATACTTAAACTGGTGTTAGTTTTCCCTCGCCTATCAGGAGAAATATACGAGGCTGCATGTTGTATGTACTTCAGAGCTAAGCTGAAACAATCGAACATTTCAGTACTGGTAAATTAAATGCTGTGTTTTTTTCTAAATCGTAAGGTAAATGGTAACGCAGGCAGTACCATTCTTTTTTTTAGCTCACCGTCACGTAGTGACGAGGTGAGCTTTTGGGATCACTTTTTGTCCGTCGTCCGTCGTGCGTCCGTCCGTCCGTCCGTGCGTGCGTTCGTGCGTAAACAATTTCTTCAAACGACATCTCCTCCTAAACCACTGAGCGGATTTTGACCAAACTTCACAGGAATGATCCTTAGGTGGTCGCCTTTCAAAGTTGTTCAAATGGTTCCGGTCCGTTGCACATATAGGTCACAGGAGCCAAAAATCGATTTTTTTCACCGAAAACTTAAAAAATCTTCTTCTCTGAAACTGCAAGGCCCAGGTCTTTGATATTTGGTATGAAGCTTCATCTAGAAGACCCCTACCAAGATTGTTCAAATTATAGTGCTGGGGCCAAAAACACCCCCGCCCCGGGGCCCTTTGGTTTTACATGGGCTTATATAGGGAAAATCTTTAAAAATCTTCTTCTCTGAAACTACAAGGCCCAGGTCTTTGATATTTGGTATGAAACTTCATCTGGTGGACCCATACCAAGATTGTTCAAATTATTGTGCTAGAGCCAAAGATGCCCCCGCCCCGGGACCCTTTGGTTTTACATGGGCTTATATAGGCAAAATCTTTAAAAATCTTCTTCTCTGAAACCGCAAGGCCCAGGTCTTTGATATTTGGTATGAAGCTTCATCTCGTGGACCCCTACCAAGATTGTTCAAATTATAGTGCTGGGCCAAAATGCCCCCTCCCCCCAGGGCCCTTTGGTTTAACATGGGCTTATATAGGGAAAATCTTTAAAAATCTTCTTCTCTGAAACTGCAAGGCCCAGGTCTTTGATATTTGGTAGGAATCTTCATCTTATGGACCCCTACCAAGATTGTTCAAATTATAGTGCTGGGGCCAAAAATGACCCCGCCCCGGGGCCCTTTGGTTTTACATAGGCTTACATAGGGAAAACCTTTAAAAATTTTCTTCTCTGAAACCACAAGGCCCAGGTCTTTGATATTTGGTATGAAGTTTCATCTAGTGGACCCCTACCAAGATTATTCAAATTATAGTGCTGGGGCCAAAAATGCCCCCGCCCCAGGACCCTTTGGTTTTACATGGGCTTATATTGGAAAAAATCTTTAAAAAATCTTCTTCTCTGAAACTGCAAGGCCCAGGTCTTTGATATTTGGTATGAAGCTTCATCTAGTGGACCCCTACCAAGACTTTTCAAATTATAGTGCTGGGGCCAAAAATGCCCCCACCCCGGGGCCCTTTGGTTTTACGTAGCCTTATATAGGCAAAATCTTTAAAAATATTCTTCTCTGAAACTGCAAGGCCCAGGTCTTTGATATTTGGTATGAAGCTTCATCTAGTGGACCCCTACCAAGACTTTTCAAATTATAGTGCTGGGGCCAAAAATGCCCCCACCCCGGGGCCCTTTGGTTTTACGTAGCCTTATATAGGCAAAATCTTTAAAAATATTCTTCTCTGAAACTGCAAGGCCCAGGTCTTTGATATTTGGTATGAAGCTTCATCTTGTGGACCTCAATCAAGATTGTTCAAATTATAGCCCTGGGGCCAAGAATGCCCCCGCTCCTGGGCCCTTTGGTTTTTCATAGACTTATATAGGCAATATCTTGAAAAATCTTCTACTCTGAAACCACAAGGCCTAGGTATTTGACATTTGGTATGAAGCTTCAGCTAGTGGACCTCTACCAAGATTGTTCAAATTATAGCCCTGGGGCCACAAATGTCCCCGCCCCAGGGCCCTTTGGTTTTACATAGACTTATAATAGAGATCTTTGAAAATCGTCTTCTCTGAAACAACAAGGCCCAGGTCTTTGATATTTGGTGTGAAACTTCATCTAGTGGACCTCTATCAAGATTAATTAAATTATAGCCCTGAGGCCAAAAATGCCCCTGCCCAATGGCCATGTGGTTTCACATAGGCTTATGTAAGGAGTATCTTTAAAAAAATCTTCTTCTCTGAAACCGCAAGGCCCAGGTCTTCGATATTTGTTGTGTAGCTTCATCTAGTGAACCTTTGCCAAGATTGTTCAAATAATAGCCTTTGTTGATATTTGGTATGAAGCTTCACCTTTTTAGACCTCCCTCAACATTATGCACATTATAATCCTGAGGTCAATAATGGCCCTCCCCAGGGCCCACTTGTTACTCTATGGATCAGGTGAGCGATCCAGGGCCATCATGGTCCTCTTGTGTTTTATATTAGGATCACTTTTTGTCTGTCATTCGTGCGTAAACAATTTCTTAAAACGACATCTCCTCCTAAACCACTGATCAGATTTTGACCAAACTTCACAGGAATAATCCTTAGGTGGCCCCCTTTCAAAGTTGTTCAAATGGTTCCGGTCCGTTGCAGTTATAGGTCACAGAGCCAAAAATAGATTTTTTCACCGAAAACTTAAAAAATCTTCTTCTCTGAAACCGCAAGGCCCAGGTCTTTGATATTTGGTATGAAGCTTCATCTAGTGGACCCCTACCAAGATTGTTAAAATGATAGTTCTGGGGCCAAAAATGCCCCCGCCCCAGGGCCCTTTGTTTTTACATGGGCTTATATAAGGAAAATCTGTAAAAATCTTCTTCTCTGAAACCGCAAGGCCCAGGTCTTTGATATTTGAAATGAAGCTTCATCTAATGAACCCCTACCAAGATTGTTCAAATTATAGTGTTGGGGCCAAAAATGCTCCCGCCCCGGGGCCCTTTGGTTTTACATGGCCTTATATAGGGAAAATCTTTAAAAATCTTCTTCTCTGAAACTGCAAGGCCCAGGTCTTTGCTATTTGGTATGAAGCTTCATCTAGTGGACCCCTACGAAGATTGTTCAAATTATAGTGCTGGGGCCAAAAATGCCCCCGCCACGGGGCCCTTTGGTTTTACATAGGCTTATGTAGGGAAAATCTTTAAAATTTCTTCTCTGAAACTGCAAGGCTCAGGTCATTGATATTTGGTATGAAGCTTCATCTTGTGGACCTTTACCAAGATTGTTCCAGTTATAGCCCTGGGGCCAAAAATGCCCCCCCCCCCCTCCGGGGCCCTTTGGTTTTACATCGACTTATATAGGGAAAATCTTGAAAAATCTTCTTCTCTGAAACCACAAGGCCTAGGTCTTTGATATTTGGAATGAAGCTTCAGCTAGTAGACCTCTACCAAGATTGTTCAAATTATAGCCCTGAGGCCAAAAATGCCCCCGGCCAGGGGCCCTTTGGTTTTACATCGAAAAATCTTCTTCTCTGAAACCGCAAGGCCCAGGTCTTTGATATTTGGTATGAAGCTTCATCTAGTGGACCCCTACCAAGATTGTTCAAATTATAGTGCTGGGGCCAAAAATGCCCCCGCCCCGGGGCCCTTGTGTTTTACATGGGCTTATATAGGGAAAATCTTTAAAAATCTTCTTCTCTGAAACCGCAAGGCCCAGGTCTTTGATATTTGGTAGGAAGCGTCATCTAGTAGACCCCTACCAAGATTGTTCAAATAAAAGTGCTGGGGCCAAAAATGCCCCCGCCCCGGGGCCCTTTGGTTTTACATGGGCTTAAATAGGGAAAATCTTTAAAAATCTTCTCTGAAATTGCAAGGCCCAGGTCGTTGATATTTGGAATGAAGGTTCATCTAGTGGACCCCTACCAAGATTGTTCAAATTAAAGTGCTGGTGCTAAAAATGCCCCCGCCCCGGGGCCCTTTGGTTTTACATGGGCTTATATAGGGAAAATCTTTAAAAATCTTCTTCTCTGAAACCGCAAGGCCCAGGGCTTTGATATTTGGTATGAAGCTTCATCTAGTGGACCCCTACCAAGATTGTTCAAATTATAGTGCTGGGGCCAAAAATGCCCCTGCCCCGGTGCCCTTTGGTTTTGCATGGGTTTATATAGGGAAAATCTTTAAAAAACTTCTTCTCTGAAACTGCGAGGCCCAGGTCGTTGATATTTGGTATGAATCTTCATCTAGTGGACCCCTACCAAGATTGTTCAAATTATAGTGCTGGGGCCAAAAATGTCCCTGCCCCGGGGCCCTTTGGTTTGACATGGGCTTATATAGGGAAAATCTTTAAAAATCTCCTTCTCTGAAACCGCAAGGCACAGGTCTTTGATATTTGGTATGAAGCTTCATCTAGTGGACCCCTACCAAGATTGTTCAAATTATAGTGCTGGGGCCAAAAATGCCCCCGCCTCGGGGCCCTTTGGTTTTACATGGGCTTATATAGGGAAAATCTTTAAAAATCTTCTTCTCTGAAACTGCAAGGCCCAGGTCTTTGCTATTTGGTATGAAGCTTCATCTTGTGGACTTCTATCAAGATTGTTCAAATTATAGCCCTGGGGCCAAAAATGCCCCCGCTCCGGGGCCCTTTGGTTTTACATAGACTTATATAGGGAAAATCTTGAAAAATCTTCTTCTCTGAAACCACAAGGCCTAGGTGTTTGATATTTGGTATGAAGCTTCAGCTAGTGGAACTCTACCAAGATTGTTCAAATTATAGCCCTGAGACCTAAAATGCCTCCGCCTCATGACCCTTTGTTTTACATAGACATATGTAGGGAAAATCTTTAAAAATCTTCTTCTATGAAACACAAGGCCTAGGTCTTTGATATTTGGTGTTAAATTTCATCTAGTGAACCTCTATCAAGATTGTTCAAATTATAGCCCTGAGGCCAAAAATGCCCCCGCCCCGAGACCTTTGGTTTTACATAGACTTATATAGGGAAATATTTAAAATCCTTGTTCTCTGAAACTGCAAGGCCCATGTCTTTGATATTTGGTATGGAGCTTCATCTAGTGGACCTCTACCAAGATTGTTCAAATTATAGCTCTCGGGCCACAAATGCCCTCGCCCCAGGGCCCTTTGGTTTTACATGGACTTATAATCTTTGAAAATCTCTTTCTCTGAAACAGCAAGGCCCAGGTCTTTGATATTTGGTGTGAAGCTTCATCTAGTGGACCTCTATCAAGATTGTTAAAATTAAAGCCCTGAGGCCAAAAATGCCCCCGCCTCGAGGCTGTTCGGTTTTACATAGGCTTATGTAGGGATATCTTTAAAAAAATCTTCTTCTCTGAAACCGCAATGCCCGGATCTTTGATATTTGGTGTTTAGCTTCATCTAGTGGACCTTTGCCAAGATTGTTCAAATTATAGCCTTAGTTGATATTTGGTATGAAGCTTCACCTTTTCAGACCTCCCTCAACATTATGCACATTATAACTCTGGGGTCAATAATGGCCCACCCCGGGGCCCACTTGTTACTCTGTGGATCAGGTGAGCGATCCAGGGCCATCATGGCCCTCTTGTGTTTTTTTTTTTCTTTTTTTGGTGGGTGGGTTGGGGGTGATTTTACGGTCTTTTCAAGATTATTTCACATATCGAGCCGATCGTTAATCAATAGTAGGCGAAAACTGGAGTACCCGGAGCAAAAATGACCATTCTTTGCAGGTTTGGTGGATTAAGTGTGACCAGAGCCAGACTCGGACTCGGTACCGTATTTACTTTATGTTATATGCGTGTAATTTTAAGACTAAATCTCGATTTTAAAATATGTTAGCCTAGATTCTTATTCTACCAAACTACAATTCTCAATACATCCAACTTATGGGAGTATAGAATTCAAAGTAACTGTTTGTGCAACCCTTGAATCGAAAGTGGTTCCTCGTGTACATGTGCATATACGTGTACATATCGGCCCCCGCCCATCGGGGTTTGAAGAAATAGATGGGCTGCATGATGCTTCCACGCAGAGCTGAAACCGACCGCACACGAATACTGGTAAACCGCTTAGAGGATCTAATCCTGCCCAGACAAAGCGGTGCTTTAGATGTCATTTCATCTCAATGTCGGGTAAAATGCCCACAAAATTGGAAGCAACGTCTCCAAAATGACCTATACAGTGCTGATGGGGACGTTAAACCTCAAATTAATCAAACAAACAAACGTGTGCATATATATAATGTTCCCAGTGATAGGTGCCAAAGTGTCTTGCCAAAGGACACGACATTTCCGCACCTCAGGAGAAAATTCTTTCCTTTAAGAAATCAACACATTATGTATTGTTAGAATACACCAAAGGCTCTCATGAACTTATCCGTTGGCATTCATGAGGTGCTGATTTTGGCATAATGTGGTCTTACATGGTGCTTGGATTGATGGCCACCATACCGCTAGCCTATTGCATGCTAATCAGGAATTAAACCTGGATAGAAGTGGCTGAAAAGGAGGGCATGTTCGTGTGCTATACTGTTAACAAATATTTGATATAAAGGAGGCAAATTAGATTTGAAAGACTTCCCTGACCTATATGTGGCCTGTAATGCCAAAATGTATTTTGGAAATCTGCTGTTGATGCCATCATGGACCCTTTGCATAAAACCTTCTGAATCAAGGGATCTAATAAATCCGAACCATGAGCAAGTGCAAATTAATTAGCCTATCAGGGTTGATCAGGAGAGCACAGGTTCGATACCTGCCCGGTTCAGCAACAATATTGCGTGGACATTGATTATGAAATCTTTTCTACGTACGGTCATTCTCTCCTTTCCCTTTATTCAAGAAGGGCAGTTGTCAGTTTCTGGCGAAAGAATGCGCACTGTACTAGTTAACAACTTACGTATTAGCCTACCAAGGAAAAGTCTGGATATGTGAACTGACCGGCTCAAAAAATGACCCAGTTAGTGTTGACTGGGCCGTTAAACTCCAATACATTATGTCAAGCAAACAAACAAATGAACAATGATGGCCACCATACCGCTAGCCTATTGCATGCTAATCAGGAATTAAACCTGGATGGAAGTGGCTGAAAAGGAGGGCATGCTCGTGTGCTATACTGTTAACAAATATTTGATATAAAGGAGGCAAATTAGATTTGAAAGACTTCCCTGACCTATATGTGGCCTGTAATGCTAAAATGTATTTTGGAGATCTGCTGTTGTTGCCATCATGGACCCTTTGCATAAAACCTTCTGAATCAAGGGATCTAATAAATCCGAACCATAAGCAAGTGCAAATTAATTAGCCTATCAGGGTTGATCAGGAGAGCACAGGTTCGATACCTGCCCGGTTCAGCAACAATATTGCGTGGACATTGATTATGAAATCTTTTCTACGTACGGTCATTCTCTCCTTTCCCCTTATTCAAGAAGGGCAGTTGTCAGTTTCTGGCGAAAGAATGCGCACTGTACTAGTTAACAACTTACGTATTAGCCTACCAAGGAAAAGTATGGATAGGTGAACTGACCGGCTCAAAAATGACCAAGTTAGTGTTGACTGGGCCGTTAAACTCCAATACATTATGTCAAGCAAACAAACAAATAAGCAATTATCAGAGAAATACTATTTTCCAAAATTTCGCACTTTAATCAACGGCACGGACAATGTTACCGGTCAAAAGTCTTTTTCGTCATATTCTCGCACTCATATCTTCCAAGTAAATAAATTATATGCAAACTTTTTAATTTACAAAACAAAAGGCTCTTGTTTAAAGTATTATTAGCAACGGGTGCGCCATAAATTAGCTACGTCAACTATGACGTCGCGATTTATTCTCGTTTCCTCGGAATGACGTAATGCCCCATTTGGGCACAAACGCTCATTGCGCGTCACATATAATCAGGTCTGAGAGTTTAGCTATTTCTAAAGACTGTCCATACAAATAAAGACAGTCTTTAAATTTATGGACTCACATGTCTCTAGAAAGCAATGCTAACCGTAAGAATTTTCAAAAAATTATGAAAAGAAGCACGAAAACGTCTGGATTTAAATTTATTTAAAGTAGAAGTAAAACAAAGATCAGAAATCGATAAAATTAACTTACTCCACCTACCAAAGACACCAAAGGGAAAGAAATACAAACATAAGCGACCAGACCATAATGGAAACCTAAACAAAGGAAGGCCATAAGGACAGTTACTTTGCCACAAAATGGCCATATGGCCATCCAAAATAAAAAGACACAAGTGATACATAGAGAAAGTAACAAACAACAACATAAATAAATCGCCACAGAATAACCGCCTTGGAACGGTCAGTGGAAAGATTTCAACTGTGGGGCTTAAATCGATTTCACGTGGCCACAATCCTCGCCCTTGCTTCCGTCGCGATTTAGACAAATATTTAATCAGTCCGCATGAAGGACTCCTAACTCATAAGTGCAACATCTCCGTGAACACAAATAATCAAAGAACCACAAAGGAGAGACAACGGTGAGCACTCGACAGCAAGAAACAACTGAAATGCTGGAGCAAAAGAAAACCACCGGTTAGACTCCGATGGACCCGACCAGAGACAGAGCATCAGGCACCAACCAACATTACCTTGAATTTGATCTCTATAATTTTCAATAAGCCTATACGTTGGAACCATCATAGAATCCGAGACCTGACCTATCGGCGTGCAATTAAAGAGGGAAGCAAAGTTGCCAACCGTGATTGGGTTAACTACCATGCATGCAGTCTGTCGTTTAACATTTATGTTGTACCCAATCTTTTTATATCGAAGAATATTATACGAAATTGGGTGCTAAAGTCATTGCGGCTATATATTTTTCTGAATTTATATACTAAGTCACCATAAAATTCGGGTTCCGATAGACCTTGTTGTAGAGGAGATTTAAGTCCGATATTGAATTTTGAAACTAAATCAGAATGGCGTCTATAAAATTTTGAAAAGGCTTTGCGTAGTTTATGGTACCGATACCCCTGGTTAAGAAGTTTAGCCGTTAAAAAAATATTACGAGTGTTGAAGTCAGTTACATGACAACACACTCTAGCAAGTCGAATTAATTGCGAAATATAAACGCCATAGAATGGCGCACGAGGAACATCACCATCCGAAAAAGGAAACTTTGCAATATCAAAATCAAAGTCATCGCGTTTATCATAAATTTTGCACGAAACAAACCCATCTCCAATAGATAGATGTAAATCCAAAAACGGGGACTCGGTATCAGAAGAATTTGCTTTATTTAACTGAAGTTCTGGGGGGTAAATCTGACTGATCAAACCATCGAAATAGGTATTATCATTATTTAATAAATCATCTAAATATCTAGAAGTGGTGCTTAAAGCTTCAATAATTTCAGATTGGTTATCAATGGAAAGCGAGAACATGAAGCCTCTTTCATAACAATACGAGTACAGATCAGCCACAAAAGGTGCGGAATTCGTACCCATCGGAATGCCCACAATTTGTCTAAATAACTTAGTACCGAATCTAATATAAATATTGTCAAGTGGAAAGGTGAGGGCATCACACACGTTCTGACATGACCAAAGTGTATAATTCTTATGCTCTTTAGAAGTGAAAAATTAATTTCTGACATTACATGCAAGATAGAGAGGATCGTCTCTGTGAAAAACCCATTCGATTAAATCATTCAGCTTTCTTTTTATAAGTTTATGAGGAAGTGTAGTGTAAAGAGTGGAAAAATCGTACGTAGACAGACTTGAAGCACGAAAATTGATTTAAAACACAAAAAATACAATGGAATTTTCGAGGTCTTAAATCAAATTATAATGAACTCTTATTAATTATTTCGTTATTAAACCCTTCGGTTTTTTGTTTGCAAGAAACTCTTTTTAAAAACTGATGACAACATTGATGTCAGAGGTTTCAATACATACAACTATATCTATTCTGATGGTAACAAACCATCTGGTGGCATTTCAATTCTTGTTAAATCATGTTTACCACATTAGAGATCAAATTAAAAACAGACCTACAAGCTGTAGCAGTATCGGTTTTTCTGGATAAAGAAGCTACAATTTGCTCTCTATATATCCCACCCTCATTTTCTTTAAAGCCCGAACATCTCGACTCACTGCTGAGTCAACTTCCATCGCAATATCTTTTAGCTGGCGACTTCAATGGTCGCAATATTATATGGGGCTGTAAATATATCAATAACAGAGGAGCACTTGTTGAAAATTTTATTGCAAAGAGCGATCTTTGCTTGATGAATGATAAATCTTATACTTACCTTCACCCAGCGACAGGTCATTTGTCTTCTTTAGAACTCTCTTTGTGTCACCCATCTCTCTTCTTGGACTATGACTGGTCTGTTCATGAGGATCAGTGCGGAAGCGTTCGCTTCCCTGTTATAATTGAGAGCGTAAACGAACCCGATGAGGACTGTAACCAGAAATGGAAAATGAATAAAGCCGACTGGGAATTATTCCATAATTTATGTGAAGAAGAGTTATCAGTTGATCACTTTAATGAATCATCCGACATTGTTTCTGATTTCACAGACACACTTATTAATATATCAGAACAATGCATTCAAAAGACCTTCACAAATACTACGAAAAGCAAGTCTTGGTTTAATAATGACTGTAAAGAAGCTATTCAAAAGCGTAAACAGGCTCTAAATAAGTTCTGCAAAAGTCCCAATTCAGAAAAGCTAAACGGCATAAAAGTTTTTAGAGCTAAAGCTCGGCGAACAATCCGAGCTTCCAAACGAAAGTCCTGGAGAGAATATGTCTCCAAATTGAACTACAATACCCCCATTAAAAAGGTTTGGGATATGGTACGAAAAAATTCAGAAAAACAAAGTCCTCTAGTTTTACATATTTAAAAACTGAATTTGACACAATAGCTTCAACAAAAAAAAAGATATTTCAGATACTCTTGGGAGCAAATTCTTGAGAAATTCATCATCGCGTAATTATTCTGACACTTTTAGAAATTTCAAAAAGGACCAAGAGAAAAGAAATCTAAACTTTAATTCCTTAAGCACGAAAAATACAACAAACCTTTTAACTTATCCGAACTCGTTGAAGCCATTGAAAAATCACATGATACGGCAACCGGCCCTGATGAAATTCATTATCAGATGCTTAAGCATCTGCCAAAAAGTTCTCTTTCAACACTGTTAGATATCTTTAATGATATTTGGGAAACGGGGTCTGTCCTGAGAGCTGGCGTTTAGCTACAGTTGTACCAATTCCCAAACCAGGGAAAGATCATGCAGAACCTACAAAGTATCGTCCGATAGCTTTGACCAGTTGTTTGTGTAAAGCATTGGAGAGAATGATTAACAAAAGATTAGTCTGGTATTAAGAGTCCAACAACCATATTTCAGAATATCAGTCGGGTTTTCGTTCGGAACGTAGTACCAACGACAATTTAATAAGACTAGAACCATTTATACGAGATGCTTTTATTAACAAAGAACATCCTTCCCTGTTTTTATACGGATCACGAATTCCTGTTGTTGAAGAAGCCAAATTTCTTGGGGGTCATATTTGATCAAAAGTTATCTTTTATTCCCCATATTAAATATCTTAAAGCGAAATGCTTAAAAGCTTTGAATCTTTTGAAAGTTTTAGCTCATACAAGTTGGGGAGCAGATCGGTATACTTTATTGCATCTTTAACGGTCTTTAATAAGATCTTAATTAGATTATGGGTCTGTTGTTTATGGTTCTGCCAGAGTCCTATTTAAAATCATGGGATACTATCCATTACCAAGGCCTTCGTCTGGCTATGGGAGTCTTCATTACTTCTCCCGTATTAAGCCTTTATGTAGAAGCAGGTGAACCATCTTTATCTTCGCGCAGAGAGAAACTTTCTCTTCAGTATGCTATTAAACTTGCTGCAAATCCATCTAACCCGGCATCCAAAATTTCATTTCCACCTCAATTTGAAGATAAGTATGAAACTAAACCCACAACAATCAAACCTTTTGGATGACGTATTTTACCATTGCTAGAAAATTCAGGTATCGACCTTAAAAATATTCAAAAACATGAAACGGCCGAAGTTCCATCTTGGTGTATTAAAAAACCTTCTATTCTGTTTGATTTACATGATGGCAAAAATCCGAATCAAATCCAATGCTTCTAAAACAAAACTTTCAGGTACTGCAGTCACGTTACAATGATTACCAGCAAGTATATACTGATCGTTCCAAAGAAGGAGATAAAGTTGGTTGTGCGTATGTTTCTTAAGATACGCACCAAACCTTGCGCCTTCCAGATGGTTCATCTATTTTTACAGCTGAAGCCAAAGCAATAGACCTAGCTTTAGATTTTTTCAGTTCTTCAGCAATTCAAAAAGCAATTATATTTTCTGATTCACTTTCTGTGCTTAAGGTTTAGACCATTCATCATCTAATAATCCTCAAATACGAAAAATTGATCGAAAAACATCATGAAATTTTTAAAACGCACCAAATCTTGTTTTGTTGGCTTCCGAGCCATATTGGCATTGTCGGCAATGAGTGTGCTGACAAGAAAGCAAAGGAATCGCTCAATCTTGATCCGTCTGTTTTTAGAATTCCTTTAAATAATAATTATTTTAAACCATTTATCAACAGATACATCTTGTCGGAATGGCAAGGTGAATGGGAGCGTACAATAAATAACAAACTCCATGCCGTTAAACTTGTCGTTGGATTAAAATGCTGTCCTCCACAGTTTTCCAGGAAAGAGGATGTAGTATTAACACGACTGCGCATTGGCCATACTAGAGTTACTCATTCTTATATTTTGAATGGTGATGATCAGCCTTCTTGTGTAGGATGTGATCAGCCATTCACTGTTAAACATATCTTAATTGAATGTGTAGACTTTTCAGTCCCGTGACTTATACTTCAAAGCTGTCACTTCTCAACAATTGTTTCAAGATGTACCTGTTGATAATATTATTTTATTCTTAAAAGATATTGGACTTTTTCATAAGATGTAACTGTTTCAGATTTTTATGAATATCATACTTACCTTTTTACTTTTAATACCCTCATAATTCTTCATGCCGTTTAACTATTAACCGCTTGACGCTTATGACCCCCAAAGAGGGTTAAACACGAAATCATCATCATCATCATTGAGACAAGTTGTAGGTATTCCGATGGGTACTAATTGCGCACCAGTTGTGGCTGATCTGTTTTTGTTTTGTTATGACGATACTTCATGACGTCCCTTTCTGCTGAAAAGCAGTCTGAAATAATTGGAGCTTTTAGCTCCACTTCTAGATATTTGGATGATTTATTGAATACTGCTAATACCTATTTCAATGGTTTGAACAGTCAGATTAACCCCCAGAACTTCAGTTAAATAAAGCCAATTCTTCTGATACCGAGGCCCCATTTTTGGATTTACATCTATCTATTGTAGATGGGTTTGTTTCGTGCAAAATTTATGATAAACGCGATGATTTTGGTTTTGAGATTGTAGATTTTCCTTTTTTGGATGGTGATGTTCCTCGTGCGCCATCCTTTAGCGTTTATATTTCGCAATTAATTCGATTTACAAGTGTGTGTAGTCAAGTAACTGACTTCAACACTCCTAATGAATTTTTAACGGCTAAACTTCTTAATCAGCGTTATCGGTACCATAAACTACGCAAAGCCTTTTCACAATTTTATAGACGTCATTCTGATTTAATTTCAAAATTCAATATTCGTCTTAAATCTCTTCTGCAACAAGGTCTATCGGAACCCGAATTTTATGACGACTTAGTATATAAATTCAGAAAAATATATAACCGCAATGACTTCAGTCCCCAATTTCGTCAAATCATTCTTCGATATAAAAAGATTGGGTACAACATAAATGTTATACGACAGACTGCATGCATGATAGTTAACCAAATCACCGTTGACAACTTTGCTTCCCTCTTTAATTGCACATCGGTGGGTCAGGCCTCAGATTCTATGACGGTTCCAACGTAAAGGCTTATTGAGAATTAGAGAGATCTGATTCAAGGTAATGTTGGTTGGTGCCTGATGCTCTGTCTCTGGTCGGGTACACCGGAGTCTAAGTGTTGGTTTTCATTTGGTCTAGCGTTTCAGTGGTTTCTTGCTGTCGAGTCCTCATCGTTGTTTCAATTCTGTGGTTGTTTGATTATTTGTGTTCACGGAGATGTTGAATTGATGAGTTAGGAGGCCTTCATGCGGACTCGACAAATTATTTGTCTAAATCGCGACGGAAGTAAGGGCGAGGATTGTGACCACGTAAAATCGATTTAAGCCCCCCAGTTGAATTCGTTTCCGCTGACCGTTCCCAGGCGGTTCTTCTGTCGCGGTTTATTTTTGTTATGGTTTGTCTTTGGGTGTTTTTGTCGCTTATATTGTTTTATTTTGGATAGTTTATTGTCGATTTTGTGGGAAAGTAACTGTCCGTTTGGCTTTCCGCTATTGATGTGTTGTTTCATGTTTGTGTTTCTTTCCCTTTGGTGTCTCTGATGGGAGCTGTGGGTTGATTTTATCGATTCCTGATCATTGCCTCCACTTCTGTTTTGAAAAAAAAAAATAGAATTGGCTGCATGATGCCTCCGAACAGTGCTGTAACCGACCGCAATTAGCTTCGAGGTTCTAAATAGAAGTGGAGGTGATGATCAAGGACTAAGCCTGCCAAAGACAAGTGATGCGAGTCGATGCATATTACCCCGATTGGTTCAATTTGGCGACAGGGCTTGAGAAGTCAAATCATCCCAATGCCGGGTAAAAATCCCACATAATTGGAAGAAACATCTCTTCTCCAAAATGACCTTTAAGTGGTGACGAGACGTTAAACCTCAAAGCAAACAAACAAACAAAACGTCATTACATTTGTTCATGCTTTTTTGTATTATTATTATTATTTTGTTGTCACAGAGAGAAGGTTTAATGTTGAGTCAGCATAACTGAAACAAACAAAAAAGAGGTCAAAGCGGCCCAGGTTCATGTTTTCTTGTTTTCTCACCAGGTGAGTTCTACTATTAACTGTTCAGGCGAGTTCTCTTGAGATTCTGCTTCCCCCCCCCCCCCCCCGGCGAATTCAGGTCAGATGAGTTACCTGCAGATTCGCCTCAATTGAGTTTCAGGGAAACTTAGCCTTAGCTGAGTTCCTTACGGACTTGGCCTTAAATGTGTTCTTCAGAGGTTTCGGCTTATGGATGTTTCCTCGAAACATTTTGACACAGATTGTTATGTATAAGAATTTATTTTTCTGATCCTCATTTTCACCCCACACGTTGATTAAGGCTATGTAATAATTTTTCTGATCCCCATTTTCACCCCACTGGTTGACCAAGTCTATGTAATAATTTGTGTACTTCTTAAAGAACAATCTGGAAAAATATTTTGTTTGTTTGTATTCTAGGTTAACGGCACAGTCAACACTATGTAGGTAATTTTTGAGCCGGTCTGTTTACTTATCCAAAATTTTCCTGGGCAGGCTCGTCTTACACAGAGACTTCACCTTATGTGGGTTCCCTATTGAATAAGCTCCGCTCGTCGGGGCATTTATAAATAGATTTGGCTGCACGGTGCTTCAACTGACGACACATGAATACTGGTAAACCGCTTAGCATATGGCTTCTGCAAGCAAGGTGGTGCGAGTTGGACCGCCCAATGCATATAAGCCCTACGACAGGACTTTCGTCTCATGTGAACTCCAAGCTGTCAGTTTTGTGCAAAATGTACTGCTTCCTCCGTTATGCTAGATACGCCTTTTATTGCAGGTAAATTACATGTATAGTGAAAGGTACATGTAACGTTGAGAACATCCCAGCGTGTAACTCCGTTCTCGATCTTCGAAGTCCAAATTCAATCTTCGTGAAAAATGTCTATTTGTACACCGGTTGGTCAGGCCTCATATTCTTTGACGGTTCCAGCGTAAAGACTTACTGAGAATTAGAGAGATCTAATTCAGTGTTATGTTGGTTGGTGCCTGATGCTCTGTCTGGTTCGGCCCATCGTGGTGTAATTGTTAGTTTTCTTTTGCCCCGGCATTTCAGTGGTTTCTTGCTGTCGGGTCCTTACCGTTGTTCCATCTCTGTATTTGTTTTTTGTGTTCACGGGTATGTTGCGGACTTAACAATTATTTGTCTAAATCGCGACGGAAGTAAGGACGAGGATTGGGGCCACGTAAAATTGATTTAAGCCCCTCCCCCACTCAGTGGAATTCGTTTCACTGACCGTTTCAATGCGGTTCTTCTGTCGCGGTTATGGTTTGTCTTGCATTGTTTGTATAGATCATATATTTTTTTTTTTGGTTTTGGATAGCCAATTGGCCATTTTGTGGGAAAGATACTGTCCTTTTGCCTTTCCGCTATTGATGTTTCCATTCGGATTTGTTGTTATATGTTTGTGTTTCTTTCCCTTTGGTGTGTCTGATGGGAGCTGTGGATTAATTGTATCGGTTCCACATCATTGCCACCACTTCTATTTTTCTGGTAAAAAAACCCTGAAAAGTGACAACTATGTTTAAAGAATGGAAACTTAGCATTCTGAAACTAGTGAACGAACGCATTTCTTTCTACTCTTAAAATTCGAACTAAACCCAAGACGTCTTTACTTCCCCCTAAACTAGATAGTCAAGAATTATATAAGACGTTTGTGAAACATATTTTAATTGAATGTGTAGACTTTTCACAGTCCCTTAACTTATACTTCAAAGCTGACACTTTGCAACAATTGTTTCAAGATGTACCTTTTGAAAATATTATTTTATTCGTAAAAGAAATTGGACTTTTTCGTAAGATTTAACTGTTTAAGATTTTTATACATATCAAACTAAGTTTTTTTACTTTTAATATCCTCATAATTCTCAATGCCGTTAACCATTAACCGTTTGACGCTTATGACCCACAAAGAGGGTTGACGCGTCGTTAAACACGAAATCATCATCATCATCATCATCATCATCATCATCATCATTGACTCCTCCCCCAGGCCCCCAATCTGACCCTAGGGTCAACATTTTACTTGTATTGTATTCTACTAATCACCCCCTTTAATTTGATATTCCATATGACTATATTCGGTAAAATTTGATTTTTGACCCCCTGACCCCCCCCACCCAAGTCTGACCCCTTGACCAAGTCGCAGCCGAAATCCCGTTCAATATGTGTTACATATATCATCAATCATTACTTATGCAAAGTTTAGTTTCAAAATCTATAAAATTGACTTTAAAATTGAATTTAATTGATATTTTACCCCTCCCCAAGGCCCCTGGGGGCGGGGCCAAAAATAAATGTGACGTTGCAAGCCCTCATCATGTAAGGAAGCTGTGTGCCAAATTTGGTTACATTCCGACCAGTGGTTAAGGAGAAGTAGCGTGACGGACAGACGGACGGACGGACGGACAGAGGGACAGACGGACGTACGGACAGACGGTCAGCCGGACAGACGGACGGAGGCATTCATAATATCCCCGAACGTTTTTTTAAAAGCGTGGGGATAATAAGCACAGAAAGTGAATCAGAAAATATAATTGCTTTTTTAAATGACGAAGAACTGAAAAATTCCAAAGCTAGGTCTATTGCCTTGGCTTCAGCTGTAAAAATAGATGAACCATCTGGAAGGCGCAAGGTTTGGTGCGTATCTTGAGAAACATACGCACAACCAACTTTTTCTCCTACTTTGGAACCATCAGTATAGACTTGCAGGTAATCATCTGCAGCACCGTGACTGCAGCACCGAAAGCTCCGCCTGAGCAGCACTGGATTTGATTCGGATTTTTTACCATCATGTAAGTCAAACAGAACAGACGGTTTTTTAATACACCAAGTTGGAACTTCCGCCGTTTCATGTTTTTGAATATTTTTAAGGTCGATACCTGAATTTTCTAGCAGCGGTAAAACACGCAACCCAAAAGGTTTGATTACTGTGGGTTTAATTTGATACCTATCCACAAATTGAGGTGGAAATGAAATTTTGGATGCTGGGTTAGTTGGATTTGCAGCAAGTCTAATAGCATACTGAAGAGAAAAGTTCTCTCTGCGCGAAGTTAAAGACGGCTCACCTGCTTCTACATAAAGGCTTAATACGGGAGAAGTACGGAAGGCCCCCATAGCCAGACGAAGGCCTTGGTGATGGATAGTATCCAATGATTTTAAATAGGACTTTCTGGCAGAACCATAAACAACAGACTCATAATCTAATTTAGATCTTATTAAAGACCGGTAAAGATGTAATAAAGTATACCGATCTGCTCCCCAACTTGTATGAGCTAAAACTTTCAAAAGATACAAAGTAGAAGTAAAACAAAGATCAGGAATTGATACAATTAACTTACTCCATCCATAAAAGACAACAAAGGGAAAGAAATACAAACATTAAGCGACCAGACCATAATGGAAACCTAAACAAAGGAAGGCCATATGGACAGTTACTTTCCCACAAAATGGCCATATGGCCATCCAAAATTAAAAGACACAAGTGATACACACAGTAAGTAACAAACAACAACATAAATAAATCGCCACAGAAGAGCCGCCTTGGAACGGTCAGTGGAAGATTTCCACTGGGGGGCTTAAATCGATTTTACGTGGCCACAATCCTCGCCCTTACTTCCGTCGCGATTTAGACAAAAAATTGTTCAGTCCGCATGAAGGCCTCCTAACTCATCAGTGCAACATCTCCGTGAACACAGAAATCAAAGAACCACAGAGGTGAGACAACGGTGAGGACTCGACAGCAAGAAACCACTGAAATGCTGGAGCAAAAGAAAACCAACAGTTAGACTCCGATGAGCCCGACCAGAGACAGAGCATCAGGCACCAACCAACATTATCTCTTTAATTTTCAATAAGCCTTTACGTTGGAGCCGTCATAGAATCTGAGGCCTGACCCACCATGCATGCAGTCTGTTGTATAATATCCATGTTGTACCCAATCTTTTTATATCGAAGAATGATTTTACCAAAATTGGGTGCTGAAGTCATTGCGGTTATATATTTTTCTGAATTTATATTCTAAGTCACCATAAAATTCGGGTTCCGATAGACCTTGTTGCAGAAGAGATTTAAGTCCAATATTGACTTTTGAAATTAAATCAGAATGGCGTCTATAAAATTTTGAAAAGGCTTTGCGTAGTTTATGGTACCGATAACCCTGATTAAGGAGTTTAGCCGTTAATAATTTATTACGAGTGTTGAAGTCAGTTACATGACTACACACTCTAGCAAATCGAATTAATTGCGAAATATAAACGCCATAGGATGGCGCACCGCACCTACCGCACCCACAAATCAAAACCATATTTTTCCATCTTACTATCAATAGCTCATATTTTGCCATACTCTTATGCCATAAAAGTAGCAGAATAATTAAATGGATAGCTTTTCAAAACCATTGACCATTGTATTTAATTTTCCACGATATAATTTAGGGACAGAAATACAAATGTAATATAAAAGTAATTGACAGATGATATAAAAAACAAAAAAAATATAAACAGGACTATGTTGAAAAATTTGGACTTGCCCTCATGGCAGCTGGGCAATGGATTTGTCAGGCCCTGCTTATTAGAAGTTCTCATTTAGAAGTGCATTAAAGTATTTGCCTGAGCTAGAGTTTAGAATCTGTCTAGCACTTTAACCATTTCATTTTTTTCTGGCTACCGGCGTGCAATTAAAGAGGGAAGCAAAGTTTCCAACCGTGATAGGGTTAACTACCATGCATGCAGTCTGTCGTATAATATCCATGTTGTACCCAATCTTTTTATATCGAAGAATGATTTTACGAAATTTGGTGCTGAAGTCATTGCGGTTATATATTTTTCTGAATTTATATTCTAAGTCACCATAAAATTCGGGTTCCGATAGACCTTGTTGCAGAAGAGATTTAAGTCCAATATTGAATTTTGAAATTAAATCAGAATGGCGTCTATAAAATTTTGAAAAGGCTTTGCGTAGTTTATGGTACCGATAACCCTGATTAAGGAGTTTAGCCGTTAATAATTTATTACGAGTGTTGAAGTCAGTTACATGACTACACACTCTAGCAAATCGAATTAATTGCGAAATATAAACGCCATAGGATGGCGCACGAGGAACATCACCATCCAAAAAAGGAAAATTTACAATCTCAAAATCAAAGTCATCGCGTTTATCATAAATTTTGCACGAAACAAATCCATCTACAATAGATAGATGTAAATCCAAAAACGGGGCCTCGGTATCAGAAGAATTGGCTTTATTTAACTGAAGTTCTAGGGGGTAAATCTGACTGATCAAACCATCAAAATAGGTATTATCAATATTTAATAAATCATCTAAATATCTAGAAGTAGAGCTAAAAGCTTCAATAATTTCAGATTGGTTATCAATGGAAAGCGACAAAATGAAGTCTCTTTCATAACAATACAAGAACAGATCAGCCACAAGAGGTGCGCAATTAGTACCCATCGGAATACCCACAATTTGTCTAAATAACTTAGTACCGAATCTAATATAAATATTGTCAAGTAGAAAGGTGAGGGCATCACACACTTTCTGACATGACCAAAGTGTATAATTCTTATGCTATTTAGAAGTGAAAAATGCATTTCTGACATTACATGCAAGATAGAGAGAATCTTCTCTGTGAAAAGCCCATTCAATTAAATCATTAAGCTTTTCTTTTATAAGATTATGAGGAAGTGTAGTGTAAAGAGTGGAAAAATCGTAGGTAGACAGACTAGAAGCACGAAACTGTCTAGATTTCAATTTATTTAAAACCTCATTCGAATTTTTTATAGACCAAAACAGATTTCTTCCTGATCTTTCAAAGACTTTATCACAATATTTAATTACATGCGTTTTAATAGCAGTAAGACAGGAAGTTAATAATTTAGAAAGTTCAGTGGTAGTGCAAGAACTAGAATTTGCAATAAACCGTGCTTTGTAAGGTTTTTTATGAAGTTTTGGTAACCAGTATAGCGTAGGAAGCTTGTCTTGGCCTTCGTTAACACACACAGCAAACTTGGTGGCTGAAAGACAAACATGTTTATCTACTATAGCTCTCTCTTCAGCCAAAGGCTGAAGTTCATAGGCCTTAGTACCACCAAGCTCCTGCTTAAGCGTGTTAACATAGTGGAGCCGTCACACAACAACGACGTTGTTAGCGGCCTTGTCTGCAGGGGCCAAAACAAACTTATTATGAAATTCTTGAATACCTAGTTTAAGATGACGTAAAGACGTCTTGGGATTAGGAGGTAATAAGTTAGTATTTTGAGAATAGAAAGAAATGCGTTTATTCACTAGTCTTAAAATGCTAAGTTTCCAGTCCTTTAGGGCTTTACACTCAACATACTCTCCCTTACACCATCGATTACCGAATTCATTCAAGGAAGCAGCGATTTCATCTCTACATTTACTGAAATCAATTTTAGAAGGAAACCGATATTTCGGTGCTTTAGAAATTATATTCCTTATCCTAGAATCAGGAATAATTTTCAAATTGCCAGTAATTACATGACCAGCAGCCGGATAGCAATACTTTGAGTTTTTACAATCACATGAATCAGGAGTATTAGTATCAATATCAAGATCTGAAACAAGTTTATTGAAATTAAAAATGATAGATATAACAGGTTTGTTATATTTATAGCAAATTATAGGTATTTCAGTATTTTGAAAATAAGCAGGAATGGAAGAAAGCACCGATCTCTCACGGAAGATACTGGGCAAATCTATAAAATCCATACCCTTATTAATGAAGGATATTTTGAAGAAATGACGTTTATGATTAATTTCAGAATCAATGTAAGGACGGAGAGTATGCTGAGTATAGCCTCTAGTTAAGAGAGCCGCATCATATAACTGATGAGAACTATCGTAGAATTTATTCGCCTCGGTGTCCAGAAGACGTAAAACAGAAACGGGTAATGAACTTAAAAATGAAAGCATAGAGTGGCGTCCATGATTTAATAATATAATTGACAGTCACTTCAGTCTAGTATTGTTTCGTTTAAACGCACGTGATTTACGTTTAAAGTTACCATTTTTCCTGGTGCCGTGAGATCTAGTTCTGCGTTTTCGACATTCCAGGAGTGAGAAAATATCAAAGTCCGGTAAATCGTCTCCCCGTACATCTACCATAGTGCAGTTTATATTTTACATTTGGTCCTTTGAGATCAGCGTGAATATTTGGATAAATCAGAAATAGATTATTGGTTTAGACTCATATTCTAGACAGGTTTTTAATTATTTGGACCCCAATTTGATGTATATCAGTCTTTGAATCGACTGCCTATTCGAAATTCGCAAAATTGCAGTATGTTTCCTCTGGCTTTTTTTGCCGTATCATTACAGGGCCACCGATGAGGCTTTATTAGCCGAAACTACGTAGTATGACCCATCTTCTTTCTTATGAATGTTTTCATTGCTCTTAAAGGAACTCATTTTTGATTTTTATTTAAGCATTTCGCTTTAAGATTTTTAATATGGGGAATAAAAGATAACTTTTGATCAAATAGTACCCCAAGAAATTCGGCTTCTTCAACAACAGGAATTTGTGATCCGTATAAAAACAAGGAAGGATGTTCGTGTTTCTTCCGTAGCTTACAAAAATGAACACACTGCGTTTTCGACTTGGAGAACTTGAAACCATTTTTATCAGTCCATTCTTCTATTCTTTTTAAATCTTGTTGTAACTTTCGTTCAATTGTTTTCATATTTTTTGAACGGTAACATATACAGAAATCGTCAACATACAAGCAACAATCAGTTTTGTCGTCCAAACATTGTACAATATTGTTTATTTTGATGTTTAATAGCGTAGTTGAAAGAATACTACCATGTGGGACACCCTGTTCTTGATCATAGAAATTTTGACACGGTAGGGGGAGGAGTCAAAGGGTCAAAATTTAAGTATTTTGGAACATAGTCATGTGGCATATCAAATTGAAGGGCATGATTAGTAGAATATAATACAGGTAATATTTTGACCCTGGGGTCAAATTAGGGCCCAGGGTGAGGGGTTTTCGGTACTTGGCCCCTCTGTAGAAAGCGTGGGGATTTGCGATGGCGCGCAATCGACAGTATTCTAGTTTTGCTTTCGCCTATTGATGTTTCCATTAGGGTCTGTTGATTCCTGTTTGTGTATCTTTCCCTTCGGTGTCTCTGATTGGAGTTGTGGGTTAATTGTATCGATTCGTGATCATTGCCTTCATTTCTAGTTTCTATATCAGAGCTGTTTTGTTTGTGTCGTGTGGTGGCCGTAAAAGGTCTTCGAGTACATGCATTTAATGCTCTTATTTTTTCATTCCTTAGGGATTTCTTTTACAATTGCTGTTCATCATTCTTTAATTTGACATCCTTTAGATACCCGTTGAAGGTCTTAATTGGACCGATGTTCGTATCTCGTTGAATAACAATTGCGTGTTTGATATCTATGGGCTTTTCATAGACATAGCTGTTTTGTGGGCCTTTCTTATACTCGCCTTCTACTTGAAGAATTTACCGTTCTTCCGTATACTGTTTAACTTAATGAACGGTATAAATATTGCTTTAGTTTTGACGGTATCGCCCTTTTAAACACATATATACACATATCACAAATAAATTTAAGCTTACAATATCTCCCCTTCGGTTACAATCTGCTTCTTCTGTACGGATTTCCCATTCTATCAATAATTTTGGAGCTATGTTGCTGTCGGTATTCGTGAGGCCCATTGTTTGTTTTCTGTCGCCTCCGTAAATTTAAGTGGAGCAAGCAGTACTAATTTATTGAAATAATCTGAGAGTTCGATTATCTCCTATCAAATCGCACATTCTTCAGAAATACATCAGTCCTTCCAAAAGCAGTAAATGTATCCTAGTATTTCTAAGTGCAATGTTAAAAGGTGCAGGTGCTGCTCACATTTATGCACTGCGTCTACCGTTTATTCGTCTGTAAACGGTAGACGAGTTTCTGTAGTTAACATGCCCGATTTGACATGTAAAAAAGAAGTGGAGGCAATGATCAGGATTCGATACAATTAACCCACAGCTTCCATCAGAGACACCAAAGGGAAAGAAACACAAACATGAAACAACAGAATACTTTCCCACAAAATGACCAATAGGCTATCCAAACTAAAATAATGTAAGCGTCACAAACACCAAAAGACAAACCATAACACAATAAACCGCGACAGTAGAACCGCCTTGGAATGGTCAGTGGAAACGAATTCAACTGGTTGGGGTGGGGGGGGGGGCTCAAATCGATTTTTTAGCCACTTTCCTCGCCCTTACTTCCGTCGCGATTAAGACAAATAATTTGTTCAGTCCGCATGAAGGCCTCCTAACTCATCAGTGCAACATCTCCGTGAATACACAAAATCAAACAACCACAGAAATGAAACAACGGTGCGGACTCGACAGCAAGAAAGCACTGAAATGCCGGAGCAAAAGAAAACCAACAATTAGACTCCAATGGGCCCAACCAGAGACAGAGTATCAGGCACCAACCTACGTTACATTAAATTAGATCGCTTTAATTCTCAGTATACCTTTAAGCTGAAACCGTCATAGAATCTGAGGCCGCAATTAAAGAGGGAAGCAAAGTTGTCAACCGTGATTGGGTTAACTATACATGCATGCAGTCTGTCGTATAGCATTTATGTTGTACCCAATCATTTTATATCGAAGAATGATTTTACTAAATTGTGTGCTGAAGTCATTGCGATTATATATTGTTTTCTGAATTTATATACTAAGTCACCATAAAATTCGGGTTCCGATAGACCTTGTTGCAGAAGAGATTTAAGACGAATACTGAATTTTGAAATTAAATCAGAATGACGTCTATAAAATTTTGAAAAGGCTTTGCGTAGTTTATTATACCGATAACCCTGATTAAGAAGTTTAGCCGATAACAATTAATTACGAGCGTTGAAGTCAGTTACATGACTACACACTCTGGCAAATCGAAATAATTGCGAAATATAAACGCCATAGAATGCGCACGAAGAACATCACCATCCAAAAAAAGGGACATTTACAATCTCAAAATCAAAGTTATCGCGTTTATCATAAATTTTGCAAGACACAAACCCATCTACAATTGATAGATGTAAATCCAAAAACGGGGCCCTGGTATCCGAAGAATTTGCTTTATTTAACTGAAGTTCTGGGGGATAAATTTGACTGATCAAACCATCGAAATAGGAATTATCAATATTTAATAAATCATCCAAATAACTAGAAATGGCGCTTAAAGCTTCAATGATTTCAGACTGTTTTCAGCAGAAAGGAACACCATGAAATCTCTCTCATAACAAAACAACAAGAGGCCCATGGGCCACAATGCTCACCAGAGCTCAGGCGGGCACTGCCCACTGGCAGCCATGTATGGTTTCAAATTTTAATTTATCGATTATAAAGTCTCCCAAACAAGCCCCCATTTCCAAATGAGCACCCATTTGGACTCTGTAACTGAAATTTAAGGCCTCTTATTAGGAGGAGTGATGGGACATGGACCCAACAGATCCCAAGTTGGTATCACTGAATCTATCTTATCATAAGAAACAAGAATATATATGGTTTAGGGGTGGGCATGTATACAGTTCCTGATGATGATGATGATGATTTCGTGTTTAACGACGCGTCAACCTTCTTTGTGGGTCATAAGCGTCAATCGGTTGATGATTAGAAGGTATGTAGAATAATGGGGAAATTGAAAGTTAAAAAAGTCAATGATCATGTATAAAAATCTGAAACAAAGTTAAATCTTATAAAAAAAGTTCAATGCCTTTTAAGAATAAAATAATATTATCAACAGGTACATCCTGAAACAATTGTTGCAAAGTGTCAGGCCTGAAGTACAAGTTAAGGGACTGTGCAAAGTCTACACATTCAATTAAGATATGTTTAACAGTAAATGGTTGAACACAGCCTACACAAGAAGGCGGTTCATCACCATTTAAAATATAAGAATGAGTAACTCTAGTATGGCCGATGCGCAGTTGTGTAAATACTACATCCTCTTTCCTGGAATACTGTGGAGGAGAGCATTTTGTTCCAACGACAGGTTTAATGGCATGTAGTTTGTTACTTATTGTACGGTCCCATTCACCTTGCCAATCTGACAAAATGTATCTATTGAAAAATGGTTTAAAATTATTAAAAAGAATTTTAAAAACAGACGGATCAAGATTGAGCGATTTCTTTGCTTTCTTGTCAGCATACTCATTGCCGACAATGCCAATATAGCTCGGAAGCCAACAAAACAAGATTCGATGTGCTTTAGAAATTTCATGATGTTTTTCGATCAATGTTTGTATTTGAGGATTTTTAGATGGTGAATGGTCTAAAGCCTTAAGCACAGAAAGTGAATCAGAAAATATAATTGCTTTTTTAAATGACGAAGAACTGATAAAATCCAAAGCTAGGTCTATTGCCTTGGCTTCAGCTGTAAAAATAGATGAAGCATCTGGAAGACGCAAGGTTTGGTGCGTATCTTGAGAAACATAAACACAACCAACTTTTTCTCCTTCTTCGGAACCATCAGTATAGACTTTTGGTAATCACTGTAACGTGACTGCAGTACCTGAAAGTTTTGTTTTAGTAGCATTGGATTTGATTCGGATTTTTTTGCCATCATGTATGTCATACAGAATATAAGGGTTTTTCTTGCATAAATATCTATGCGCATGGCTGTTTGAAGCCATTGTCAAATGGACCGAAAGCCGTGCTCAAACAGCAAAACCCATGTTCAAATCATGAAATTCGCATGCTGTTTGAACATGGATTTTGAGCTTTTGATGTCACAAGACTGGCCTTGATTTGTTTACGTTTCGTTGAGCGACGTAACGTTATCGCCCTGAACGTAGCGTTTTAGGGTTCTGTGATGTCGTCAGATGGTTACTGCATAACAACGTCATTGTAAACAACATTCTGTACTGCCGTCATGTTGGTTTGCCGGTCGCAATTTAAGAGTTTATATGGAGTTAATATGGAGCTTTTTGGCGTTTTTGTCAAAATTTGCAGTCGGAATCCTGAGTTATGCAAGAACAACGATCATCCATGGTTATTTCATTGCATTAACATTTGCCGGATCCCTCATGTTTAAACAGGATCCTCTGGACCCGGCGAATGTTTATGCATGAAAAACCATGGTTGATCCCTATATTAATACACCAAGATGGAACTTCGGACGTATTATGTTTTTGAATATTTTTAAGGTCAATACCTGGATTTTCTAGCGGTGGTAATATACATAATCCAAAAGGTTTGATTGATGTGGGTTAAGTTTCATACTTATCTGCAAATTCAGGTGATAATGAAATTTTGGATGCCGAGTTAGATGGATTAGTAGCAAGTCTAATAGCATACTGAAGAGAAAGTTTCTTTCTGCGCGAAGTTAAAGATGGTTCACCTGCTTCTTCATAAAGGCTTAATACGAGAGAAGTACGGAAGGCTGCCATAGCCAGACGAAGTCCTTGGTGATGGATAGTAGCCAAGCATTTTATGTTGGACTTTCTGACAGAACCAAAAACTACAGACCCATAATCTAGTTTAGATCTTATTAAAGACCGGTAAAGATGTAATAAAGAATACCGATATGCTCCCCAACTTGTATGAGCTAAAACTTTCAGACTGAAAGCCAAGCATTTTAAATTGGACTTTCTAGCAGAACCAAAAACAACAGACCCATAATCTAATTTAGATCTTATTAAAGACCGGCAAAGATGTAATAAATTATACCGATCTGCTCCCCAACTTGTATGTGCTAAAACTTTCAAAAGATTTAACGCTTTTAAGCATTTCGCTTTAAGATATTTAGTATGGGGAATAAAATATAACTTTTGATCAAATATGACCCCAAGAAATTTGGCTTCTTCAACAACAGGAATTTGTGATCCGTATAAAAAAGGGGAAGGATGTTCGTGTTTCTTCCGTAGTTTACAAAAATGAACACAATGCGTTTTCGACTTGGATAACTTGAAACCATTTTTATCAGTCCATTCTTCTATTCGTTTTAAATTTTGTTGTAACTTTCGTTCAATTGTTTTCATATTTTTTGAACGGTAACATACACAAAAATCATCAACATACAATGAACAATCAGTTGTGTCGTCCAAAAATTGTACAATAATGTTTATTTTGATGTTAAATAGCGTAGTTGAAAGAATACTACCCTTTGGGACACCCTGTTCTTGATCATAGAGATCTGATACGGTAGATCGTACACGCACCTTAGACATGCGCTCCCCTAAAAGCTTTCAATAAAACTGGGAAGTTTTCCTCTTAAGTCAAGGTTAAGGAGATCTTTTAATATTCCATAACGCCATGTTGTATCATATGCTTTCTCCAAGTCGAAAATGACAGCTTCTAAGTTCTTGATTAATAAAATCAGTTCGTATAAATGTTTTTAGTCTTATTAAGTTGTCGTTGGTACTATGTTCCGAACGAAAATCCGACTGATATTTTGAAATGATGTTGTTGGACTCTAAGTACTAGACTAATCACTTGTTTATCATTCTCTCCAATGTTTTACACAAACAACTTGTCAAAGCTTTCGGACGATAATTTGTAGGTTCTGCATGATCTTTCCCTGGTTTCGGAATTGGTACAACTGTAGCTAAACGCCAGCTCTCAGGACATACCCCCGTTTCCCAAAAATTATTAAAGATATGTAAAAGTGTTGAAAGAGAACTTTTTGGCTGATGCTTAAGCATCTGATAATGAATTTCATCCGGGCCGGTTGCCGTATCATGTGATTTTTCAATGGCTGCTATGAGTTCGGATAAGTTAAAAGGTGTGTTGTATTCTTCGTGCTTAAGGGATTTAAAGTTAAGATTTCTTTTTTCTTGGTCCTTTTTGCAATTTTTAAAAGTGTCGGAATAATAACGCGATGATAAATTTCTCAAGAATGTGTTCCCAAGAGTATCTGAAATATCTTTTTGTTGAAGCTATTGTGTCAAATTCTGTATTTAAATGTGTAAAACTAGAGGACTTTGTTTTTCCTGAAAATTTTCGTACCATATCCCAAACCTTTTTAATGGGGGTTTTGTAGTTCAATTTTGAAACATATAATCTCCATGCCTTTCGTTTTGAAGCTCGGATTGTTCGCCGAGCTTTAGCTCTAAATACTTTTACATCGTTTAGTTTTTCTGAAGTTGGACTTTTGCAGAACTTATTTAAAGCCTGTTTGCGTTTTCTGATAGCTTCTTTACAGTCATTATTAAACCAAGGCTTGCTTTTCTTAGTATTTTTGGAGGTCTTTGGTATGCATTGTTCTGATATATTAATAAGCGAATCTGTGAAATCAGAAACAATGTCAGATGATTCATTAAAGTGATCAATTGATAACTCTTCTTCACATAAATTATGGAATAATTCCAGGTCGGCTTTATTCATTTCCCATTTCTGGTTACAGTCCTCATCTTGTTCGTTTACGCTCTTAATTATAACAGGGAAGTGATCACTTCCGCACTGATCGTCATAGACAGACCAGTCAGAGTCCAAGAAGAGAGACGGGTGACACAAAGAGAGATCCAAAGAAGACAAATGAGCTGTCGCAGGGTGAAGGTAAGTATAAGATTTATCATTCATTAAGCAAAAATCGTTCTGGAACAAAATCTTCAATAAGTGCCCCTCTGTTGTTGTTATCTTTACAACCCCATAGAATGTTATGACCATTGAAGTCGCCAACTAAAATATATGGCGATGGAAGTTGATCCAGCAATGAATCAAGATGTTCGGGCTCTAAAGAAAATGAAGGTGGTATATATAAAGAGCACATTATAGTTTCTTTATCTAGAGAAACCGATACTGCTACAGCTTGTAGGTCTGTTTTTAATTTGATCTCTCTTTGTGGTTAACATGATTTAACAAAAATTGAACTGCCACCAGATGGTTTGTTATCATCAGAATAGATATAGTTATATGTATTGAAACCCCTGGCATCTATGTTGTCATCAGTTTTTATAAAAGTTTCTTGCAAACAAAAAACCGATGGGTTTAATAAAGATATAAGTAATAAGAGTTCATTATAATTTGATTTAAGACCTCGACAATTTCATTGTATTATTTTGTGTTTTAAATCCATTTTGGAGAGATATTTATAAGACTAGAAACTATTATGGAGCTGCAATTGGTGAAATAGATCTGCTGCCACCACCTTGTGGTGTTGTTGACCTCGATCTGGTATTGCCACTTCGAGGTGATGGAGTTTCAGTGAACTCCATAACACTGTCACTCAAACATCCACATCTGTTCTGATATTTAATAATATCTCGTTCCATTTTACGTTGTCTGTCTGTTTGTTTTTGAGATGTTTGATGTTTTTGTTGTTGTTGTTTTTTTAAATCGTTTTTCGTTTCTTTGATCGGACCTGAGTCGAGTTTCTCTTTTACATGTGGCGCTGGCTTCGGTAAGGTCGCTGTCGACCGATCCGAAGCAACCTGGATTGCGCCATCTGATAAACTGGTTGAACTTTGTGGTGCTGGAGTAGGTTTACTCCAAAGATATGCTACTTTGATTTTTCTGTGGTAGAACTGGTGTGTTAAATGTCAAAACATAATTACTTGTCGATTTAAGCACACCACTTCTACGAACTTGGATGTTACGAACACCAATAACGCCTTGATCCCTGAGATTGTCAAGAATCTCTTGTTCACTGCATGGACGTAGTTCCGGGCTACGAATGACACCCTTAGATGAATTCAGTGTGTTATGTAAAGAGCTCTTGACATTGAGATCAAATTACTTCTTGGTGCTGGGCAGGTTTGTAACATGCTGTTATTTCTCGACTTCCAAGAGGAGATCACCTTATCTGAGCTTTTTAATACTCTTTGGATGTCCAGCTATGGATTGTATGCTTTTCTCGATTACAAATGAGACAAGCTTGACCCAGTGCGTGAATCGTCCAATGATGTAATAGCCAGAAAACGCGGAGCATTAGAAGGCTTTGGAACAACAGACTGTTGAATCGTATCACTAGAGTCATCTGACTCTTCATTCCGTTGACGTTTTTTTTTGTGTTGCGGTTAGTTTTTTTATTATTCGCCATGAGGAGAATATCCTAGTTTAGTCCTAAGTGTTCTTCGCCCTCCTTGGAGCCCTTCAAGGGAACACCATAATGGAGTGGTTATCCGACTCACAGGTGTTAGAGATACATTTGAGATATACTCGCAAAAACAAAATGCCTACACGATTGGTCTTTTCAGCCATCGCCCTCTAGAGATAGAAAGACAGAACAGGGTTAGGTAAATGGGCATATGGTTGGTATCAGGAAGGTTACAAAAAGAATGGAAAAGAAAGCAAAGAGGTATTTATAGGGCTCGGTGCGACCAACCAATTGACCGTGCCGGACCGCACGGCCACCAGTCTACACCGAAAAGCCAGGCCAAAGAGGCGTGTTGGGTACCTGAAGCACCACCACCTCAGGTAACCCTCAACCTCCAGGATCCCTTCTTCCGGCTTACAGGACGCCACCCACGGCAAACGAGTGGTACTTCGTTTAGCTCTTTCCAGTGGGCACAGAGACAACAGTGACAATGTGCCCAGTGGGAATCGAGCCCCCAGGGCCACGGCAAGGCAGGAAGTTTAATACCTGGGGGATACAGTTCCTGAGATATAAGGCCTTTTAAGCTGTGGATGGGTATACGGTAACTCACGCCATTAAGCGGTGTTTAACCATGATCGTATAGTTTTACATTAATAACGTGTTAGTACTTTGCAAATACTTAAAGTCAGAAAGTTTCTGTTTTTTTCTGTTTTATTTTCTGACCAAGTAAAATTCATATCGAAAATCGAAAGCTTCTGAGACAGGTATTGTCCAGGACTAGATCTAGCCCAATATACTGAACACGTCTCTTACATGACTGAAAACCTGACTGACTTGACATGATCAATCTTGAGGTTTTATACGTTTCAGAGCATTCCACAGGCTTCTGTTCTCACGTTAACACAGCTTCTGTTTATACCAAACGTCCATCATTAAGCAAACGTTAAAAGTATCTCAACACCTGCTGACCACGTAAGCACACACCTGCAGGGTACTATGCACTCATAGAATGCTCACATGATTGGCGTAAACAGAAACATGCACCCCTAATATTGACGTTTTGTAGATACATTTCAGGTTTTAAGTAAGCTGCGCTGGCTTTTTCTCCCGCGAAAATATTTAAATAACAGCACATGTGACTTGCGTAATACAAAATTGAAAATGTCAAAGTAAATGTCAGTAAGTTTTGTTCATATTCCAAAGTAAACACCTCAATGTATAGTGCATTTTAGATAAGACTGGATTAAAATATATGCAAGGTATAAACGTTTCAATTTTCTATCTGTAAAAGCTTAAAATGTTTCATATACCCATCAACATAATCCCAAATACATTTATTACCTATTCAACAGCATATTGGTCATATAAAGTTCTCACTACTCATCAACGTTGTTTCAACCATTCATGTATCATGCCTGTGTAACACAAGTGCATCTTGTACAATACGTCAACCCAATTTGGGTCATTAAGATCACACGCCTATGTAACTACGTTACACACCTCTCATTTTTATAAAATTAATTTTCGCAATAAAATTAATTTCAACATACATTTATATACATGTGCCCAGTTGATCATGTCTTCCTTAACAATTTTTAAGAAGATAGTTTATCATACAAGACAATTCTGCATAAGCTGAATTAATCTTATATGGCCATATAGGATAAGCATGCATAAAATGCAACAATCCTATATGAAGTAATTAATGAATATTTAAAATGGTACTATTGATAGTTAGCAAACAAGTTAACTTATCCTAAAATCAACATGTTAAAATCCTTTAAAAACAATATCTAATGTCATTTAGTCCCAAAGCTAAAAAGTTAATTAATTTCCATGAGGTGAATGTTTTCTGAAGCTTTAAGCATTCAGTCCACTTTACAACAGTTAATATTTAAGACATATTAACAACTTCAGAAAACATTTAAACCACATTTATAGAGTTTATTGTTCACTGTTTAGCACTTTCCTCGTTGTACGTTGGTTTCCGTTGTATGGGAATCATAGGAATTCTATTCTTGGGTACCAATAAGCTGTCATCATGCGACGAACGTTGAGCATTCTGGTGTACTATCAGGTATACTGGAACAAGAGATCTTCTCGTTTGTTCATAGGACTCCCTCATTACTGACATGTCATCTGTATGTGTTGTTGAAGGCTGTAATGAAGATACAATGCGTGTGTTCAATAACTCTTCACCATCAGCTTAACCTTAAGGGTTAAACCTAGGGCTTATGTATAGTAAAATAAAGTTAATAAACTTAAATGTCATGTTAATATTCTTCACCATCAGCATGACCTTTAGGGTCATACCTAGGACTTCTAAATAATTTTGTTATTTACAATGAACTTTACTCAGGATACAATTAAGTTTCTTCTTTATAGTTATTTTCTCCATGCCAACATGGCATCCGTCTGTCTAAGGGGTTGTGTTTGTCCCTCGGGCTCGTTATGGACGTCCCTATTCTCCATTACGACAGACATCTCAATATCAACATCAGCACCTTGCACAGGTGATTGTTTCACCTCTGCCTCACAGTCACGTGCTTTGTTATTCACCAACACAAACACAATAGCGGGTCAAACACTTTACATCCACATTCTCAAGGTCATACATATTAGCCCACCGTGTACCATTTATTTGAATGAAGTTATATGTACTTTTACGTGTAAATGTACAAATAATACTGGTCTCATGAATGGCATCGCGACAATAATTATATGAGAAACGATGGTTTCTTTTCAAAGATACTTTATTAAACAAAATACTTAGCTGTTTGTATTTATTTTATGTTTAACAACAAAATATCAAATGAACATTTTACTTTAATACCACTGGCCTGATACTTATTTAACGGCCTCTTAAGTTATGACTAAATGTCATATATTAGTATGTGTCATTTTTTTTTAAAATATCTTCAGGCATAACGAAGCCAAACGACTACCTACTAAGCAATGACCCTAAGAAATGTGTAAAAAAATGCATTGTGTTCATCTGATAGAACAAACGCATTTTGACAACAAATTATTTACAAAACATAATTACACAGTCTCATCCATGAGGTAATTTAAGCATATAATGCACCTCAATGAGACAAACGAAGAAATGTACCAATAACTTCAAGTCATATGTATAAGGTTGTTATTCTATGACATATTTACCTCAACTTATACATATGTAACAATTCAGGGATTTTACCTGAATAAGTCTACTCATACTATGAGTGGTCCTAGTATGTATACCTAAACGTTATTCCTAAGCTTAAGTCGGTAACCAAAAATATTACGTGTCCTTATACTCTAAATAGGAACAGCCCTCGTGAGTCCTTTTATTAGGAATACGCTTTCAACACCGCGTACCAAGGTCCACCTTTGCCCAAAGCTCAAATCCCTCAACTCCCTATTTAGAGATGTAACCACATATTGTTCGTCATATTGCTAACTCTATAACATCTTTGAGCAGCCCAAACATATATGCCAAAATCAAAATCAATATTCATTAGACGAACAATATCGTCAGTGTAACACTTCGAAACAATCATTAGTAGACTATGCTTTTTCAATGACCTCAGAAGCTGTCATATTTAATGTCCCATCTCGTTGACCTCAACAGGGCTGCCCAAGTGTTACATCAGGAGTAAAATCAAAATATTGAATATTACCTAATCAGTCGGTCAGGATATTTTAAATTACAGTTACATTAATAAAGAGTTAATTTTCGATTACATTAGTTGGCTCGGTGGGGGACCCTATAAGGACGCGGGTAGGCTCTCTTGCCTGATGCCTCCAGCTGACCTGTCTCATAGGCCACATCGGTCGGTGTGTGCTCGGAGGGGGATGTGCTGTGCTTGCCGGGTCTTGTCAATCATCCGTTTCGATTTCAAAAATTTGGGGTTGAGACACCCTGATAAAGATTAAATATCAGAAAGGCCTCTTTGTCATTAAATGAGATATAGTTACGCCTTAATTGCAACCACTGGGTCGATATCTCTGCAGGTGGATTATTCGTTCGTCCCCGAGGGTATCATCAGCTCAGTATCAGTTCCTTAGTGCTGAGGTTGAAACTGCGGTGTTGACGTCAGTGCTCAAGTACTGATTTATATAACTGTATTATATCTTTAATTTTTGCAGCATAAAATTCTAATTGTTCTAAAACTAAGACTGACTTGTCAGGTGAGACATGTATCTTAGCGGATTTGGTTTACGCTTTTTGTTATATTTTAAATTTTGCAAGTCTCGCTAATTTGGACATCTCCTACCTGATACCCGGGACTTCCGTGGAGTGTGGGTCATGTTTGCTGATGTTGGCTCGATGGGGGACCCAAAAATTCCGCGGGTAGGCTCTCTTGCCTGATGCCTCCAGCTGACCTGTCTCATAGGCTACGTCGGTCGGTGTGTGCTCGGAGGGGGATGTGCTGTGTTTGCCGGGTCTTGTCCATCATCCGTTTCGGTTTCAAACCTTCGGGTTGAGACACACTGATGAAGATTAAATATCAGAAAGGCCTCTGTGTCAATAAATTAGGTATAGTTACGCCTTAACTGCAACCACTGGGTCGATATATCTGCTGGTGGATGATTCGTAAGTCCCCGAGGGTATCATCAGCTCAGTATCAGTTCCTTAGTGCTGGGGTTGATACTGCGGTGTTGACGTCAGTGCTCAAGTATTGATTTAAATAACCTTATTATATCTTTAATTTTTGCAGCATAAAATTCTAATTGTTCTAAAACTAAGACTGACTTGTCAGGTGAGACATGTATCTTAGCGGATTTGGTTTACACTTTTTGTTATATTTTAAATTTTGCAAGTCTCGCAACTTTGTACATCTCCTACCTGATGCCCGGGACTTCTGTGGAGTGTGGGTCATGTTTGCTGATGTTGGCTCGGTTGGGGACCCTATAAGTCCGCGGGTAGGCTCTCTTGCCTGATGCCTCCAGCTGACCTGTTTCAAAGGCTACGTCGGTCGGTGTGTGCTCGGAGGGGGATGTGCAGTGTTTGCCGGGTCTTGTCTATCATCCGTTTCGGTTTCAAACCTTTGGGGTTGAGACACACTGATGAAGATTAAATATCTGAAAGGCCACTGTATCACTTAATTAGGTATAGTTACGCCTTAATTGCAACCACTGGGTCGATATCTCTGCTGGTGGATGATTCGTTCGTCCCCGAGGGTATCATCAGCTCAGTATCAGTTCCTTAGTGCTGAGGTTGATACAGCTGTGTTGACGCAAGTGCTCATCAACTGATTTAAATAACTATATTATATCTTTAATTCTTGCAGCACACAATTCTACTTTTTCTAAAACTAAGACTGACTTGTCAGGTGAGACATGTATCTTAGCGGATTTGGTTTACACTTCTGTTATATTTTAAATTTTGCAAGTCTCGCTACTTTGGGCATCTCCTTCCTGATGCCCGGGACTTCCGTGGAGTGTGGGTCATGTTTGATAATGATGGCTCGGTGGGGACCCTATAAGTCCGCGGGTAGGCTCTCTTGCCTGATGCCTCCAGCTGACCTGTCTCATAGGCTACGTCGGTCGGTGTATGCTCGGAGGGGGATGTGCTGTGTTTGTCGGGTCTTGTCCATCATCCGTTTCGGTTTCAAAACTTTAGAGTTGAGACACAATGATGAAGATTAAATATCAGAAAGGCCTCTGTGGCACTAAATTAGGTATAGTTACGCCTTAATTACATAATTGGAAATATACTTCCTAAGTTAACCAGTGTTTTAAATAAAAGTGAATAAACGACCCTAGACTTACTTTAGCGATCACTTTTACCATTTGCACGCTAACACTTGCATTAATTTACTAGAAAGTAGAAGTAAAACAAAGATCAGGAATCGATACAATTTACTTACTCCTACCATCATAGACATCAAAGGGAAAGAAACACAAACATGAAGCGATCAGACCATGATGGAGACCTAAACAAAGGAAGGCTATAAAGACAGTTACTTTCCCACAAAATGGCCAAATGGCCATCCAAAATAAAAACACACACGTGATACACACAGTTAGTAACAAACAACAATAAATAAACCGCCACAGAAGAACCGCCTTGGAACGGTCAGTGGAAAGAATTCCACCTGGGGGTTGGGGGCTTAAATCGATTTTACATGGACATAATCCTCGCCCTTGCCTCTGTAGCGATATACACTGATTTTGTTTAGTCCGCATAAAGACTTCCTAACTCATCAGTTTAACATCTCCGAGAACATACATATAAAAACCAAAAAGATGAATCAAGGTTGAGGACTCAACAGCATACAACAACAGAATTGCTGGAGCAAAACAAAAATCAACAGTTAGACTCCGAGGGGCCCGACCAAAGACGGAGTATCAGGCATCAGTCGTAATGTTTATTGAGATTGAAGTGGAATGACCACTACATAGTTGCAATTTCCTAATTCCTCATAAACATACACACATAATGAGTTTTCTCTAAATTTCCTTAACATTTCTAGAAACTCTATGTGATTTCCATGGAACCACCTAACGACTTCAGCAGAGATACCTTGCTTCTGTAAACTTTCATGTAAATTAAGGATTCATTGGATGCATTCTGTAGATACATGTTCCATTAAGTCTAAAAATTCAGACTGACCTTGTCGAGACATGATAGTAAAGTTTAACTATATACTTGATTTTAATAGTTTTAATTCATACACAAAGTTATCTACCTTGTTAACTAACATACCAACACACAGACATTGACTTTAATTTTCAAAATCTTAATTGCTTCTTAAATTATAAATGTCAAAAGGTTTCATTTTATTTTTATTATTACATGCAGCGGGTTTGATTTAATAAATTGAAGTAATTTTCTTTAATTATTTCTAAATATGATTAACTCAAGGCAGACTACTATTTCATTATTGGTAAACTTTCAACCAACATGTATAACCCGAAAATAGTAAAAGTAAAATGTCCTACCTTACTTTGTACTGTGATTTCCTATGATCCGCGCATTTTTCTTTATTGAATATTTTCACTGGTCAGCGCACAACAAAGTCTATCCAGGTCACTAGGCAGCCAAAAATCACCATACGACGTAACTCACGCCTTAAAGCGGGGTTTAACCACGATTGTATAGTTTTACATTAATAACGTGTTAGTACTTCGCAAATAATCAAAGTCAGAAAGTTTCTGTTTTTCTATTTTATTTTCTGACCAAGTAAAATGGCCTCTTTTAAAATTTCAATGTTACATAATTATGATAACATATCAAAAATCGAAAGCTTCTGAGACAGGTAGTGTCCAGGACTAGATCTAGCCCAATATACTGAACACGTCTCTTACATAACTGAAAACCTGACTGAATTGACATGATCGAATTGGGGATTTATACGTTTCAGAGCATTCCATAGGCTTTTGTTCTCACGTTAACACAGCTTCTGTTTGTGCCAAACGTCCATCATTAAACAAATGTTAAAAGTATCTCAACACCTGCTGACCACGTAAGCACACACCTGCAGGGTGCTATGCACTCATAGAATGCTCACCTGATTGGCGTAAACAGAAACATGCACCCCTAATATTGACGTTTTGTAGATACATTTCAGGTTTTATGTAAGCTACACTGGCTTTTTCTCCCGCGAAATATTTGAATAACAGCACATGTTACTTGCGTAATACATAATTGAAAATGTCAAAATAAATGTCAGTAAGTTTTGTTCATATTCCAAAGTAAACACATCAATTAGATGATATCGACAGACTGGATTAAAATATATGCAAGATAAAAACGTTTCAATTTTCTATCTGTAAAAGCTTATAATGTTTCATATACTCATCAACATAATCCCAAATACATTTATTACCCATTCAACAGCATATTGGTCATATAAAGTTCTAACTACTCATCAACGTTGTTTCAACCATTCATGTAACATGCTTGTGTAACAAAAGTGCATCTTTTACAATACGTCAACACTATTTGGGTCATTAAGATCACACGCCTATGAAACTACGTTACAGGGGTTGGAGCATGGCCCTGGCAGACTCCAGGAAAGCCGAGATTGTTGGCGCTGAATCTGCCTTATCATAAGGACCAACAAAATATATTGTTTAGGGGTACGGATCTGAACAGTTTCCAAGATACGAGGCCCTCTTATGAAATGAAGTGAAGAGGAATGGCCCCTGTGGACCACAAAGTTGATGTGACTGAATGTGTCTAATCATAAGGAACAAGACTATATATGATTATGAGGTGGGGATCTTAATGGTGTCTGAGATAAATGGTCTTTTATGAAGTGGAGGGGCGGTCCATGGCACCAGAATGTTGCCCTAACACATAGAGACCCCAGACTGATGTGATTGAATGAGTCTTATTATAGGAAACACAAATATACATATGTTAGGGTGGGAATCTGATCAGTTTCTGAGATATATGACATTTATTAAGTGGAAAGGTGGGGCATAGCCCTAGGACACCCCAGAGACCCCTAGGTTGGTATCACTGAATGTGTCTCATCATAAGGAACAAGAATATATATGGTTTAGGGTCGGAGTATCTGAATGGTTTCTGAGATATTGAGCCTTTTACGAAGTGTGTGTGTGTGTGGGGGGGGGGGGGGGGGTTTGGGCATGGCCCGGGCACATCCCAGGTGACCCCAAGGTTGGTGTCAATAAATGCATCTTATCATAAGAAACAAGAACATATATGGTTTTGGGGTGATGATCTGAATGGTTTTCGAGATATATCCCCTTTTATGAAGTTGTGGGGTTGGGCATAGCCCCCATGGGGCCAGGGAGACCCTTAGGTTGGAATCACTGAATGCATCTTATCATTAGGAACAAGAATATACATGGTTTTGGGGTGGGGATCCGAATGGTTTCGAGATATATCGATTTTTATGAAGTGGACGGGTGGGGCATGGCCCCAGCGCACCCCCCGAGAGACCCCAAGGTTAGTATCACTGAATGCGTCTTATCATAAGGAACAAGAATTTATAATTTTGTTTAGGGGTGGGGATCTGAACGGTTTCTAAGATACTGGACCTTTTATGGGGCATAGACCCTGTGCGGCCCGGGAGACCCTTAGGTTGGTATCACTGAATTCTTCTTATATAAGGAACAAGTGGGGATCTGAACGGTTTCTGAGATATTGGGCTTTTTACGAAGTGGAGGGGTGGGGCAAAGCCCCGGCACATCATATGGGACACCAGATTGGTGTCACTGAATGCGTCTTATCATAAGAAACAAGAATATATATGGTTTAGGGGTGGGGATCTGAAAGGTTTCTGATATATTGGACCTTTTACGAAGTGGAGGGGTGGGGAATGGCCCCGGCACAACCCAGGGGACCCCCAGGTTGGTGTCACTGAATGCGTCTTATCATAAGAAACAAGAATATATGTGGCTTAGGGGTGGGGATGTGAATGGTTTCTGAGATATATGGCCCTTTATGAAGTGGAGGGGTGGGTCATGGCCCCGGCACAGCCCAGGAGACTCCTAGGTTGGTATCACTGAATGCGTCTTATCATAAAGAACAAGAATATATATGGTTCAGGGGTGGGGATATGAAAGATTTCTGAGATATTGGACCTTTTATGAACTGGAGGGGATGTGGCATGGCCCCGGCACATCCCAGTGGACTCTCAGGTTGGTGTCACTGAATGCGTCTTATCTTTAGAAACAAGAATATATATAGTTTAGGGGTGGGGATCTGAAAGGTTTTTGAGATACATGTCGTTTTATGCACTGGCGGGGATGGGGCATGGCCCCCCGCACACGCTGGGGGACCGCCAGGTTGGCATAAAAGCATATGGCTAAAAGATGTTCACTCAAGAAAAATTTCTATAAAAGTTTTGAGAAAACAACTGCAACGGCTTGGCAGTAAATGCCGTGTTTCTATTTTTCCCATTGTAAGTCTATCGAAAGTCTAAGTTGCCATAGCAACCAAACTAATGCGCCAATTATCATTAAAAACACAACCTTTCAATCCCCAAGCCCAGGGATGCTACAGATAAAATTTGGGCTAAATTGGCACAGTGGCTTCAGAGGAGATGAAAGTGTTGACGCAGACGACGACGACGACGGACAACTGCCTATCCTATAAACTCCCCCGGAGCCTTCAGCTCTGGTGAGCTAAAACCAGATCAGCCACAAGTGGTGCGCAAATAGTACCCATCGGAATACCCACAACTTGTCTAAATAAATTAGTACCAAATCTTATGTAAATATTTTCAAGTACAAAGGTGAGAGTTTCACACACTTTCTAACATGACCATAAAGTATAATTTTTATGTTCTTCAGAAGTGAAAAAAAAACATTTCTTTCATTACATGCAAGATAGAGGAAGGCTTCCCTTTGAAATGTCGATTCAATTAAGTTTTCCTTTTATAAGATTATGAGGAAGTGTAGTGTAAAGTGTGGAAAAATCATAAGTCGACAGACTCGAACACATGTACACTCCATATTTTACCAGTTCTTTGGTGTCTTCTTTGCTTCAAAAGGATAACCCGTTTATCAGTTTATAGAACATATTTAACATTACTACAGCTTATGTGTGGCGGCCGTTAAAAGTCTCGCTGCCCTACATCATAGTATATTTTCTTGTTCTTTGGGATCATTTATTCCATTGTGGACTTTTGAAAATATTTTGAGGGTCACTGATGAGGCCTAATTGGCCGAAACTAGCTAGTCTGGCCCAGAACACATGTACACTTCATATTTTCTAGTTCTGTGGTGTATTTTTTGCTTCCGAAGGATATATCTTTTATAGAACATATTGAAGCACGAAAAAGCCTGGATTTCAATTTATTTAAAACTTCATTAGAATTTTTATAGACCATAACTGATTTCTACCTGATCTTTCGAAGACTCTGTCGCAATATTTTATCGCATGTTTTTTGATGGCAGTAAAACATGAAGTTAATAATTTGGAGACTTCAGTACAAGAGCTTGAATTTGCAATAAACCGTGTTTTGTATGGTCTTTTATGAAGTTAAGGTAACGAATATAGCGTTGGAAGCTTGGCTTGGCCTTCTGTAACACGGACGGCAAACTTGGTGGCTGAATGACACATGTGGTCATCAACTGAAGCCCTCTCTACAGCTAAAGGCTGAAGTTCCTAGGCCTTAGTACCACCGAGGTCTTGCTGAAGAGTGTTGACATAGTGGAGCCGTCAAACAACGACCACATTGTTAGAGGCCTTATCAGCTGGATCCAAAACAAACTTCCTATGAGATTCTTGAATACCCAGTTTAAAGTGACGTAAAGATGTCTTAGGTTTAGGAGATAATAAGTTTGTTCACTAATTTCAGAATGCTGAGTTTCCTTAAGAAGTTTATGCTCAGCATACTCTCGTTTACACCATCGATTACCAAATTCATTCAAGGCAGCAGCGATTTCATCTCTACATTTATTGAAATCAATTTTAGAAGGAAATCGATATTTCGGTGCTTTAGATATTGTATTACGTATCCTAGAATCAGTCTACGGATTTGATATATGTGATAACCTGACAAACTGCAAATTGTAAAATGCAGTACGTCGGGCCAACTAATCGCATTTTAAAACACGATTTAACAGTGTCGTAGATTAAGTAAGCCGAAAAAAAATAAACTAACCCTTTCTTGTACTGTCATTACAAACTACAAAACTACAGCTAGGCTAGAATTATTAAATGACATGAAACTGAATAAAAATGGATTAAATTAATACAAACACCTTTTTCATTTGGCTTTGATGACAACATTTATCATGAGAGTAATACATCTAAAATGCCCGATTCTGATATTTTCTCGCTTCTGGACTGTCGAATGCGTTAAACAAGATCGCTCGGAACCATCAAAAATGGTAATTGAAAGCGAAAATTACGTGCTTTTAAAAGAAACAATACCAGGCTGAAATGACGAACTGACTGTCCATAATATATATTATTGAACCATGGATTACCTCTCAATGCCTGCTGTTCTAAGTTCATCCCAGGTATTAGACTTCCTGCCTTGCCGTGGCCCTGGGGCTCAATTTCCACTGGGCACATTGCCGCTGTGGTCTCTGTGCCCACTGGGACGAGCTAAAGGAAGTACCACCCGTTTGCCGTGGGTGGCGTCCTGTAAGCCGGAAGAAGGGATCTTGGAGGTTAAGGGTGACCTGAGGTGGCGGTGCTTCAGGTGCCCACCATGCCTCTTTGGACTGGCTTTTTTGGTGTAGACAGGTGGCCGTGCGGTCCGGCTGGTCACGCCGACCCCTAGAGATACCGCTTTGCTTTCTCTTCAGCTCTTTTTGTATCTTTCCTGATACCAACCATATGCCCATTTACCTTACCCTTTTCTGTCGTTTTATCTCTAGAAGGCGTTGGCTAAACGGATCAATCGTGTAGGCATTTTGTTTATACGAGTATATCTCACGTGTATCTCTAACACCTACGAATTGGATAACCACTCCATTATGGTGTTCCCTTGTAGGGCTCCACGGAGGGCGGAAAGCACTTGGGACAAAACTAAGATTTTTTCCTTATGGCAAATGGAAAAAAACATAACCGCAACGCACATAACCGCAACAAACCTAAACGTAAAAAAGAGGAGGAATCACCCGAATCGGATGAACACAATCAACAATCCAGTCAGCAATCTAGTGAACAATCTAGTCAGCAGTCTGCTGAACCAAATCGTAGCAATGTTCCGCATTTCTTTGTAATCACGTCACTTGATGATACACGGACTGTATCTAGCCAGTCCCCCTTTGTCATCGAGAAAAGTGTTCTTTCCATTGCCGGACACCCTAAGAGTATAAAACAACTCAAATCGGGTGATCTTCTCTTGGAAGTCGAGAGAAAACAGTAAGTGGTAAGCCTGCTAAACACCAACAAACTCTTTGATCTTAAAGTTAAAGTCTCGTTACATAACACGCTCAATTCATCTAAGGGAGTGATTCGCAGCCCAGAACTACGTCCTTGTTCAGATGAAGAGATAGTCGATAACTTGAAGGATCAGGGAGTTGCTGGTGTTCGTAACATTAACGTCCGTAGAAATGGTGTACTAAAACCAACAGCAACTTATGTGTTGACTTTTAATACACCAATGCTAACCAAGAAAATCAAAGTAGCATATCTTTCCATTAACGTTGAGGTATACATCCCAAACCCTCTTAGATTTTACTCTTGTCAGGCTTTTGGCCATCACGAAAGCAGATGTCAGAGACAAAAACTATGTCCTAATTGTGGTGAACAAAAGTATGTTGATGATCACTTCAACTGCAAAAATGAACCCAAATGCGTAAATTGTGATGGCAAACATGCTGTTTTACTCCCGAGACTGTCCGGCGAGGAAAAAAGAAAACAATATACTCACCGTCAAATACCAAAGGGGGATAACATTCCCAGAAGCGCGAAAAATTGTCGAAGAGCGATACATAACACCAACCACCAGTTACGCCAGCATCACAAAGGGTGCTGGTGTAAAATGTACCAGCTCCGCAACACAGACTGCTGAATCATACATGGCTGAACTTAAAAAATCTGATGCATGGAGTAAACCCACTCCAGCACCACAAGGTTCAACCAATTTATCAAATGGCGCAATCCAGGTTGCTCCGGATCGGTCGACAGCGACCGTACCGAAGCGAGCGCCGAATGTAAAAGCGAAACCCGACTCAGGTCGAACTAATAATGGATCGGAAGATCCGATCAAAAAAACATCAATTGGCTCAAAGACAAACAGACAGACAACGTAAAATGGAAAGAGACAATATAAAATTTCAGAACAAATTCGCATCTTTGAGTGACAGTGATACGGAGTTCACTGATACTCCATCATCACCAAGTGGCAATAACAGATCGAGGTCAGCAACATCACGGTCAGCAACACCACGAGGTGGTGGTAGCAGATCTATATCACCAATTGCAGCTCCAAAATAGTTTCTAGTCTTAATCTCTTCGTAAAATGGATTTAAAACACAAAATAATACAATGGAATTGTCGAGGTCTTAAATCAAATTATAATGAACTTTTATTACTTATTTCGTTATTAAACCCATCGGTTTTTTGTTTGCAAGAAAATTTTTAAAAAAACTGATGACATAATTGATGTCAGGGGTTTCAATACATACAACTATATCTATTCTGATGGTAACAAACCATCTGGTGGCAGTTCAATTTTTGTTAAATCATGTTTACCACGAAGAGAGATCGAATTAAAAAAAAGACCTACAAGCTGTAGCAGTTACGGTTTCTCTAGATAAAGAAACTACAATTTGCTCTCTATATACCCCACCCTCATTTTCTTTAAAGCCCGAATATCTTGACTCATTGCTGAGTCAGCTTCCATCGCCATATCTTTAAGTTGGCGACTTCAATGGTCACAATATTCTATGGGGCTGTAAAGATATCAATAACAGAGGAGCACTTGTTGAAGATTTTATTGCAAAGAGCGATCTTTGCTTGATGAATGATAAATCTTATACTTACCTTCACCCTGCGACAGGTCATTTGTCTTCTTTAGACCTCTCTTTGTGTCACTCATCTCTTCTTGGACTATGATTGGTCTCTTCATGATGATCAGTGCGGAAGTGATCACTTCCCTGTTATAATTGAGAACGTAAACGAACCAGATGAGGACTGTAACCAGAAATGGAAAATGAATCTAGCTGATTTGGAATTATTGCATAATTTGTTCTGATTTCACATATACACTTATTAATATATCAGAACAATGCATTCCAAAGACCTCAACAAATACTAAGAAAAGCAAGCCTTGGTTTAATAATGACTGTAAAAAAGCTATTCAAAAGCGTAAACGGGCTCTAAATAAGCTATGCAAAAGTCCCACCTCAGAAAAGCTAAACAACGTAAAAGTTTCTAGAGCTAAAGCTCGGCGAACAATCCGAGCTTCCAAACGAAAGTCATGAAGAGAATATGTCTCCAAACTGAACTACAAAACCCCCATTAAAAAGGTTTGGGATACGGTACGAAAATTTTCAGGAAAAACAAAATCCTCTAGTTTTACACATTTAAATACTGAAATTGACACAATAGCTTCAACAAAAAAGATATTTCAGATACTCTTGGGAGCACATTCTTGAGAAATTCATCATCGCGTAACTATTCTGACACTTTTAGAAATTTCAAAATGGACCAAGAGAAAAGAAATCTAAACTTTAAATCCCTTTATCACGAAGAATACAACAAACCTTTTAACTTATCCGAGCTCATTGAAGCCATTGCAAAAATCACATGATACGGCAACCGGCCATGATGAAATTCATTATCAGATGCTTAAGCATCTGCCAAAAAGTTCTCTTTCAACACCTTTAGATATCTTTAATAATATTTGGGAAACGGGGGTCTATCCTTAGAGCTGGCGTTTAGCTACAGTTGTATCAATTCCGAAACCAGGGAAAGATCATGCAGAACCTACAAATTATCGTCCAATAGCTTTGACAAGTTGTTTGTGTAAAACATTGGAGAGAATGATAAACAAAAGATTAGTCTGGTACTTAGAGTCCAACAACCTCATTTCAGAATATCAGTCGGGTTTTCGTTCGGAACGTAGTACCAACGACAAGACTAGAAACATTTATACGAGATGCTTTTTTTTAACGAAGAACACGTAGTAGCTGTCTTTTTCGACTTGGAAAAAGCATTTGATACAACATGGCGTTATGGAATATTGAAAGATCTCCATAACATTGGCTTAAGAGGAAAACATCCCAGTTTTATTGGAAGCTTTATAGGGGAGCGCATGTTTCAGGTGCGTGTGGGGTCTACCGTGTCAGACCTCTATGATCAAGAACAGGGTGTCCCACAGGGTAGTATTCTTTCAACTACGCTATTTAACATCAAAATAAACAATATTGTACAATGTTTGGACGACAAAACTGATTATCCATTGTATGTTTATAATTTTTGTATATGTTACTGTTCAAAAATATGAAAACAATTGAACGAAAGTTACAACAAAATTTAAAAAAGAATAGAAGAATGGACTGACAAAAATGGTTTCCAGTTATCCAAGTCGAAAACGCAGTGTGTTCATTTTTGTAAACTACGGAAGAAACACGAACATCCTTCCCTGTTTTTATACAGATCACAAATCCCTGTTGTTGAAGAAGCCAAATTTCTTGGGGTCATATTTGATCAAATGTTATCTTTTATTCCCAATATTAAATATCTTAAAGCGAAATGCTAAAAAGCTTTGAATCTTTTGAAAGTTTTAGCTCATACAAGTTGGGGAGCAGATCGGTATACTTTATTACATCTTTACCGGTCTTTAATAAGATCTAAATTATATTATGGGTCTGTTGTTTATGGTTCTGCCAGAAAGTCCTATTTAAAATCCTTGGATACTATCCATCACCAAGGCCTTGGTCTGGCTATGGCAGCCTTCCGTACTTCTCCCCCATTAAGCCTTTATGTAGAAGCAGGTGAACCATCTTTAACTGCGCGCAGATAGAAACTTTCCTTCAGTATGCTATTAGACTTGCTGCAAAATCCATCTAACCCGGCATCCAAAATGTCATTTCCACCTCAATTTGTAGATAAGTATGAAACTAAACCCACAGCAATCAAACCTTTTGGGTTACGTATTTTACCACTGCTAGAAAATTCAGGTATCGACCTTAAAAATATTCGAAAACATGAAACGGCCGAAGTTCCATCTTGGTGTAGTAAAATACCTTCTATTCTGTTTGACTTACATGATTGCAAAAATCCGAATCAAATCCAATGCTACTCAAAAAAACTTTCAGGTACTGCAGTCACGTTATGATGATTACCAGCAAAGCTATACTGATGGTTCCAAAGAAGGAGAAAAAGTTGGTTGTGCGTATGTTTCTAAAGATACGCACCAAACCTTGCGCCTTCCAGATGGTTCATCTATTTTTACAGCTCAAGCAAAAGCAATAGACTTAGCTTTAGATTTTATCAGTGCTTCATCATTTCAAAAAGCAATTATATTTTCTGCTTCCCTTTCTGTGCTTAAGGCTTTAGACCTTTCATCATCTAAAAATCCTCAAATATAAAAACTGGACGAAAAACATCATGAAATTTCTAAAACGCACCAAAATTTGTTTTGTTGACTTCCGAGCCATATTGACATTGTCGGAAATGAATATGCTGACAAGAAAGCAAAGGAATTGCTCAATCTTGATCCATCTGTTTTTAAAACTCCTTTTAATATTTTTTAACCATTTATCAACAGATACATCTTGTCGGAATGGAAAGGCGAATGGGACCGTACAATCAATAACAAACTCCATGCCATTAAACCTATCGTTGGAACAAAATGCTCTCCACCACAGTTTTCCAGGAAATAGGATGCAGTTTTAACACGACTGCGCATTGGCCATACTAGAATTACTAATTCTTATATTTTTAATGGTAATGATCAGCCTTCTTTTCTAGGATGTGATCAGCCATTCACTGTTAAACATATCTTATTTGAATGTGTAGACTTTCACAGTCTCGTAACTTATACTTCAAAGCTGACACTTTGCAACAATTGTTTCAAGATGTACCTGTTGATAATATTATTTTATTCTTAAAAGAAATTGGACTTTTTCATAAGATTTAACTGTTTCAGATTTTTATACATATTATGTAACTTTTTTACTTTTAATATCCTTATAAGTCATCATGCCGTTTAACCATTAACCACTTGACGTTTATGACCCACAAAGAAGGTTGAACGTGTCGTTACACACGAAATCATCATCATGTTCTAAATTCAATATCCATTTCTGCATTACGAGTTCTAGACACCGAGGCGAATACTTTCTACGATAGTTCTAATCAGTTATACGAAGCTGCTCTTTTAACTAGAGGTTACACTCAGCATGCTCTTCGTCCTTGCATCGATCCTGAAATTAATCGGAAATGTCATTACATCAAAATATCCTTCATTAATGAGGGTTTGTATTTTATAATTTTAGCTAGCATCTTCCGGGACAGTTCGGTGATTTCATCCATTCTTGCTTACCTTCACAATACTGAAAGACGCATGATTTGATATAAATACAATAAAATAGAAGTCGAGGCAATTATCAGGAATCGATACGTTTAATCCACAGCTCCCATCAGAGACACAAAAGGGAAAGAAACACAAACATGAAACAACAGACCCCAATGGAAACATCAACAGCGGAAAGCGAAAAGGACAGTTATATTTCAAAAGAAATGCCAACAGGCCATCCAAAATAAACTAATATAAGCGACACAAACACCCAAAGACCAACTGTAATAAAACTAAACAGCGACAGAAAAACCGTCTTGGAACAACGAATTCCACTATGGGCTTAAACAATTTGTTCAGTCCGCAAGAAGGCCTCCGAACTCATCAGTGCAACATCTCCGTGAACACAAAAATTCAAATAATCAAAAAGACCAACCAACAGTGGGGACTGTACAGCACGAACCCACTGAAGTGCTGGAGCACAAGAAAACCAACAGTTAGACTCCGACGGGTCCCACCAGAGACAGAGCATCAGGCACCAACCACCATTACATAGAATTAGATTCTGTCTAATTGTCGGTAAGACTTTACGCTGGAACCGTCATAGAATCTGAGACCTGACCCACCGTCGTGCAATTAAAGGGGGAAGCAAATGCTGGAGCAAAAGAAATACCAACAGTTAGATTCCGATTAGCCAGACCAGACACAGAGCAACAAACATCAATCAACATTACATGCAATATTTTTTTCTATGATTAAAGTAGAAGTAAAACAAAGATCAGGAATTGATACAATTAGCTTACTCCACCCATAAAAGACACCAAAGGGAAAGAAATATAAACATTAAACGACCAGACCATAATGGAAACCTAAACAAAGGAAGGCCATAACCACAGCGGTGAAACGACGGTGCGGACTCGACAGCAGGAAAACACTGGAATGCTGGAGCAAAAGAAAAACCAACATTTAGATTACGATTGGCCCGACCAGAGACAGAGCAACAAGCACCAATCAACATTACATAAAATATTTTTTTCTATGAATCTCAGTAAGCCTTTACGCAGGAAACGTCAATGATGACCCAGCGGTATGCAATTCATGCATGATAGATAACCCAATCACGGTTGACAACTTCGCTTCCCTCTTTAATTGCATACCGGTGGGTCAGTCTATGATGTTTCCTGCGTAAAGGCTTACTGAGATTCATAGAAAAAATATTTTATGTAATGTTGATTGGTGCTTGTTGCTCTGTCTCTGGTCGGGCCAATCGTAATCTAACTGTTGGTTTTTCTTTTGCTCCAGCATTCCAGTGTTTTCTTGCTGTCGAGTCCGCACCGTCGTTTCACCGCTGTGGTTGTTTGGTTTTTTGCGTGTTCGGCGATGTTGCAATGATGAGTTAGGATGCCTTCGTTCGGACTGAGCAAATTATTTGTCTGAATCGCGACGGATGTTTGGGTGATGATTGCAGCTGCGTGAAGTCGATTTAAGTCCCCCAGTGGAATTCGTGTCACTGTCCGTTCCAAGGCGGTTCTTCTTTCGCGGTTTGTTTTTATTATGGTTTGTCTTTGAGTGTGTATTTTGTTTTGGATAGCCAGATAGCCATTTTATTGTGATGTAACTGTCCTTTTGGCTTTCCACTATTGAAATCACCATAAGGATCTAGTTATTTCATGCTTGTGTTTCTTTGCCTTGTGTGTCACTGTTGAGGGCTGTGGGATAATTGTATTGATTCACGATTATTGCTTCACTTCTAGTTTTTATACTTCGTACGCTAATGTTGATAAAATGTCATTTCTTTATCGATCTCTGTGTTTCAGTTAAAGTCGAAAATGCATTTATTGAACCAGTATCACCACAAACGGTAAACGTCACTGAACACGTTCCTGAAAATTTCAGCTGCATTTCTTCTGCTAGTAGGCCAAGTGCAAATATCAGTTGGTACAAACACAAAGGAGCGATAGGAATACATCTTGAATCCGGGAGTTTGACAGAAATCAATGTTGGCGATGGACTTTTGGAGACCAAAAGCATGATTCTACTAAATGCAACTCGACTAGATAACGGTGGGCAGCTATCATGCATCATAACTCAGTCTGGTTTCCCTGGAGTCAAACCAAACAACTCGAAAACGCTCAACGTACTGTGTGAGTATTATGAAGTATATCACGTGAACTAAAATGATATTATGTGAGTTTGTTATTGAGTGAAAGTTTGGTGTAGGAATGAATTTCATTTTATGGATTATATCGACGTTTAAACTGCGGTGAATCTCACACAATCTACATGAAGCAAGAAGGGCTGTATGCTCAATTTTCGAGTGATTCGCCGAAATTCACACATAATAACAACGTTGTCATCGAGATATTAAGAATGTCACCAAAATGGTAACTTTGAAAGCGCAAGGATCGACTTACCAACGGCCCAGGCTGAATGATTAAAAAATATTTAATTAGAAACTGCCATCTTTGAAATTAATCCAAGCGAAACAAAATAAAGACAAGCAAAACAAAGCAAAAAAGATAAATAAAAAGTCAAGTTTTTAAATTCAGTTGATTTGTCTCCTAACATTTACGCTTCTAATAGTCTACAGACTTTACATTTTACGCCGTTGGCGTCCTTTCATATACGAACGTGCTCCTTGACGTAAAAATATACATGTATTACTAACTGACGCTGTGTCAACTATTTCTAAGATTCTTGCTTATTGAATTTATCTAAGTATACAACCTTTATTTTAACCAATCAACTCACTTGAAATATACAGAATGATGGAAAGTTGGAGTTATAAGCTTATAAACATTGAATAAATACATGCACATTCTAACAGAAATGTTGGGACAATAAATGCTTGGGCCCCCGCCCATAGGGGCTTGAAGAAATATATGGGCTGCATAATGCTTCCACGCAGAGCTGAATCAGTCCCGAACACTAGTACTGGTAAACCGCTTAGAGGATCTAAGCTTGTCCAGGAACCGCGGTGCGAGGCGGACCGTCCATGCTAATAAACCCTATTGGTTTCATTGGGCGACAGGGCTTGAGATGTCATTTCATCTCAATGTCGGGTAAAAGTCCCACAAAATTGGAAGCGACGTCTCCAAAATGACCTTTACAGTGTTGACGGGGACGTTAAACCTCAAATCAATCAATGGGACAATCAATGCCCATTGAATGTAATGTTTTGCACAGGCTACCTGTATCTCAAACTTCGCAAAGTACTTTCGAAGGATATCCGCAGAAACAATGAAACAATTGATGAATTTCTGTTTGAAGAAGCTTCTGCAAGGTGCATCGGAACCTGCATTCTATGGATGCTTGGTGAATAAATTTACGAAAATTGAAGGAAATACAAATTATATACAAGAAAAAATATTTTCGTGCAAAAAAGTCGGGTAAATTTCGTTAATCATGCGAGAGACTATACGCATGATTGTTGAACGAATCGCGTTTGGGAAATATACAAGACTCTTCAATTGCAGGGCTGTGGTACATGCTTAACTATTGTTCAATATCTGTATTATTTTCTCGGAGATATTGCACCGGTGAGTTAGTAATCCGTCATGCGGTTTCATGCGGATTCAGCAAAATATTTGCCTTTACCACCGCAGAACTAAGAGAAGTGTTGCCACAAAAAAACTCGATTTGAGCCCAACAATAAACTTAAGTTCAAAGGTTGTTCTTCTGTTCTGGTTTATTATTGTTTTAGTTCTCTTTTCCATGTATGTAATGCTAATATCTTTTTAATTTGGATAGTTGTCTTGCCATTATTGGAATAAAGCAAGATACTCGTGACGTCGTTTTCAATTGGCTGACGTCGTTTTACTTTGGTGTTTGGTTTGTCCCATTTTTGATTATTGCCTGCTTTTATTTTTTGCCAGACTCAATCATGGTCTCTATAGTGTAGATTATATTTTCTTGTCCTTTGGGATCATTGATTCCATTGTGAAATGTTGAAAATATCTGAGGGTCACTAATGAGGCCTAATTGGCCGAAACTAGCTAGTCTGGCCCAGAAAACACGTACACTCCTTATTCTTCAGTTCTGTAATCATTCTTCGATATAAAAAGATTGGGTACAACATGGATATTAAACGACAGACTGCATGCATGGTAGTTAACCCAATCACGGTTGGCAACTTTGCTTCCCTCTTTAATTGCACGCCGGTGGGTCAGGCCTCAGATTCTATGACGGCTCCAATGTAAAGGCTTATTGAAAATTAGAGAGATAATGTTGGTTGGTGCCTGATACTCTGTCTCTGGTCGGGCTCATCGGAGTCAAACTGTTGGTTTTCTTTTGCTCCAGCATTTCAGTGGTTTCTTGCTGTCGAGTCCTCACCGTTGTCTCACCTCTGTGGTTCTTTGATTTTTGTGTTCACGGAGATGTTGCACTGATGAGTTAGGAGGCCTTCATGCGGACTGAACTAATTATTTGTCTAAATCGCGACGGAAGTAAGGGCGAGGATTGTGGCCACGTAAAATCGATTTAAGCCCCCCAGTGGAAATCTTCCACTGACCGTTCCAAGGCGGCTCTTCTATGGCAATTTATTTATGTTGTTGTTTGTAGCTTGCTGTGTGTATCACTTGTGTCTTTTGGTTTTGGATGGCCATATGGCCATTTTGTGGGAAAGTAACTGTCCTTTTTGGCCTTCCTTTGTTTAGGTTTCCATTATGGTCTGGATGCTTAATGTTTGTATTTCTTTCCCTTTGGTGTCTTTTATGGGTGGGGTAAGTTAATTGTATCAATTCCTGATCTTTGTTTTACTTCTACTCTGTAGTGTATTCCTTGCTTCCAAAGGATAACCCTTTTATAGTAAATATTTAATTCACTACAGCTGGTGTGTGGGAATGTTTGGCGGCGGTAAAACGTCTCCTTGCCGTACATCATGGTGTAGATTATATTTTCTTGTCCTTCTGGATCACTGATTCCATGGTGGGATTTTGAAAATATCTGAGGTCACTGATGAGGTCTAATTGGCCGAAACTAGCTAGTCTGGCCCAGAAAACACGTACAGTCCTTATTTTTCAGTTCAGTGGTGTATTCCTTGCTTCCAAAGGATAACCCTTTTATAGTACATAATCTATAAGTTGGTTAAAGCCTGATACTATTTCTTTCGCTGGACAAACCTCCTGTATTTTGACCACTTGTTCCCTTCAGCTTTGGCTAACAGCGTCTGTGATGGTGCAATGATGTTGCCAGGAAACGAATATGAGCACCGAATATTTTGTGTTTAATGTGAGAAATTATACCTGAACCTATGGCAATGACTTTCGGGCGATAGAAAGGTCTTTTACGTCACTACAGCTGGTGTCGGGGAATGTGTTGCGGCCGTAAAAAGTCTCCTTGCCCTACATTATAGTGTAGTTTATATTTTCTTGTCCTTTGGGATCATTGATTTCATTGTGGAATTTTGAAACTATTTAAGGGTCACTGATGAGTTCTAATTTGCCGAACTAGCTGGTCTGGCCCAGAAAACATGTATACTTCATATTTTCCATTTCTGTGGTGAAATCCTTGCTTCGAAAGGATAACCCTTTTATATAACATATTTTACGTCACTTGCTTCCAAAGGATAACCCTTTTATATAACATATTTTACGTCACTACAGCTAATGTCTGGGAATGTGGGGCGGCCGTAAAAGTCTCCCTGTCCTACATTATAGTGTAGTTTATATTTTATTGTCCTTTGGGATCATTGATTCCATTGTGGAATTTTTAAAATATTTGAGGGTCACGGGTGAGGCTTAATTGGCCAAAACTAGCTTGTCCGGCCCAGAAAACATGACTTTTTTTGTAAACGTCATATTTTCCATTTCTGTGGTGTATGCCTTGCTTCGAAAGGATAACCCTTTTATAGAATATATTTTATACAGCACCTCGGCATCATGTAGTTTATGCTATCAACACTTGTAAGGCATGGTGGTTCTCAATGCTGCTTTCAACAAACAGTTCTACATTTATTTTGTATTTTGTGCTATTTAGTTCATCGGAGTACGAATTGCTCATGTTGAGCAATAATGAACTGTCAGCGTATTTCGTGTGTCGTCCGTCGTTTTTCCTCAAGCGCTTATTTCATCCAAACTTCACAACACTGTTGCACAGGAGGGTAAAATAATCTGATGAAACTGAATGTTGGACTGAACTTTCCAAATTATTAACTCCATGTCCTACTGTCTTCCCAAACGTGATTAAATATTGCAATAAAGTCTTCTTTGGTCTATAAAAATTCAAATGAAGTTTTAAAACAATTGAAACGTTTTCTTGCTTCAAGCTTGTCTACTTATGATTTTTCCAGCCTTTACACTACACTTCCTCATAATCTTATAAAAGAAAAATTTAATGATTTAATTGAATGGACATTTCATAGGGAAGACATCCTCTGCCTTGCATATAATGTAAGAAATGCTTTTTCAATTCTGAACACCATATCAAATATATTTAATGGTCATGTCAGAACTTTTGTGAAGCTCTCATCTTTCTACTTGACAATATTTACATAAGATTTGGTATTTAGTTATTTAGACAAGTTGTGGGTATTCCGAAGGGTACAAAATGCGCACCCCGTGTGGTTGATTTGTTCATGTATTCAGAACTCATTTATCTTCACTGCAGCTGGTGCTGTGCCGTGGGGCGGCCGTAAAAAGTCTCCCCGTACATCCATCATTGTGCAGATTATATTTTCTGGTCCTTTGGGATCATTGGGTGCATTTAGAATCATTTTCAAAAAAGAGTTCTGCTTCAGCCGGTGCTAGAGGGCTTGGCCGGTGTTTCACATTTCAGTACTGGTCATGAACAGACTCAATAAAACCGAGTCTGCTGTTTTCGTTTATTTGGTGTATTCTTTGCTTCCAAAGGATCTAACTATTCAGAACTTATTCATGATGCCCTTTCCGTTAAAATCAATCTGTAGTCATTGCAAAATAGAAGTGGGGGTAATGAAGCCTTTAGCCCGACTTCTAGATATTTTGATTTATATTAAATGTTGCCAATACCTATTTCCGTGGTTTGATCAGTCAAATGTACCCCGAATCTGTTTAATATTGGCTATTTTTGGAGGAAAGCAAGCTACTCGTGACGTTTTCACTTTGCTGAAGTCGTTTAATGTTGTTGTTTGGTTTTTACCATTGGTATCTTGGATATGAGGTTTGAGGTAATTGTATATATTTCTGATCATTGCCAGAGTTTCTTTTTTTCCAGACTCAGTCATGGTCTCAATATAGAATTTATGATAAACGCGATGATTTTGATTTTGATATTGTAAAATGTCCTGTCCTGGATGGTGATGTTCCGCGTGCGGCATCCTATGGCGTTTATATTTCGCAATGAATCCGATTTACCTGTGTCTAGTAATGTAACTGACTTCAACACTCGTAATAAATTGTTTATTGCTAAACTTCTTAATCAGGGTTATCGGTATCATAAACTACGCAAAGAAGAAGTGAAGTGAAGGCAATTATCAGGAATCGATACAATTAACCCACAGCTCCCATCAGAGACACCAAAGGGAAAGAAACAAAAGGATGTCAAATTAAGGATCCATGAAAAGCAATTGTAAAAGCAATCCCTTAGGATTGGAAAATACCCCTTTTCAAAATTTTATAGACGTCATTCCGATTTAAATTCAAAATTTAATGTTAGACTTAAATCTCTCCTTAAACAAGGTCTACAGGAACCCGAATTTTATGGTAACTCAATATATAAATTTTAAAACAAATATATAACCGCAATGCCTTCAGCGGCCAGTTTAGTAGAATCATTATTATATGTAATGTTGGTTTGTTTATAAAGTTTTGCAAAGGTTTTGCGTAGTTCATGGTACCGGTAACCCCGATTAAGAAGTTAAGCAGTTAATAATTTATTATCAGTTACATGACTACACACTCTGGCACATCGAATTAATCCGAAATATAAAAACGCCATAAGATGGTGCACAAGGAACATCACTATCCGAATGAAGGAAAATTTGCAATCTCAATATCCAAATCATCGCGTTTATCACAAATTTTGCAAGAAACAAACCCATCTACAATAGATAGCTATAAATCAAAAAAAAAAAAAAAAAAAAAAAAAAAAAAAAGGGGGGGGGGTTGGGCATTTTTGACTGATCAAACCACAGAAATAGGTATTGTCAATATTTAATAAATCATCTAGAAGTCGAGCTAAAGCGTCAATGATTTTAGATTGGTTTTTCAGCAGATAGGGACATCATGAAGTCTCTCTCATAAGAAAACAAAAACAGATCAGCCGCAAGGGTTGCGCAATAAGTACCCATCGGAATACCAACAACTTGTCTGAATAACTTAGTACCAAATCTTATGTAAAATATTGTCAAGTAGGAAGGCGAGCGCTTCACACACTCTCTGACACTTTCATTATTTCTGGGGTGGGGTAAATTTGACTCAAACCACCGAAATGGGGATTGTCAATATTTAATAAATCATCCACATATCTAGAAGTCGGATTAAAGGCTTCAATGATTTCAGGCTGGTTTTTAACGGAAAGGGTATCATCAAGCCTCTTTCATGACAAAACAAGAACAAATCAGCCACAAGGTGTGCGTAATGTGTACCCATCGGAATACCTTCAACTTGTCTAAATAACTTAGTACCAAATTTTACGTAAATATTGTCAAGTAGAAAGGTGAGAACTCCAAACAATTTCTAACATGACCATAAACTATAATTTGTATGCTCTTCAGAAGAGAAAAAAAATCACTTCTTATATTACATGCAAGGTAGAGGGAGTTTTCCCTATAAAATGTCCATTCAATTAAATCATTATTATTTTTTTATGGGATTATGAGGAAGTATAGTGTAAAGGGTGGAAAAACATAAGTAGTCAGCCTTGAAGCACGAAAACGTCTAAATTTCCATTTATTTAAAACTTAATTAGCACTGTTTATAGACCAAACAGAGTTCTACCTGATCTTTCGAAGTCTTTGTCACAATATTTTATCACGTGTTTGTTTGTGGCAGTAAAACATGAAGTTAATAATTTGGAGAGTTCAGTGGTGGTACAAGAGCTTGACTTTGCAATAATCCGTACTTTGTATGATCTTTTATGAAGTTAAGGTAACCGATATAACGTAGGAAGCTTTTCTTGGCCTTCTGTAACACAGACAGCAAACTTGGTGGCTGAATGACAAATGTGGTCATCAAATTAAACCCACTCTACAGCAAAAGGCTGCAGTTCATAGGCCTTAGAACCACCACATTCTTGCTGAAGAGTGTTATTCGGTGTATTCTTGGCTTCCAAAGGATCGTACTATTCAGAACTTATTTATCTTCACTGCAGCTGGTGCTGTGCCGTGTGGCGGTCGTAAAATGTATCCCCGTACATCCATCATAGTGCAGATTATATTTGCTGGTACTTTGGGATCATTGGGTACATTTAGAATCATTTTGAAAATAGAGTTCTGCTTAAGCCGGTGCTAGAGGGCGTGGCCATTTCAGTACTGGTCATGAACAGACTCAATAAAACCGAGTCTGCTATTTTCGTTTATTTGGTGTATTCTTTGTGTTTTCTTTGCTTCCATCGGATCCAACTATTCAATAAGGTTTGATCCCTGAAGAAATTATTCAAAATATTGGCCTTATCGAGATCTTCTGTGTACACAGTACCATCTTTCTCCATTGGAGGTATTGTCGTGTTTGTTTTCGAGCCGATAAACGACTTTAGAATGGTCCACCATTGTCTAGAAGATAAATTATCAGATTTTAGTTTGTTTGCTAGATTTTCATTAAGAGATTGTTTGGATTTTCGAATCAAGGATACAACTTTGTTTCGAAGTTTTTTAAAGCTTGTCCAATCATAAGTTAGATTTGTCCTTTTTGCTTTTCGATAGGCTCGTTTACGCTTTCGAATATACCTTTTTATTGTTGATGTTATCCAAGGTGGGTCAGTTGGTCGAATTGTTACTACTTTATTAGGTATACAAGTTTCGGCAAGATTTAACAATTTTTGAACCAGATTTTCGGTATAAACATTTATATCTGGGTTTTTAATAGTATTCCAATCCACAGACAGTACACGTTGCCTGAGTAAATTATAATCAGCCTGGTCGTATCTCCATATGCGGCGTGTGAAAGACTTACGTTTTGGTTTTGAGAAGTTAAATACTCCAAATATGGGACAGTGGTACCGTAAATCTTGCTGAAGAAATGGTTCTCCGACTCCACATGATAATACATGTCTTTTGTCGTTTACTAATAATAAATCTATCAGAGACGAAGAAGATTCTGTAAAATGAGTAGGCTCATTTATCATTTGACACATGGAAAAAACTTCGCAGAAGGCATTTATTTTCCTAGAAGATGGTTGACTAAGCATGTTGTAATTAAAATCGCCTGTAATAAGTATGTTCCTTATACCAGTATCAACTGCGAGGTGTATGGAATCTTCGATCGCCGAATAGTGTACCGTGTCTGTGTTAGGTGGTCTATAAAACAACCCAAATAAAATGTGTTTTTGCTTTAAAGTCAACTCTATCCAAATACACTCAATATTTCTTGGTTCTAAATCTGCTCTACGACGATAAAATATGGTGTCTTTGACAAATAACATGACTCCGCCATGACTATCTCCAATTCGATCTTTCCGTTCGGGTGTACTAAAACTTTGAATTTGAAGATTTTCAGTTAATACAGAAGCGTTTAACCATGTTTCTGAAAAGGCAAGAATGTCGAAGTCGAAGAGTTCGGCAGCTAACAAGTCAATCTTAGGTACAATGCTTTGCACGTTATAATGTACGAAGGACAGATGCTTGGATAAATCTGTGAGGTTCGAAACTGCAGATGATGATGACGTTAATGATGATAGTGATGATGACGATAAGCTATCTTGTGCACTACCAGCAGAAGAAGAAGGACCAGGGTTAGGATGAATATCCCCAGCTAAGAGCAACAGGATAAAACACCATGTTATTACGACTATGGCAAAAAGAAGCAGGATACCTTGAAATGTAAATTTACAATTTGAAGCAAAGTTTTTTCCAGGTACAGTATGAACCAGCATGTCACGTGGGATTAGATTTTTGGCCACTGTGGAATTTTCTTCAAGAGATGTTAATACTGAATATATCAGTTCAGGTTGGCTCAGTACATAAAACAGGGTGATTATCGAAAATGATAGATTCCTACTGCGGTACGTACACGCGTGTGCAACAGCGACAGATCTCCTCGGGTGATAAATTATGAAACTGAACTTATTAAATACAAGTAGAAATCAGTCGCCATCGCACCCACGTAATATATGCAACAGCAACAAATACACCCTTGTACACCTCCCCTCCGGAGCCTGGTCCCAGTTAAGCAGAAAGTAAAAGAAAGCATATAGAAAGAAATGCAAAATGGAAGATGTTGGAAAAATCTAATACTATTTCATTCAATGCAAGGATGTATACGGTGATTTTAATGTACTCAGAGTGACCGAATACATCTTGAGGCAGAGTTTCCGTGTAGTCTCAAGACATCGTGAAGCTGTTATCAAAAATGTTACCATGTCACAAGCAAAGCGATTTTATGTAGAAGTAACTAGTGAAATTACTTCAATGGAACCTTTTAGTAGGACTGTTTCGTTCTCGACAATACATAAATACTATCGCAAATCTGAGCGCCGCAGAATGCACGCGCACACACGCCCACACGTGCGCGCACACGCACGCACGTACGCACTTATGCACATACGCACGCACGTATGCACGCATGTATGCATGTGTTCACGTATGTATGCATGTATGTATGTATGTATGCATGCATGTATGCATGTATGTATGTATGTATGTATGTATGTATGTATGTATGTATGTATGTATGTATGTAAAAGCAGCAAGACAGCCTTAAATAAGCCGTTTACTAATAATATGGTCAAATATATCACCGTTAAATTAGTTTAGAATAAACAGTGGCATTGAGTCTACATACAAATGTGTAAACAGAAATATATGTATGTGTGCTTGCCGTTGTATGTATGTATGTATGTATGTATGTATGTATGTATGTATGTATGTATGTATGTATGTATGCATGAATGATGTGTGTATGTATGTATGTATGTATGTATGTATGTATGTATGTATGTATGTATGTATGTATGTATGTATGTATGTATGAATGATGTGTGTATGTATGAATGTATGTATGTATGTATGTATGTATGTATGTATGTATGTATGTATGTATGTATGTATGTATGTATGTATGTATGTAAACGTATCAAGAAATACTTGGATAAGACGTTCGCTTATAGGTTACAACATGTCATAATTAAATTAGTTTTGGAATTAACAGTGACATTGAATCCACACAAAAATGTGTAAACAGATATATTTGTATGTATCTTGCCGTTGTATGTATGTATATATGTATATATGTATGTATGTATGTATGTATGTACTCAATCACGCACGAGCATGTACGCACGTGCGTATGTATGTATGTTCGCAAGGACACATGCCCCGAGGCACGCACGTACGCAGGTATGTATGTATGTATGTAAACATATCAAGACATACTTCGATAAGCCGTTCACTAATAGGTTAAAACATATCACAATTAAATTAGTTTGGAAATAACAGTGACATTGGATCTACATAAAAATGTGTAAACAGAAGTATATGTATATTTGCTTGCAGTTGTATGTATGTAAATGTATGTATGTGTGTATGTATGTATGTATGTACTCAATCACGCACGAGCATGTACGCATGTACGTACGTGCGTATGTATGCTGTATGTATGTATGTATATATGTATGTACGTCCGCAAGGACGCACGCACACACGCCCCGAGGCACGCACATACGCAGATATGTATGTTTGTATACTTGTTCGTGCGTATGTGTGTATGTATGTATGTATGTATGTATGTGTGTTTGTATGTATGCAAGCACACACGCACGCACGCTCCAAGGCACGCATGCACGCTCCAAGGCACGCACGCACGTACGTACATCCGCACGTACGTATGTATGTATGTATGTATGTATGTATGTATGTATGTATGTATGTATGTATGTATGTATGGAAAATTACATATTATACAATATTATCATGCACTTTTTACTGGTAAGGAACACCAATGGCAGCTCGTAAACATAGACACCAATATTACAACACAGTTCATTCATATATGAGACATGGACATATATACTGCAATGATATGTTATCATTGCTGGTCTCTCATATGTATAACAATGGACTTCAGTCTCCTTACTATACAATTCAGTACATAACTTGCCTCATGTTACAGTAATAAGGCAACAACACATTAATAAGTCTCGGCAACAACAACAAAAAAAAAAAAAAACCTTCAAACCCCATCTCAGATAGAGAAAATGTCAGTCATACAAAGGCCTAAGGCATCATATATTTCCAGGCATTTGCAGAATGTTAGGCATTTAGAGCTTGATTTTTTCTGGCTTTAAGATTTTTGTTTTTCTCCTATATTCTGTTTAAAGGAGGCTTGAGGCATGCATAATCTTGATCTCGTTTGGTATCACGGATTTTAGGTACTCGTCAGGACCGCGGTTGTCCAACGAGCGCCCACAATCCAACTTTTAGAGGAGGACTCACAAGTATGGAAAGATGGGGCCACTAAGGCACGCATCATCCCCGCCCCCACCCTGATCCTGTCCAATATCATGGACTATAGGTGTCCGCCAGAACCAAATCGACCAGGCCGCCTGATGAGCACCCACAATCCAATGTTAAAAGGAGAACTCAAAAGCATGGAAAAGCGGTGATCCATCAAGGCATGAACCACCCGCATTGATCCTGTCCAATATCACGGATTATGTGTGCCCACCAATGCCTCGACGAGGCTGTCCATTCTTGTTATGTATAGGACACAAAAGTCTGGAAGATAAATGACTGCTATATCAAAATATAAGTGCGTCTGTGTCAATTGCGACATGATTCAGAATGTTTCAAAGGTTAAAATCTTGTTTACACTGCGAGAAAAAAAAATGTTTAAGTATTTTCTTCAGTCCATCAACTGATGCACAAAAATATAAGAAGTCATGGAAAAGTGTCATTTCACCACAATATATATGTTGAGGAAATCCACGTTCGCTTTCATGTCAGTAGGCATTCACTTTTACTAAACGGTAAGGCTGCTGCGTTACTCAGACGATGAGGGCATTCCAATGCTTGTCGCATCACGTGAACAATACCGTTAAATGAAAACCCCCAAAACCCCACTTTATGTAGTGAAATCTTGGGTTAAAGGGGGTATACATTTGTATACATTATATTTCGTATTCCTGCTTTTTAGACACAGGACGCGGGTGCCCGTTAGAAGCGCGCCATGAGGCGGTTGCAACGGGCACACACAGTCCATGCTGATATCACGGATTTTCACCAAATGTATAGACAAATTGGAACTGTGGTAAAATGCACTGTGTCGCAAGGGTGTGTTATCGTGTTGAACAAAGATAGTTTAATAACTACAGACCTTCTATAATGTTTTCAGGGATACCTCAGACGGGCAACATTTCAAGTATATCATTACAAAAGGCGAGAAGCACAGAAGACTCATCCCCAAAGCAAGAGAGCAACCTGATGATCAGAGTTAGCAAAATATGTATCTGATACGGGTAGCGACTCGAGAAAGCCTGCCTCATGCTATTCGCGAGAAACTAATGTGCAAAAAAGTCTGTGAATCTACGCAGTCTACTCAACACCCCATTCTCGCTGCCTGTATAGAATGTCAAATTATAAATTTCAATGCTGCTCGAGGCGTCTCAAGGTAAACAACAAAAAAAGACAAAAAAGACTGGCTTTCTCGCGCCGAGACCCGTAATTCATATCGTCAATGAGATTCACGTGGACTGAGAGCGAGACATACTATGAAGTATACTATAAGTATACTGCACATTATTGCTAATTTAACACTGTTCCATATCCGAGATTGGATCACGTTGTGATACATGGGCTGCTTGCCTATCTGACGTTTCGGTCCCCTTTGTTTCTCCAATCAATTTCGGAATAGGTCCGAAGGTTGAAAGGTCATTTTCAGTGTCAATTCTGTGTTTCCTGTCATTCAGGTCACGCACTAGAATTGTGCCATCACTCGACCACGCACTTGTTAAGTGTTTCTCCTTGATCATTTTTCTTGCCTTCAATAAGACCCTGTTTCTGTGTTTGGTAAGATCTTCATTTATAAAGACCCCCATGTAACCATTCTGCTTTGTTTTGGTTCGATTTCCATACACCTTTCTGCGTGTTCGATATGATGCAAATTTGACGATTATGTCACGTGGCTTTCCTGAATCTCTTGGTCGTCCTACTCGATGACTCCTTTCTATATCATCCAGCGTGACCTCTGCCTCGATGGCCCTAGTTAGATCGATAACAAGCACGTCTGTATTCTCAGAAGGAGTTTCTGGTATACCTGCTATTCTTAAGCAATTACGTCTACTATACTGCTCAGCAGCATCGGTTTTGGCCTCAAGTCTCTCCACCCTATCTCTGAGTTCCCGGTTCTCTTTCTGTAGTGACTTTATAGTGTCATTTAGACCCTGTACAACGCCATCGACAATAGACTGGACCATTTGTGACAGTTGTGGAACAAACGATTGCTTTAGAATTTCAGCTATTGTCTGCAAATCATTTTCCTGTAGCGTAATAACACTCTTCGGAGATTTAGGAGGCAGCTTAACAGAGGCACCTTCAACCTGGGCGCTGTCCGTTGTTGCCTTTTCCGCCATTATGGATAAATCAGATATGTCAGAGATATCAGTTTCAGGTTCGCGTTCAAATTCAAATTCAAATTCCTGAGCCTCTTCCAGTTTATTCTTTTTTAGTTCAGCCAATTCTTCTGGTGACGATAATTCCCGTTTGTTGCCGCTAGCTGATCTTAATGGCGTTGATGTAGCACTCATGACCTTATATCATAGTGACTTTAGTGTAGGGCGTTTATTTTTCTGCGTAGTATACTACGATAAAAATGTCATGGAGTTTGTACTGAGCACTGTTTAACGTTCATTCATCCTTAGAAAAATATAATGGCATATTGTTGCTGTCCACTGCCCCATCTAAAACTCTAATATTTCATGAAGAACAAGATGTTAATGTAAAGAGCTTCACCTCAAGTTTAAATGTCCTCATGCTAATCCATATTGCAAAATTAAACTCCAACAACCCTCCAAAAAACGAATAAAATCACATTATTTTAATATATAGTCCACCCAGAACAAAAACACGACCGTCGCCATTTTAGTCACGTGATTACTGTCGGAACGCGAATCATATGTGACTTAATACATTAATTGAGAAAATATATACTTGCAATGACTTCAGTGTCAAACTTAATAAAAATTATTCTTCGATATAAAAAAAAAAGATATGGTACAAAATAAATGTTGTACGACAGACTCCATGCATGGTAGTTATCCCAATCACGGCTGATTACATTGCTTCCCTCTTTAATTTCACGCTATTGGGTCTCACCATATATTCTGTGACGGTTCTTGCGTGAAGGCTTACTAAGTATTCAAAATTTAACGTTATAAGTTGTGTTGGTTAGTACCTGTCGCTCAGTCTCTGGTCGGGGCCATCTGATTCTAACTGTTGTTTTTCATTTGCTGCAGCATTTTAGTTTTTTTGCTATCACATCCTCACCGTTGGTTCGTCTTTGCGATTGTTTGCATTTTGTTCTCGAGGATGTTACACGGAAGTGTTTGTGTTCCTTTCCCTTTGGTGTCTCTAATGGGATCCGCGGGTTAATTGTATCGATTCATGTTCATTGTTTACTTCTACTTTCCAACCGAGTAAGCTTAAATCGATCCACTTCGAATAGCAAGATGATCATTAAAATTAAGAGGAATCTTAGGTAAAATTAGAGGGATCTTCACAACTTAAGGTCAGTTTCATCCAAACTTCATGGGACGTTGCTCTCGGGTAAACCTGTTCCATAATAATCAAAACCGGCTATGCTCCGATATCTAGAATAGCCACCAGAACTAAAAATATAAAACGGTAACAATTTGCTTTAAATGCCAGCTCCCTTTTGTCACTTAAACCCAAACCTCTATCAAATATCTTCTGCTATAAGGTCTGTCGGAGTCCGAATTTGATAGTGCATTGGTTACAAATTCAGAAAAATATATACATGCATAGATTTCAGTACACAGTTTCTCATAATCATTCTTCATGAAGGAGGCCTTCATGCGGGCAGAAAAATTATTTGTCTTAATCGAGACGGAAGTAAGGGCGAGGATTGTAGCCACGTAAAATCGATTTAAGCCCCCCCCCCCCCACACTCCACCCCCACACCCCACTCCGACAGTGGAATTCGTTTCCGCTGACCGTCCCGCGGCGGTTCTTCTGTCGCGGTTTATTTTTGTTATGGTTTGTCTTTGGATGTTTATGTCGCTTATGTTATTGTATTTTGGATAGCCTATTGGCAATTTTGTGGGAAAGTAACTGTCTTTTTGGCTTTCCGATATTGATGTTTTCATTAGGGTCTGTTGTTCTAGTTTTGTGTTTCTTTCCTTTTGATGTCTCTGATTGGACCTGTTGGTTAATTGTATCGATTCCTGATCATTACCTCCACTTCTATTGAGTAATAAAATATTGGGTACAACATATATGTTATACGACAGACTGCATACTGGTGGTTAACCCAATCACGATTCATATCTTTGCTTCACTCTTTAATTGCACGCCGACGGATCAGGCCTCAGATTCTATGACGGATCCAGCGTAAAGGCACACTTATGTAATGTTCGTTGGTACCTAATGCTCCGTCTCTGGTTGGGCCCATCGGGGACTAAATGTTGGTTTTCATTTGGACCAGCGTTTCAGTGTTATAGTGCTGTCGAGTCCTCACCATTGATTTGTCTCTGGTGTTGTTTAATGTTTGTGTTCTCGGAGATGTTGACAGGATGAGTTAGTAAGCCGTCATGCGGACTGAACCAATTTTGTCTAAAAGACGACGGAAGTAAAGGTGAGGATTTCGCCCGCGTAATTTCGATTTAAGCCCACAATGAAAATCTTTTCACTGACTATTCCAAGTCAATTCTTCCGTCGCGGTTTTTTGTCGTGGTTTGTATTTGAGTGTGAGTATCGCTTATATCTTTATTTTTTTCTTTTTGTTTTGTTTGATAGCCTACAGGCCAATAGTAGGAAAGTTTTGGCTTTCCGGTATTAATGTTTCCATTAGGGTCGTGTTATTTTATGTTTCTGTTTCTTTCCCTTTGGTGTCTCTGATGGGAGGTGTGGTTTCATTGTATTGTTTCCTGATCATGAGCTAATGAAGGAAAAACCTTTAACCTACACCCTCCTTTTAATCACAAAGAAGAACACAATCTCGTTAATGCCATGTTTATACAATGCCATGATTATGATTATTATTATTAATAATTTTTGTTTGCGTTTTTACCATTAATGTTTTCTTTTCTATTTTGTTTTATTATACATTATTATCATTATTATTATTATTATAATCATAGTGACAGAAGTAGTAGTAGTTGTAGTAGTAGAAGAGAAGAAGTAATAGTAGTAGTAACGTTGGTCATCTAGCGCACAAAATTAGTCGAAACAATAAACAAGACTGTAACCTATGTAATGCGGTCTATGAAATGCTTGTCTTAAGATTCACTCGCCTCACCCAGGCATTTCTAACAAGTACCGGCAATTTTTTGTTCTTTGGTAGAAATAAGAAAAATGATGCATACACCTGTAAACCACAGTTTTACTATATAAAATTAGGGTATTAAGGTCGGTTAAGTTATATAGGCGTGTTTGCGTGATGAGACGCGCTATTTTAGTATACCTAATGAAGATCCATGTTTGGTTCTGGCATCTCGATTGGTTATTTATTTATCTATTTGCTGTAAACATTATTTTATTCGACGCAAGTATCAAATTACAATCACACAAAAGACATAGTAAACAGGATCTGACTGCTAGCAGCGGCCATATGAACGTCATCTAAATTAATTTATTTATGTATATATTTAATTTGTCCACAAAATGGTTGTATAATGCGTTATGGTTTAAACTACTCGATTTTTTTTTACTATCGTTGCGAAGAAAAACATGTACAGCCACCGTACTTACGGCAATTTGGCATGTTAAGCTGATCGCCAGTTATATAAGTTTGTGATGGAATGGATGGCCAACGACACACCAAAGTAAATTGAGTTATAATGTTAAATTTGCTGTAGCTATTGACATTATGCAAGCATTATTTTATATTTTAGATTCGCCAAAAATTACAAAACTTGCTGCTGGTTCAATGGAGCCTCTGCTGACAGACAACAATGTAACGGTTGCTGAGCATGATAATATATCGGTTCTTTGTGAGGTCGACAGCAATCCAGTACCTTACATACAAATACGGCTTGGAAGCAGAAAGATAATAAAAGAAGAAACTAAAGCATTGACTGGTCAGATTCCCAATGCAACTTGTTCTGATTCTGGAACACTCAGGTGCGAATCTTGGAATAGTGTGCAAACCAAACCTGCTGAAAACGTCATGTTTTTGCAAGTCAGATGTGAGTATATTGTTAACAAATTACAGACAGATCGGCAAATTATTCAAGCGGTATGAGCCAATTATTGGAATAAACCATGATAGAACCAAGGGCGAGGATAATGGCCATGTAAAATCGCTTTAAGCCCATAGTGAAATACATTTTCCTAACCGTTCCAATGCGGTTCTTCTGTCATGGTGTATTATTTGTTATAGTTTGTCTTCGTGTGTGTGTGTGTGTATGTGGATGTGTGTGTGTGTGTGTGTGTTGCTTATGTTTTATTTCTTAATTTAGATAGCCGTTTGGCTATTTTATGGGAAAGTAACTGTCCTTTCGGCTATCCACTAGTAATGTTTTCATCAGGTTTAGCTACTTTATGTTCGTGTTTCCTTCACTTTTGTGTCTCTGATGGGAGGTGTAAAATAACTAAAATGATTCTTGATCATTGCCTTTACTTTTATTTATTAGCTTGGCTGATTTCGACTGTCCTTTGTCTTTCGATTGTCATAGCTCTGGCGTCGTCTGCGTCGTCATCGTCGTGAAAAAACTTGGACATTTTGTAATATCTCTGTCATAACTGAACATATTTACTTGAAATTCGGACTAGTTGCTCATTATGAAAAGGGAAACTCATACCAATAGGTGAGGTAACCCTCAAAATATATTTGGCAAAGTTATGCCCCTTTTTCGACTTAGATTTTGCGCAGCCGCATGCGGTGCTCTTGTTATTGTTTGATGTAAAACATTACCAGTCAAAAATCAGTTGTACTTGTGTACTTAGATTATGGACTATATATTCAGAGCGATTTGGTCCTTTTGGCTTTCTACTTGTGTTGTGTGGATTGTGGTAAAGTTGTTTTATGCAGGCGTTTTTTGCCCTTCGTTGTTTTGGATGGATTAGATTCTCATTCATTTTGTACTTCTATAAAAAGCAGAGCCGTGCCAATCGGGTCTTGGAGACATAGATTGGGCTACATGATGCTTCAACGGAAAGCGGAATTTGATCGCACATGAGTACTGAAAAATCAGTTCGGGATTAAGGGTTAAGCCAAACCAGGCAAGATGGGCAAACTGGTACGAGTGAGTCCGTCCAATGATATTAGCCCTATTGGGTTATCGATATCATTTCAACTCAATGTCGGTTAAAAGTCCCAAAAGTGCATCGCTTGTCTTTTGTAGGTTACCGTCGTGATTGCTTGCCTTGTATGTACATACATGTGATTTATTTGTTCTTTGTTGTCTTTTTTTTTTTTGGATAGCCCCTTTTTATTTTAAAGTCTACTGCTAGTTTCACAACAAGTAGATAGAAATCATTTTTGGAAGTCCAGAAATGTGATGGAGGGAAACACGGCCCGTGTTATTCAGTAGGTGATGCTGACCATCAGAAGTTTATTTATTTTCTGTTTTTGTTTTTGCAATCGGACAGATGGATAATATGCGAAATATAGGGGACAAAGAGATCATTAAGTCAATTCCACATTTAAAACTTGACGAATCGAAAACCTCACCAATTTTGGATAGATAAAACGTAAAAATATTGTCAATTGGTCATTTTGTGGGTAGGTAACTGTCATTTTGATGTTTCTAGTAGGGTCTAGTTATATAATGTTTAGGTTTCTTTCCCTTTGGTGTCTCTGATGGGAGGTATGGTTTAATTGTATCGATTCCTGATCAACACCTTCATCTCTGTTATACGTAGGTACTATTACAATGTTACGCTTACATTTGATCAGAAAAAAATGTGTTCATGTAATAAAGTACATATCTGTATAATCAAAGTATTAGGATTACTGCAATGTAAACACTTTTATGAAACATTGATTTCCGCACCTCTTAACACGGAGAAACTTTTCTCTTTTAGCTTTAAACATGCATTTCATTTGCTTGTATTTATTTATTAATTTGTTTTTGGTTTTCTTGTCGTGAGAAGCTTATGAAAGATGTTATCTGTATATGAGATGTGCAACATGCTGACGAAACAGACTAAAGGGTCAACCGATGCTTCTGCTACATGCATATAGGGTTATTTTAGCTTAAGTATATAAATATTTTGGCATATAATCAAATGCATTACAATCATGACATCATTATACACAATGACTAAATAAATTATCATTTAACACAATGCTATATTGTCACCTATGCCGATATAATGATTTTTGTTGAAAAAAAAATATCAGTGATCTAAGAATATACAATGAAAATATAGCTACTTAAATACGATCAGCTAGTAATTGCAAATACATGTAAAACGTAAATAGAAGCCCCGGCTTCTACCTTGAATATAATACATGAGCCAGATCTTATGCAACTAGAAAATGGAAGATTCGTGTCTAATCTAGTGTTCACAGCATAATATATTAACCGTATCAATTAGAACACTTTTCAGAAATCCAGATACCTGAGCGTTTGGGTACAGACCATATCAATGCAGTTGTTTTGACATCAGTTACTTTTCTTGTAGCTTTATAATTGCATGCATTTCGTTACAGTGCATGTTTTATTTGTAGTCCTTTGGGACCACTGATTCGCCTTCGAATAAGGGAAAACAATCGGAGGTTCACTTCTGAGGTCTTATTGGTCAAAACTAGCTTGTCTGGCGCAGAAAAAAAAACTTGCCAGTGTGTCAGTTATGCCGGGAGTATAAAAAAACCAAACTGGTATCAACACTAAAAAAGTTCTATGGGATGCACCATGATCTTGTTGATACGTACAATGTGGCCATTTCCAGAATTATATCTGATATGTTTGCCAATGGAAAGCCATAGGAAGACTTCCAAAATCTCGGACATACCCTTCCCGACATTTACTCACTTGCTTCGTTCGGGTTGATGGGCATGGTGGCGAAGCTTGCTTACCAAGTAATGCTTACTATCCGCGGACGCCTGATTAAACTCTTCTGGAGTCCATGGCTGTTGATCTGAACATTGATATTTGCCATTTTGTCTATTGATTAATGATTTTCATTAACGCTTTCGTACTACGACCTAAACTACTTCTTTGCTGTGACCCTTGTTTCGAAAGTATAACCTTTCCATAGAAAATAGTTTGTATTAATTTTATTTGACGTCTCGACGTCTAGATATTTGGATGGTTTATTAAATTTTGGCAATATCTACTTCGATTGTTTCACCAGTCAAGATTTCTCATTCAGAACCCAATTGAATAAAGCAAATTTTTCTGATACCGAAGCCTCGTATTGTAATTTACATTTATTTGTTTTAGATGCGTCTACCACATGCAAACTTGATAATAGATGTCAGGACTTTGATTCTGAGTTAGTTTTTTTTCTTTCTTGGATGGTGATATTGACCGTGGGCATCCAACCATGTTTATACTTGGCAATTAATCCCGTTTGCCAGTGTGTCCAGTCCTTTAAGTGTCTTCAACACTGGAAATAAATTATAAACGGATAAACTTCTTAATCAGCTTATCAGTAATCGATTTAATGCGACGGCAATCCTCTCCTTTGATTGTGTCAGGATTTAGACAAATAATTTGTTGAGTCCGCATGAAAGCTTCCCGTTGTTTGATTTTTAGGCCTCCGTAGGAGGGCATATAGTTTTTGCACTGTCCGTTTCTTTGTGGGTTTGTAAGTCCGCACTTTTTGTGATGCGAACTGGTTCCACATTTCTTCAACAATTGAGCTGAAACTTTGCATATGCATTCCTTGTGAGGTGAAGGGATGCCTAACATACATGTAATTTTCACGTTGGTCCTATCATTTTCGAAGAAGTTACGGCTCTTTATTTTCTTACAAAAATGTGCTAAAAACCTTGTGATGCGAACTACTTCAACATTTCTTCACTGATTCAGCTAAAACTTTGCACATGCATTCCTTGTGAGGTGAAGGGGTGCCTAACATAATTTTCACGTTGATCCTATCATCTGTGACGGAGTGACGGCCCTTGATTTTCTGACAAACGCGTTCGAAAACCTTGTGACGCGAACCTCTTTCACATTTCTTCACTGTTTGAGCTGAAACATTGCACACGCATTCCTTGTGAGGAAATAGGGTGCCTAACATAATTTTTCTGTTGATCCTATCATCTTCGAAGGAGTTATGATCCTTTATTTTCTGAAAAAAAACGCGTTCTTAAACCTTGTGACGTGAACTACGTCCACATTTCCTCGTCAATTTTGTTGAATTTTCGCATATACATTTGCAGTGATATGTAGATGTGCGTAACACAAAATTCGTTCTGCTCGGGTTAAGCGTTTTGGAGTTATGGCCCTGGTTTTTTCTAAACAAGAGGACCAAGCTAGCTTGGTCCTGTATCGCTCACCTGCGCTAACAGATTCAAAGTTTAAGGAAGTGCCAAACTTTACTGAGGGCTTTATGGGAGGACATGGTGATGACAGGGTAAGCATTTTCTGAAAATCAAGTAGAACTTAACTCTATGATAAACAGGCTGACCTCACCGGTTTTCAAACTCATTCAAGCTTTTACTCCTGACTTGCTAAGAAGATCCTATCTAAACTGAAGTGGCGATGGTGATGACAAGTTCAAAAACAAGAGTTTTCTGCCTGACTTCCTTGTTCGTAAGTTTCATGAAGATCCGTTCAAAACTAAAGGGGCAGCAGTGATAACAATGTCAAAAATAGGCATTTTCAGCAATCAAAGGCACGTCACTCTATGATAAATGTGCCGACTTGGCCGGTATTCGAACTCACCTGAGGTTTTATTCCCAGCCACCTTACATGTAAGTTTCAGAAAGATCCGATCAGACTTGGCCAGTATTCAAACTCATCCAAGATTTTATTCCCAGCCACCTCACGTATAAGTTTCAGAAAGATCCGATCAAAACTGAAGGGGCTACGGTGATGACAAGGTCAAAATTTGGCATTTTTAGCAATCAAAGGGATGTTACTCTAAAATAAATGAGCCGACTTGGCCAGTTTTCGAACTCATCCGAGGTTTCATCCCCAGCCACCTTACATATAAGTTTCAGAAAAATCCGATCAAAACTGAAGGGGCTACGGTAATGACAAGGTCAAAAATCAACATTTTCAGCCATCAAAGGGACAGAACTCTACGATAAATGGGCTGACTTGGCCTGTTTTCGAACTCATCCACGATTTTATCCCTAGCCACCTTACATATAAGTTTCAGAAAGATCCGATCAAAACTAAAGGGGCTATGGTGATGACAAGGTCAAAAATCGGCATTTTCAGCAATCAAAGGGACGTAAATCAATGATAAATGGGCCAACTTGGCCGGTATTCAAACTCATCCTAGGTTTTATCTCCAGTCACCTTACATATAGGTTTCAGAAAGATTCGATCAAAACTGAAGGGGCTACCGTGATGACAAGGTCAAAAATCGACATTTTCAGCCATCAAAGGGACATAACTATATAGTTAATGGGGCAACTTGGCCGGTTTTCGAACTCATCCGAGGTTTTATCCCTAGCCACCTTACATATAAGTTTCAGAAAGATCCGATCAAAACTGAAGGGGCTTCAGTGTTGACAATGTCAAAAATCAACATTTTCAGCAATCAAAAGGACCTAACTCTATGATAAATAGGCCAACTTTGCCGGTATGCGAACTCATCCGAGGCTTTATCCCCAGCCACCTTGCATATTAGTTTCAGAAAGATCCGATCAAAACTCAAAGGGCTACGGTGATGACAAGATAAAAAATCGGCATTTTCAGCAATCAAAGGGACGTTACTCTGTGATAAATGGACCAACTTGGCTGGTTTTCGAACTCATCCGAGATTTTATCCCCAGCCACTTTACATATAAGTTTCAGAAAGATTCGATCAAAACTGAAAGGGCTACAGTGATGACAAGGTCAAAAATCAGCATTTTCAGCCATCAAAGGGACGTTACTCTACGACAAAAGGGCCGACTTGGTCGGTTTTCGAACTCATCCGAGATTTTATCCACAGCCACCTTACATATAAGTTTCAGAAACATCCGATCAAAACTAAAGGGGCTACCATGATGACAAGGTCAAAAATGGTATTTTCAGCAATCAAAGGGACGTAACTCTATGATAAACCAGCGGACTAAGCCGGTTTTCGAACTCATCCGAGGTTTTATCCCCAGCCACATTACATATAAGTTTCAGAAAGATCCGATCGAAACTGAAGGGGCTACGGTGATGACAAGGTCGAAAATGGGCATTTTCAGCAATCAAAGGGACGTAACTCTATGATAAATGGGCCGACTTGGTCGGTTTTCGAACTCATCCGAGTTTTTATCCCCAGTCACCTTACATATAAGTTTCAGAAAGATCCGATCAAAACTGAAGGCGCTATGGTGATGACAAGCATTTTCCCATAGTAAGTCTATGGGACCTTGTGGTTGCCATAGGAACCAAAGTTTTAGAGCGATTTCAAAAAAATGTTTATGTCATCAATGCCCCACCAGAGGCATACTACAGGTGAGAAATGATTGAGATCAGCCTGCAGGTTACAGAGATATAGCTGCTCAAAAGTGTGGACGGACGACGGACGGACGACGGACGACGGACGACGGAGGACCCACTATACTATAAGCTCCCCTAGAGCCTTCGGCCCAGGTGAGCTAAAAATGCGCTAAAATAGCTTGTGACCCAAACTACCTCCACATTTCTTCATTGCACTGTCCATTTGTTTGTGGGTTTGTAAGTCCGCACTTTTTTGTGATGCGAACTACTTCCACATTTCTCAAGATTTGAGCTGAAACTTCGCACATGCATTCCTTGTGGGGTGAAGGTATGCCTAACACAATTTGCACGTTGGTCCTATCATTTTCGAAGAAGTTGCGGCCCTTTATTTTCTAAAAACATGTGCTAAAATCTTGTGGTGCAAACTACTTCAACATTTCTCCACTGATTCAAAAGAAACGTTGCACATGCATTCCGTGTGAGGTGAAGGGGTGCCTAACATAATTTTCACGTTGATCCTATCTTCTGTGACGGAGTAACGGCCCTTGATTTTCTGAAAAACGCGTCCGAAAACATTGTGACGCGAACTTCTTCCACATTTCTTCACCGTTTGAGCTGAAACTTTGCACATGCATTCCTTGTAAAGTAAAGGGGTTACCAACGCACTTCTCTTTGATCCTATCATCTGCGAAGGAGTAACGGCCCTTTATTTTCTGAAAAACGAGTTCTTAACCTTGTGGAGCGAACAACTTTCACATTTCTTCGACAATTTTGTTAAATTTTTGCATATGCATTTGCAATGATATGTAGATGTGCCTTACACAAAGTTCATTCTGCTCGGATTAAGCGTTTTAGAGTTAAACAATGCGCTAAAATTTTGTGACGCAAACTACCTCCACATTTCTTCACCAATTGAGCTGAAACTTTGCACATGCATTCCCTGTGAGGTGAAGGGCTGCCTAACACAATTTTCAAGTTGATCCGATCGCCTGCGACAAAGTTTCCGCCCTTGATTTTCAGAAAAACGCGTTTGAAAACCTTGTGACGCGAACTACTTCCACATTTCTCCACCGATTGAGCTGAAACTTTGCAATGCATTCCTTGTGAGGTAAAGGGGTGCCCAACACAATTTTCACGTTGATCCTATCATCTGCGAAGGAGTTACGGCCCTTTATTTTCTGAAAAAAAAAGCGTTCTTAAACCTTGTGACGCAAACTACTTCCACATTTCTTCGACAATTTTGTTAAATTTTATGCCCCCGTAGAAGGGCATATAGTTTTTGCACTGTCCGTTTGTGGATTTGTGCGTTTGTAAGTACTCACTTTTTGTGATGCAAACATCTTTCACATTTCTCCAACGATTGAGCTGAAACTTTGCACATGCATTTCTTGTGAGGTGAAGGGATGCCTAACACAATTTTCACGTTGGCCCTATCATTTTCGAAGGAGTTACGACCCTTTCCTCAAATTGGCTCCCACCGGGGCATTGCTCACTTATAGTGACAGCTCGTGTTGTGTTCGCGAAGATTTTGCACATATGAATTTAAAGCCTTCGTGCGGACTGTACCAATTAATTGTCTAAATCGCGACGGAAGTAAGGGCGAGGATTGCAGCTGCGTAAAATCGATTTAAGCCCACCCCCTCCCGAGTGGAAATCTGTTCACTCACATTTCCAAGGCGGTTCTTCTGTCGCGGTTTATTTTTGTTATGGTTGATTTTTTGTGTGTAGCGCTTATCTTGTTTTTTTATTGGATAACCAATTGGTAATTTGGTGGGAAAGTGTCTGTCCTTTTGGCTTTCCGATATTGATGTTTCCATTAGGGTCTGGTTGTTTCATGTTTGTCTTTCAATCCCTTTGGTGTCACTGGTGGGAGTTGTGGGTTAATTGAATCGATTCCTGATAATTGCCTTGGCTTCTATTTGCCTAACTCTTCAGTGCAACATATTTGAGAACACAAAATTCAGTCATAGGGTTGACACAGCGGCGAGGACCCGACAGCAATAAACCTCTATAATTTTGGCGCAAACGAAAACAAACAGTTAGTTTGAAATGGGCCCAACCAGAGACAGAGCATCAGGTTTCAATCAACATTACATACGTATCCTTTACGCGCTAAAACCGTCATCGAATCTGAGGCCTGATCCGACCGCGTGCAATTTAAAAGGGTAGCAAAAATATCAACCGTGATTGGATTAACTACCATGCTTGCCGTCTGTCGTATCATATTTATATAGTACCCAATCTTTTTATACCAAATAATGATTTTACGAAATCGGGTACTGAAACCATTGCAAGTATATATTTGTCCGAATTTACATACTAAATCACCATTAAATTCGGAATCCGGCAGACTTAAATTGAATCGAAATGACATTTATAACATTTGCAAAAGGCTTTGATTTTTGTGTTCACGGAGATGTTGCACTGATGAGTTAGGAGGCCTTCATGCGGACTGAACAAATTATTTGTCTAAAACGCGACGGAAGTAAGGGCGAGGATTGTGGCCACGTAAAATCGATTTAAGCCCCCCAGTGGAAATCTTCCACTGACCGTTCCAAGGCGGCTCTTCTGTGGCGATTTATTTTTGTTGTTGTTTGTTACTTACTGTGTGTATCACTTGTGTCTTTTGGTTTTGGATGGCCATATGGCCATTTTGTGGGAAAGTAACTGTCCTTATGGCCTTCCTTTGTTTAGGTTTCCATTATGGTCTGGTCGCTTAATGTTTGTATTTCTTTCCCTTTGGTGTCTTTTATGGGTGGAGTAAGTTAATTGTATCAATTCCTGATCTTTGTTTTACTTCTACTTAGTTGTATCGATTCCTGATATATACATCCACTTCTATTTAGCGTAGTTTATGATACCGATACACTGATTAACCCATATATGCCTAGCGGTCCATGATGTCAGTGTTATTTCTAGCCACGCTTGCAAATCGAATTAATTGCGGAATATAAACACTAAAGGATGCCGCGCGAGGAACAACAGTTAAGACTCCACTGCCACTGGACCCAACCAGAGACAGAGCATCAGATACCAACTAACATTACATTAGTACCCAGAAAACTCACTTTTAACTGACCTTTCAAGGCTGCAACATTCTTATGTTTTTAATCCTTCCCAGAAGCTCGGAAAATTGTTGAAGAGCGACATACATCATCAACCACCAGTTACGCCAGCATCACAAAGGGTGCTAGTGTAAAATGTACCAGCTCCGGAACACAGACTGTTGAATCATGTATAGCTGAACTGAAAAAATCTGGTGCATGGAGTAAATCCACTCCAGCACCACAAACTTCAACCAATTTATCAAATGGCGCAATCCAGGTTGCTTCGGATCGGTCGACAGCGACCGTACCGAAGCCAGCGCCGCATGCAAAAGAGAAACTCGACTCAGGTCGAACTAATAAGGGATCGGAAGATCCGATCAAAAAACATCAATTGTCTCAAAAACAGACAGACAGACAACGTAAAATGGAAAGAGACAATATAAAATTCCAGAACAGATTCGGATCTTTGAGTGACAGTGATATGGAGTTCGCTGAAACTCCATCATCACCAAGCCGCAATAACAGATCGAGGTCAGCAACACCACGAGCTGGTGGTAGCAGATCTATATCACCAATTGCAGCTCCAAAATAGTTTCTAGTCTTAATCTCTTCATAAAATGGATTTAAAACACAAAATAATACAATGGAATTGTCGAGGTCTTAAATCAAACTATAATGAACTCTTATTACTTATTTCGTTATTAAACCCATCGGTTTTTTGTTTGCAAGAAACTTTTTTAAAAACTGATGACAACATTGATGTCAAGGGTTTCAATACATACAACTATATCTATTCTGATGGTAACAAACCATCTGGTGGCAGTTCAATTTTTGTGAAATCAAGTTTACCACAAAGAGAGATCAAATTAAAAACAGACCTACAAGCTGTAGCAGTATCGGTTTCTTTGGATAAAGAAACTACGATTTGCTCACTATATATCCCGCCCTCATTTTCTTTAAGGCCCGAACACCTTGACTCATTGCTGAGTCAACTTCCATCGCCATATCTTTTAGTTGGCGACTTCAATGGTCACAATATTCTATGGGGCTGTAAAGATATCAATAACAGAGGAGCACTTATTGAGGATTTTATTGCAAAAAGCGATCTTTGCTTGATGAATGATAAATCTTATACTTACCTTCACCCTGCGACAGGTCATTTGTCTTCTTTAGATCTCTCTTTGTGTCACCCATCTCTCTTTTTGGACTATGACTGGTCTGTTCATGATGATCAGTGCGGAAGTGATCACTTCCCTGTTATAATTGAGAGCGTAAACGAACCAGATGAGGACTGTAACCAGAAATGGAAAATGAATAAAGCCGACTGGGAATTATTCCATAATTTATGTGAAGAAGAGTTATCAGTTGATCACTTAAATGAATCATCCGACATTGTTTCTGATTTCACAGATACACTTATTAATATATCAGAACAATGCATTCCAAAGACCTCCACAAATACTAAGAAAAGCAAGCCCTGGTTTAATAATGACTGTAAAGAAGCTATTAAAAAGCGTAAACGGGCTCTAAATAAGTTCTGCAAAAGTCCCACTTCAGAAAAACTAAACGACGTAAAAGTTTTTAGAGCTAAAGCTCGGCGAACAATCCGAGCTTCCAAACGAAAGTCATGGAGAGAATATGTCTCCAAATTGAACTACAAAACCCCCATTAAAAAGGTTTGGGATATGGTACGAAAAATTTCAGGAAAAACAAAGTCCCCTAGTTTTACACATTTAAATACTGAATTTGACACAATAGCTTCAACAAAAAAAAAGATATTTCAGATACTCTTGGGCACACATTCTTGAGAAATTCATCATCGCGTAATTATTCTGACACTTTTAGAAATTTCAAAAAGGACCAAGAGAAAAGAAATCTAAACTTTAAATCCCTTAATCACGAAGAATACAACAAACCTTTTAACTTATCCGAACTCGTTGAAGCCATTGAAAAATCACATGATACGGCAACCGGCCCCGATGAAATTCATTACCAGATGCTTAAGCATCTGCCAAAAAGTTCTCTTTCAACACTTTTAGATATCTTTAATAATATTTGGGAAACGGGGGTCTGTCCCGAGAGCTGGCGTGTAGCTACAGTTGTACCAATTCCGAAACCAGGGAAAGATCATGCAGAACCTACAAATTATCGTCCGATAGCTTTGACAAGTTGTTTGTGTAAAACATTGGAGAGAATGATAAACAAGAGATTAGTCTGGTACTTAGAATCCAACAACCTCATTTCAGAATATCAATCGGGTTTTCGTTCGGAACGTAGTACCAACGACAATTTAATAAGACTAGAAACATTTATACGAAATGCTTTTATTAACAAAGAACACGTAGTAGCTGTCTTTTTCGACTTGGAGAAAGCATATGATACAACATGGCGATATGGAATATTAAAAGATCTCCATGACATTGGCTTAAGAGGAAAACTTCCCAATTTTATTGAAAGCTTTTTAGGTGAGCGTATGTTTCAAGTGCGTGTGGGGTCTACTCTGTCAGATTTCTACGATCAAGAACAGGGTGTCCCACAGGGTAGTATTCTTTCAACTACGCTATTTAACATCAAAATAAACAATATTGTACAATGTTTAGACGACAAAACTGATTGTTCCTTATATGTTGACGATTTCTGTATATGTTACCGTTCAAAAAACATGAAAACAATTGAACGAAAGTTGCAACAAAATTTAAAAAGAATAGAAGAATGGACTGATAAAAATGGTTTCAAGTTCTCCAAGTCGAAAACGCAGTGTGTTCATTTTTGTAAGCTACGGAAGAAACATGAACATCCTTCCTTGTTTTTATACGGATCACAAATTCCTGTTGTTGAAGAAGCCAAATTTCTTGGGGTCATATTTGATCAAAAGTTATCTTTTATTCCCCATATTAAATATCTTAAAGCGAAATGCTTAAAAGCTTTGAATCTTTTGAAAGTTTTAGCCCATACAAGTTGGGGAGCAGATCGGTACACTTTATTACATCTTTACCGGTCTCTGATAAGATCTAAATTAGATTATGGGTCTGTTGTTTATGGTTCTGCCAGAAAGTCTTATTTAAAATCTTTGGATACTATTCATCATCAAGGCCTTCGTTTGGCTATGGGAGCCTTCCGTACTTCTCCCGTATTAAGCCTTTATGTGGAAGCAGGTGAACCATCTTTAACCTCGCGCAGAGAGAAACTTTCTCTTCAGTATGCTATCAGACTTGCTGCTAATCCATCTAACCCGGCATTCCAAATTTCATTTCCACCTGAATTTGAAGATAAGTATGAAACTAAACCCACAGCAATCAAACCTTTTGGATTACGAATTTTACCACTGCTAGAAAATTCAGGTATCGACCTTAAAAATATTCAAAAACATGAAACGGCCGAAGTTCCATCTTGGTGTATTAAAAAACCTTCTATTCTGTTCGACTTACATGATGGCAAAAAATCCGAATCAAATCCAATACTTCTCAAACAAAACTTTCAGGTACTGCAGTCACGTTACAATGATTACCAGCAAGTCTATACTGATGGTTCCAAAGAAGGAGATAAAGTTGGTTGTGCGTATGTTTCTAAAGATTCGCACAAAACCATGCGCCTTCCAGATGGTTCATCTATTTTTACAGCTGAAGCCAAAGCAATAGACTTAGCTTTAGATTTTATCAGTTCTTCAACAATTCAAAAAGCAATTCTATTTTCTGATTCACTTTCTGTGCTTAAGGCTTTAGACCATTCATCATCTAAAAATCCTCAAATTCAAAAATTGATCGAAAAACATCATGAAATTTCTAAAACACACCAAACCTTATTTTGTTGGCTTCCGAGCCATATTGGCATTGTCGGAAATGAATATGCTGACAAGAAAGCAAAGGAATCGCTCAATCTTGATCCATCTATTTTTAAAATTCCTTTTAATAATTTTAAACCCTTTATCAACAGATACATCTTGTCGGAATGGCAAGGCGAATGGGACCGTGCAATAAATAACAAACTTCATGCCATTAAACCTGTCGTTAGTACAAAATGCTCTCCTCCACTGTTTTCAAGAAAAGAGGACGTAGTATTAACACGACTGCGCATCGGCCATACTAGAGTTACTCATTCTTATATTTTTAATGGTGATGATCAGCCTTCTTGTGTAGGTTGTGATCAGCCATTCACTGTGAAACATATCTTAATTGACTGTGTTGACTTTTCACCCTCACGTATTTTATATTTCAAAGCTGACACTTTGCAACAACTGTTTCAAGTGTACCTGTTGATAATATTATTTTATTCTTAAAAGAAATTGGACTTTTTCATAAGATTTAACTGTTTCAGATTTTTATATATTATCATTCTGACTTTTTACTTTTAATATCATCATAATTATTCATGCCGTTTAACCATTAACCGTTTGACGCTTATGACCCACAAACAGGGTTGACGCGTCGTTAAACACGAAATCATCATCATCATCTTATGTTTTTATTATTTTTATCATTCATCTCTCATGTGTGTATTGCTAATATTTTGTTATTTTGGATAGCCGTTTGGCCATTTTGTGGGACAGTCACTGTCATGTGTGACGTTTTTGTTTTGGTAATATTAATTTATGTTCGTGTTTCTTTGCCTTAGATGTCTTTCATGGGAGGTGTGCGATGTTAAATTGTATCCTTTGTTACGAGATGGAATAGGAAACCATTCTGGTGCTTATGCACATCTAAATAATTTTAGTAGGTATATGGCAAGGCAGCGCGACTGAAATATTTAGGTGAAATACGGTAGGCAAAATATGCCGCTCCACGCACAAATCGTGCGCATATCATACGATGTATGCATGAGTGGTTATTAGGGAAATTATTTACCATACAGTTGGCCGCTATAAGGCTGATTTCTATATAGTTTGCCTAAAAAGTCGCCAACCGCCAAATTGTGTCATATATATTTTTCATGCCAGTCACAATGTTGTGGATATCGTACTGACGGGAGATATATCATTGATCTGTAGGGAAGTTTCATGATTGTTGTAGAGGTCCTAAGGGAAATGCAATTGTAACGTAAATCAATGATCTGCTAAAAACTGCCTATATGGCTATGATTGTGGAAAGTATTTTTATTTGTCACAATTTTAGCGAGCTAGCACCGGTATGCATGGTTTTCCGGTAGTATTCATAGATATAAATACCTGAAAAATTAACATTATACCAGCAGCAGGTCAATTGTGAAAATATACCCACATCATCTTGACGAGCCATACGAAGAATCTTTGACGGTCTGTTAAATCTATGTTTAGTATTATTTCTTGTATGAACATGCTTTTAGGTTTTGTTAGGGGTTCTAGTATACCCAAACTTTCTGAAGCCTAATCTGGATTCACATTGGAAGCCTCTGTGGTGTAATGATTATGCTACTCGATTTGCCAGCTAGGGACTGCAGGGTCGATCCCAGATTTCTCCGGAATTCGAATGAGTCTTTAAGGCGAGGTCCTGTTTCCGCATGACCCTAGATGTTGGTGAGACGTAAAACTCGCTCATTCTATATTCATTTAGGCATTTATAGACCCCTTTTGTAGAATATATTTATAAACGTCGAGTCATTTGTTCGATCCATAACTTTTGACTCTCGATGGTTAGAAAACCGTGGTCCCGTCTCTATATTATATTAGGTGTTGAGGGGACGTAAAATTAAGACTTGATTTAACCATATCTTCATCATCAGGGGGACGCCTATAAGTTCCCTTGTGGACGTCTCTTGCCTAATGCCTCCAGTTGACCTGTTTCATGAGCTATGCCGGTCGATGTATGCTCGGAGGGGGAAGTGCTGTGTTTGCCTAGTCTGGTCCATCATCCGTTTCGGTTTCAAAACTTTGGGGTTTAGACACACTGATGAAGATTAAATATTAGAAAGGCCTCTATGTCACTAAATTTGGTATAGTTACGCATTAATTGCAACCACAGGGTTGGTATCTCTGCTGGTGGATGATTCGTTCGTCCCCGAGGATATCATCAGCTCAGTATCAGTTCCTTAGTACTGAGGTTGATACTGCGGTGTTGGCGTCAGTACTCAAGTACTGATTTTAAAAACTATATTATATCTTTAATTTTTGCAGTATACATTTCTAATTTTTCTAAAACTAAGACTGACTTGTCAGGTGGGACATGTATCTTAGCGGATATGGTTGCTACTTTTTGTAATATTATACATTTTGCAAGTCCCGCTACTTTTGGCATCTCCTTCCTGATGCCCGGGACTTCCTTGGAGTGTGGGCCATGTTTGCTGATGTTGGCTCGGTGGGGGACGCCTTTAAGTTCCCTGGTGGGCGTCTCTTGCCTGATGCCTCCAGTTGACCTGTCTCATGAGCTACGTCGGTCGATGTGTGCTCGGAGGGGGATGTGCTGTGTTTGCCGGGTCTTGTCCATCATCCGTTTCGGTTTCAAAACTTTGGGGTTTAGACACACTGATGAAGATTAAATATCAGAAAGGCCTCTGTGTCACTAAATTTGGTATAGTTACGCATTAATTCATCATCAGGGCAAACTCTTACAAGAGCCTGTCGGGTTATCCGTGATGATGAACCGTAATTGATATCGCAAGCATGTTCATGTTGTGTAGAAAAAAAAATTGGTTCAAGAAATATTTTTCGAGTTCATTTTGTAATAATGCCGTTTCTGTTTAAGAAAGCTGTTTGTACATGAATGTACATGTTAAGAACGTGATCATGGTGAGTGACAGTATTTGGTCACCACATGTTATAACGGCCTGAGCGGCGCGGGTGACGTCAGCTGCGTCACCAGCGTCGCGAAGACGATTCTGACGTTGTGCCTACCACATGCGGAAAACATTTACGGCAAACAGTGTTTCCAGCTTTTGTTAATGTAATGACTTTGTGAATAGATATATTTGTGAGCCGTGTCGCGGAGAAGGATGTAAAATGGAGTTTGTTATGTTTCCTGTACTTGGCGGGTGACCAGGTAGCGCAAAGGCGCGGTCTATCCAACTGCCTCTTACCTGTGCTAATGTAGTGAGCACGAATTCGATGAGTATTATGCTCAGTTGTTGTGAGCATTAATTGATTTCTGTAGTGCTCAGAAAGGAACCATTAACTTTGAGTATTCTTTTATTCAAGCGCTGAGTGCTGGTATTTTGATGCACAGTCAAGTAGAGTTCTGCTGCGCGATTGTTTGTCTTCATGTACTGATCAGCCTGTGTGTCTGGTCGGCGCATAATCAATAACGGTATATGCATGAAATATTCAGACTTCTCCTGGGCAGGGATTATAATATTGTGCAGCGTGATCTTGAAGGCCAACCTCGCGGTCCCTGGGACGATGACATCATGTTGGCCGTAGTTGGGAAATCGAACCTGAAGCTGCTGATTCGGACCGATTGTGCTGGGGTTGTTAGTTATCTTCACCGATTGCCTCACCCCTTTCACCCCAAGGGGTTCGCGGAGGCACCGGTAGGGGTCAAGCTTTCGTCAGTAGTTGCTAGATGATATGGTGTTAACTTCATTGACACTCGACAAAGTCTGTTTTAAACTTGCCTGACAACCTTCAAATGCATATTCATTATGGCTGACTTTGAAAACCCAACGTTCGAAGACAGGTCCGACCCTTACGTCTGGGACGCCAATTATAACGCCGACGATGACTCGCTCTCGTTCAACATGCCCGAGGCTGGTATGGACCCTCCGATGGACGTCGAGCAAGGGCTACGCGCGGCCGGGGACAATATTCAGAATTAATCTCTTTTGCTTTTCCGACAACACTTTCAGAGCTCCTCCCACGACCGTGACCCCTGTCAATGGCGGTCATCAGGAACCCGTTCCAAACGTTCACTGCAGATGAGCCACGCAAGCTGGTCGTCCATCGTGAAGTCTACTTTCACCTTGCTGAGTTAAGTACTTCAGACAATCTGCAGAACGGTCGCCCCTTTACAAAGCTTAGATCCATCCCTGTCGAGAACGACAAGTGTGGAGCTGGTAGAACTGAATCATTTCATGTCTTACAGTACAAGAGGCTGTCATTAGAGCCTATTTCACATCTAATTATTTCATTTAGAGATACCGAAGGGGAGATGTTACCATTCGAGTTCATGAGCACAACCCTACATATAAGGAATGGTTGACGCAAGCAGCCCCGGTGGGGTCAGAAAATGCCCTGGGGTGGCTTTGGCTGACCTTGGAGACACCGAGGGGTTCGATCAGGACGGGAAGGAAGATCGAGTATATGCCTTCCAGCTCTCTGATGGGATGTACAAAAGAAAAGAGGTCACCCAAGGGGGAAAAGGGTCAGTGAAATTCGAAGAGTTGAGCGACATAGATGCCACCAATGCCGTTCCAAAACGGCTCCATACGCTGGCCTTCACTGGGAGCAGGTGGGTTGCCTTTGCGGACCCCCTACAACAAACGGGAAGGTTTATTGATATAAACCTCTTATCTCCGTACGTCGTGACTGGAAAGCAGCAAAAATTTCGGAAGATAATGAATAGTGGCCCCCGGCTGTGCTCTTATATTCCTGAGACGAGAAACATTGTTATTGCACAAGACAGATTCAGTTAAATGCTTAAGGCAAGCAACAACCGACGGGGAACCCTAAGAATGGTCTCCGAATTCTCCCCAGCGGGAATCATTGGTTGAGGGTTACCAATATCAACGAGCCTCCTCGAGATTTTTCTCGGAGATAGGCCTCACGACTTTGTTGATGTCTTACCCGGCTTCAAGCTCGAATGGACCCAAGCGCATGTCAATAAAGAAGTGGGGTCCATAATATATCGGTACGAGTGATACATCAAGTGCAGTTTTCACTTGAAGGCATTCAACACCAAGCCGATTACCGCTTCTTGAGACTAGATAAGCCCATCCTTGGTCCAGTTTCTCTTAAACGGCTTCGATTTACGTCTGGTGAGCTCACGCCAGAGGAGATCGAGGTCCTTTTCAATAAGTAATATCATTTAGAGCAAAAGGTCAGATCGTAATAGCGCGACGAGTCTCTATCCGCCACTTGAGACTGGAGACAAACACCGACAAAAGCTAAAAACACGACGAGATTCGTATCCTGGCTGAGTTAAAGCTAAACCCAATCGCTGACCGCATTTCTATCGCGCTGAACGACGATAATATATCTGAAACAGAATTTCGCCTGATTCTGTGTTAAATCGATAAGTTCAATCAGATGAAAGAAGAAATTCGTCAGCGCCAGAAACAGGGCGTTGACTTGTCAAGAGGAAAACAAGAATCTATATCAACGTGCGAGAAACGAGGCGTTAATGACGGCCCGTACCAAGCTGTTGGAAGAGCTCCGCCAAGCTGGTGGCACCACTCAATAAATATTTCTTGCTCGTGGGCTTAAAAGAGCGCAGGCTGGTCAAAAACTGTAGTAAACACTTCCATATAAGGAAATATTACTACGGCTAATTATTGAACAAGATTAAACTAGAGCTGTCAGTGAAACTGACTAGGGCCCCGGCAGCGCTATCAGAAATTTGTGGACGGACAGACGGACAGACTGACAGACAGACAGACGGACGGACGGACAGAGTGATTACTATAGGGCACCCACACTTTCAGTGCAGGGCCCTAAAAAAGAAGAGGAAGTTATTAAGATGTAATAAAGGTGTATACGCATCGTTTATCCACACTAGTAGTATTAAAAAAAGTCGTCTCTCCGGAGATTCGAACTCAAACCAACAAACAGCAAAACCCTCCGCCCCCCTGGGCGCATTTGTTTTGAGTTTTTTTTTATTGCATTTCGACCAGAGGGATCTGCATTCTTTTGCCCCCTGGGGCTTTGAGTTTTTGTGCTGCTTCACAACGGCCTTGGTAGCGCGCTAATGGCACGAAACGAGCTGGGAGCCCCGAATGGGTCTTCTGAGTTCGACATAAAAAAAACTGCTTCGCAACGGCTTGGGAGTGTGTTAATGGGTGAAAATTGGCTGGGAGCCTTGGAGGGTCGAAAAGATTTTCTGTCGTCGGAAGTCGGAAAAAAGTCCGCTCCCCCCCCCCCCCCCCCCACCCTCCCCCCGGCTGATGCTGCAAATAGGAAAGAAGAACATCTTGAGCCAGTGCCAGTTCCAGAATGTAACCAGAATGGGTTAAATGATTCCAAAGGAAAGGAAAATATAATCTGCACTATGTCGAAGTACGGGGGCACTTTTTACGGCCGCCAAACGGCACTTACCACCAGCTGCAGTGAGGTAAAATGAAAAGCTAAAATGTTGGCTTGGACAACAAAGAACACATAAAAATCGGAGACGCGGTTTTATTGAGTCTCTTCATACAAAGCAATTTAGTTTGCAGGCTGTTTACGCCTCCTAGCACCGGCTAAAGCGATATTCGATTTTTAGTGTAATCATAATAGTCTCAATGATCCCAATGGAAAAGAAAATATAATCTGCACTATGATGAAGCGCGGGGAGACTTTATACGGCCGCCAAACGGCACTTACCACCAGCTGCAGTGAGGAAATATAAAAAGCTAAAATGTTGCCTTTGGGCACAAAGGACACATAAAAGAACGAACATCGGAGACTTGGTTTTATTGAGTCGCTTCATACACAGCAATTTAGGAAGGAGGGAGGAACTGAATGATAGAGAACAGGAATTGACAAGAAGGGAAGAATATATAAAGGGATAGAAACGTTCTGGTGGAGAAGAAAGGCGAGATCATATGAATGTTAAACTCAAAGATCACAGGACAAGATTACAAAAAGGAAGCTGCTAAAGATACAATCGGTCCAAATGCAGATGCAAAGCCTTTTGTAAAGCCTTATATTACCTTCGTGTCGGGACAAGAACAACTCCCAAAGAATGAGTGTACTTTTGAGCAATGGATATTGGAAACTGAGCGTTTAAGACAGTGCAGTGTTTACAATGACAGGGATATATCAAATAGTGAGAAATTCCCTAAAAATGCAGGCTAGAAATGTACTAAAGACGTTACGGCCCAGCACAAGCAGCGGTGAAACAGTGCAAAAGTTAGAAAAATCTTTGGCAACGTGGCAAGCGGCGGAAGTGTCCTTCAGGATTTTATACAGCGGCAAAGAATGAAAATGAGAGTGTTACGCTTTGGGCATAAGGACAGAAGAGATTTTGCAAAGGGCCATAGAGAAGGGTAATACGGCAAGTGAACAGATAGATATAATGTTAAAGGAAATATTCTTGAGATCGCTTTAAAAGCACTAAATTACGGGACGCAACAAGACTACAGTACGAATCTACTAGTACATTTGAGATACTCAGACAAAAGGTAAAAGCTGAGGAGTAGGCTATGGCAACACATTTGATAGCCATACACAAATCTGGTAATAGAGACCAGAAAAGGGTTGAAAATAAAAGGCCTCCCATAACAAAACCTGTCTTACCAAAGGGAACTACAGGCACAAATGACGACACTGCTAAAACACCGAAAGCCAACCACCAACCTGTTGTACAAGACCAAAATACAAAGCTCTTAAAGGATTTAACCGCAAAGGAGTGAGAATCAGAAACTAGACCAAAATGTGTTAAGGATGGCTCAACGAAGCAGCCGGGAAACGGATGGCTGTCTTCATCGAAGGGCAGATAAAAGACACCAAAAGTCTTAATAAAGAGTTTTTCGACCGGCTAGTTGGGAAAGATAACACTAGTGATATAAGTATTGACAGTGTTTGGACTAAGGGCCTCGGAGATACTGGTTCGATGGTCACCACCATTGTTGACATTTTTAACACGTTGGAACCTGTATCAATTGTAGTGCGAACACATATTTTGAGTGAACACAGCTAATGGCAAATCATTACCGTACTTGGGCTATGTAGAGGTAAATGTGACAGTCCCTTGCTTTGGGGATGCCACATTAGCCGTACCTTTATTGGTAGTCTCTGTGGCCGAGTATCATCATGATATAACAGTCATAGTGGGCACCGATATTATGCGGTGTTGTAAAGGCATGCGCGATGGTACATAAGGTGTTCCTAGCGAATGGGAGACAGCCTTCAGGTCTATCTGTAACGACCGGGTCGGGGTTGTTAAGACAACAACTAAGATCATACTCAAGCCAAACGAGGCAAGAACAGTCACATGCTTTGTTATACAAACCCGTGATTCTGAGTCTGCGTTAACATAACCCATTGAAGATAAATCGTTCTCGAAGGTTACAGTGTGTCCAAAAGTGGATAAGACTGACAAACATGGTTCCACTGCTCGCATCCCTGTAAAACTTTATAACCTCTCTGCCTCATTTGTGACAATACCGGCCTAGTCACAGATCTGCAGTCTGGAAGAGGTCAGAGTGTTACAGAGAGATCTAGAAAAACATATGGTCAGAAAGAAAAAATGAGGCTAAACGAACTGTTTTTGATTCAGATAAGAATTTTGAGCTTAACGGAACTACTCTGACAGAAGAGCAGAAGGTCAAAGTTCACAGGCTTTTGTCAGACTGGTCACGTATTTTTCACCTGGACAAACGGATCCTGTCAGCCCAAACTTCCTCGAACATGAAATTCATCTGGCAAATGAGCAGCCCTTTAAGGACCCTTACCAGAAAAGTCCTCAAGCACTTGTGGAAGAGGTCCACGAGCATCTCAAGGAGATATTGCAAATTGGTGCGATTCGCCAATCTACAAGCCCGTTCAGCTCTAATGTAACGATTGTCAGAAAAAGATGTCTTAATTAGCTTCTGTATTGATTACAGAAAACTGAATCAACGCACTATTAAGGAGGCACATGCCATTCCTCGCATTGATGACACACTTCATTTGCTTGTCGGAGCGAAATACTTCACCACTTGTGATTCAAAGAAAGGCTGCTGGCAAGATGAGCTCCGGGAAAGTGACAAAGCGAGAACGGCATTCCAGGTGGGCTCACTAGATTTCTTTGAATGCAATCGGATGCCTTTCGTCTATGTAATGCATCTGCTTCAGAGGTTGATGGAGCGATGTATGGGATAACTTAACCTCCGTGACTGTCTTATATACTAAGACGAAATTATCGTCTTCTCATCAATCTTTGAAGAGATTTGCAGCGCTCACAAGCAATGTTCAAGTATCTTGAACTGCATAACCTTAAACTGAAACCATCCAAGTGCAAATTTTTCCAGGGACGAGTGGTTTACCTTGGACATGCAGTTTCGGCGGAAGGGATACAGACCGATCCATCAAAGATAGAGACAGTGAAAAGCTGGCCTTTTCCCAAATGCACCAAAGATGTCGGCAAGTTTTTGGGATTTATCGGTTATTACAGACGCTCTTTTAAAGGGTATGCCTCTATTGTTCGACCACTAAATGACCTTATGATCTGTCCAACCGTTTGTAAGACGCACATAATCGACATAATTGCACATGACTTCTGGTAAACCGCTTAGAAGGTAATCCTGCAGAGGCACAGTCGTGTCCCTGCATATAACCCTGTTGTTTCGTTGGGAGGCAGGGCTTGAGAAGTCATTTCATCTCAATGTCGGTTAAAACTCCCACAATATTGGAAGCAACGTCGTCAATATGATATAAATAGTGTTGATATTAAACCTCAGATCAAACAACTTGAGCGAGGCCTGAACCCAAGTGGAAGGACTAACTAGCGGTACTCCTAGGCTAGCAAGATTGATTCGGTAGCGAGGTGCTAACCACAACGATGAGAGTCCTAATGATTAAGTGTCAGCGCTTTCCCATTAAGACAAGGATGCCAGTCATCCTCGGGGTGTTTAGTGGATTTGCGGCACTTTCAAGATAATTTCACTTATTTCGAGTGGACCGCTAATCAGAGTTGAGCTAGAACCGGAGTAAGACCACCTTTCGTTGCAGATCTTGGCGTCTCGCATGTGGAAACAGCGAGGTGTAAACAACAGCGGAGAGACCTAATGACCTAATGATTAGGAGTCAGCGCTCTTACCCATTAGGACACGGGGCCCGTTACCTTAGGGGTGTACAGATGACTTAACAAGATGCCTAGGTTGCATGTTGTACCCCTTTCACTGAATATCTGGAGAATTTTGTAGTTCTGCTCCAAGTTGGAGATCAGACTATTATGGCGTGGCGATTGATCATGAAATCTTTCCTACGGTCATTCTCTCCCTTCTGCTGATTCGAGAAGGGCAGTTGTCAGTTTCTAGCGAAATAATGTCATTGTACAGGTTAACTGCTTGCGTATAAGCCTGCCCAGGAAAAGTGTGAATAGGTAAAAATGACCTACACAGGGTTGACTGGGCCGTTTAACTTCAATACAAACAAAAATACTAAAAGATATGCAGCTCTAACTGTTGGTTTTCTTTTGCTCCAGCATTTCAGCGGTTTCTTGCTGTCGAGTCCTCACCGTTGTCTCACCTCTGTGGTTCTTTGATTTTTGTGTTCACGGAGATGTTGCACTGATGAGTTAGGTGGCCTTCATGCGGACTGAACAAATTATTTGTCTAAATCGCGACGGAAGTAAGGGCGAGGATTTTGGCCACGTAAAATCGATTTAAGCCCCCCAGTGGAAATCTTCCACAGACCGTTCCAAGGCGGCTCTTCTGTGGCGATTTATTTATGTTTTTGTTTGTTACTTACTGTGTGTATGACTTGTGCCTTTTGGTTTTGGATGGCCATATGGCCATTTTGTGGGAAAGTAACTGTCCTTATGACCTTCCTTTGTTTAGGTTTCCATTATTGTCTGGTCGCTTAATGTTTGTATTTCTTTCCCTTTGGTGTCTTTTATGGGTGGAGTAAGTTAATTGTATCAATTCCTGATCTTTGTTTTACTTCTACTTTGGAATGATTGCCGCGGAATAACTCCATATTAATGTACATGTATGAGCAAAATTGAACTGTAAAAGCAAGAAACACAAGAGGCCTCCGTGGCTTACTCTTAATCGTTAGATCTCTCACTTTGTGAGCTTACGTGTAAGCTTAAGTGATATTTAATTACTCTCAGTGTAAGAAAATGAATAACCAAAATGTAGAGTGAGATAAGCGCCCACATATACATGTATAAGCTGTAGTGATAGTTAGTATTCTCCGTTATCATATACATTGAGTTTGATTTTCTAAAGCCTTTACTTGAGATAAAATAAATTAATGAACCGATAGAAAACCAAACGTTTTCAATTACTGAGGTGTTAACACAACATCAAAAAGAAACACAGGAAATTTTCATCATGTTGATACTGCGATATAATTGCATACGTTGCAAATCAGTATGATTCCAATCCGATAAATTCATAGTTTAAGATCGTTAGAGTTGTCTCTCTTTGTACAAGGAACATGCATTTCGCCGCATACTTCAAACTTTGTTTACGGAATTTGAATGCATGAAAAAAATACATAGGTACATGTAGCTATAGGCAGATTTAACGGAAAAACACCGTGAACGTCTTCACCTGTACTAATTGTCTTTTCTTCGGGAAAAAAAACATTTTCTCGGAGATATTTTTGCGGCGGTTCGCGGCATAAATTAACCGCTCTGAAACGCAATTTTTGTTCTTCTCAGAGCAATTTCTCGCTTGTTCTCCGAAAACAAATATAGCCTATTACCTCGGAGAAAGAATAATCACAGTATCCAGACTCGCTTTACCTCCATCGGATGCATCTGGTATATAAACAACGAATGCAAAAATTCGTGTGTTACCAGAGGTCGGATATTACAAGATATGCTAGATTTTATTCTGTATGCAACTGTATTTCAAAGTAATCTAGTTTCGACAAACTCTGGTAAGATTAGAAATTAAATCTGATGAGAGTCTTACCTTAAATTGCATGATTTTGTTGAAAAACTCGTTTCCAACATGTTGTTTATACTACAACTTGCGCAAAGACAGACCCGCTGTGCTTCGAGAACGCGCGTATATTTTCAAGTTGTGAGGTATGAATATGATAAGGAGGTGCATCTTACATGAATGTATGATTGGTATTGCTGTGGTGTGGAAGATCTGTGAAAAAACTGGAGTTGAATAAATGGCGAGTTGAAGGGGTAGCTGTACCCCTAACTACCATCTTCGAGCAGACTACTGTACGATTAACTGCTGAGTACCTGTACTCCTAACTGTGATGGCAGATTGGTTCAGATCTTTATTAAAATCAGATCAATTCAGATCTAAATCTCCCTTTTATTAATCTTTCATATATTTTTTTTTTAATTTTTGTTATTTTTGTCCTTTCTAGCCTCACTGGAGCTTAAAAATATTAATAGTTAAAAACTTAAATACCCAAACCTATTTCATAAATATTTTACATGATCTTTCCGGTATTTCTGTAATTCTGATCTTTTTGGTAATTATAGGGACCGTCCCTTTTATTTCTTTATGTTGGGTGGTTGGGTGAGGCAAATGTAATGTTGTCATTTCTTCTGTTTCTATCCTTACATTCATTTTCATTTTTTCTCTACATCCCTCAATTTTATCTCCTCAAATATCTCTTCTATCTCTTTTCTCACTTTCAACAAAAACTGACCTACGAGGGTTGACGGGTCTTTAATTTATTTGAAGTTTAACGTTCCCCTGAACATTATATATAGGTAATTTTAAGAGACATTGCTTCCTCTTTTGGGGACTTTTACCCGACACTGAGACCAAATGACATCTCAAGCCCTGCCGCCAAACAAAACAAATAGGGTTTACATGCACTGACGGGCCGACGCACACCACTTTGCCTGGGCAGACTTAGATCCTCTGAGCCATTTACCAGCTCTGCGTGGAACCACCATGCACTATTTTGATAACTTTATGAGAAATCAATAATGACGGTACAATTGCTAATATAAAACACACACAGAACCTATCCTGTTAATTATGCCAGCAACTTGCGGTTTTTGCAATATTCTGCGGTCGTTTCATATATCGAAGGTTAGCCCCCTTGGTATTGGAAATAGTATCAAAATAATCCAGAGTCCTATCTGCATCGCATTAAAGCCCCGGAGGGACATCGATCTTTCAACTTCTATCTTCAGACTACTTACTTTCACTTTCTTACTTCCGACTCCTGACTTCAGGCATCTTACATTTAACTTCTCTCTTCGGACGTCCTTCTTTCGACCAACTCCCGACTTCTTACTTCCAACGTTCGACTTTTTACTTGTAGCTAGCTCGTCGGTTGAGGCAACGGTCACCGGGGCGTCCAGTTGATACTGGCTTACAGTTGGGCAAGACCTGCAGTCATTGCAGCAGGTAAGGGTAATGGGGAAGTGTTATAATTTCTACTGTTTCTACACGTCAATTTATTTTCCTCTTTCTGCCCTGTCTATCACAAATATCTTCTACTATCTCTTTTCTCCCTTTCTCTGGGTGACGACACAAAATGACCCACAAGGGTTAACGTGTCGTTAAACCCAAACAATCATTTACTTCTAGCTTCCGACTTCCAACTTATTTCTTCTTGCACTACGTATCTATTGTGTTTGTAAGAGACGGGACTTCTAGTATAGTATAAACATATTTTATTTCAACTACTACATTTATATGTGTGCAATGGGGTTGGGTCACAAGTTCTCTCAACATTAGTGACAACCCTTCCCCTACAAAATGACATCAATAAATTATAGTCACCTGATAATGATATGATCGAACAAATAAATAAACAAAATAAATAAATACGAAAATAATGAAATAAATAGACGGAACTTCGAATTTCATCACTTCTTAGTTCTAACTTCTGACTTCCTACTTCCTGCATCCTACGTATAACTTCTTATTTCCAACTTCTTACTGCTAACTCCAGACTTCCTACTTCCCACTTCTTACTTCCAGAAGTCGGAAGTAAGAAGTCGGAACGTAGACGTATGAAGTCGGAAGTAGGAGGTCTGAAGTAAGAAGTCGGAAGTTGGAAGTTAACAGTCAGAAGCAGGAAGTTAGAATTCCTAAGTCTGAAGTAATAGCTTAGAAGAGATATAGTAAGAAGTCACTACTCCATCACATACAATTACTATAGCTGTACAAGTATAGCTTTTACAAAAAGCTAGGTCTACGCTTAGCACATACTAAATGTGAATGTCTAGAGTTATATCTCAGAAATGCGTTTTATACAATTAACTGTCTTTCGCAATATTCTAATTGCTGTCTGCACCAAGGATCCTACCGACTAAAGTAAAATGTCTGAATTGTCAAAGTTGCAAATGCTGTAATTTTGTCGGTAAGTACTTTTTTATCTTTAAAGAGGCACATATGCACCTTCAATATGCTTGTAAAACATTACCAAGCCCATTAAACGCTTAAAACTGTTTGAGAAATTAAGTAGACAATACAGAAGATTAATTGAAGATTAACCCAACATGTTGCCGAAGGCTCCTGGTGAGCTTGTAGGATAGGCACTGGTCCGTAGTGGTCGAGAGTTGTTGATATATAGGTTTTATTAGCCTGTACAAATCAGAAAATATGAAATAGCATTCCTGTGTCAGAGCTCTGTGCCAAAGCTCTGCCCGTGTGCCTCTTTTTTGTGGGAAAGCTTATACTTGTTTTGGGCCACACCTTTATCTTCTTATGAAAGCTCATACTTGTTGTTGCATTAAATATAAAGGTCAACATGCATTGTGGGTAACTAATGGCTGTACTTCCGTGTTAAATGCAATTCCGTGTCTATAATGTCTACGCCCATGGGCGTAGACAAAAATGCAGGAAGTAATAAGTTAGAAGTAAAAGTCGGAATTTAGAAGTTAGAAGTTGGAAGTCGGAAGTAAGAAGTCGAAGTGACAAGTGAGAAGAAGGAAGTTGGCATTAAGAAGTCGGAAGTTAGAAGTAGGAAGTCAGAAGTTAGAAAGAAGAAGTTAGGCGTCCCTCCAGGGCTTCCATACCAGTCAGTTCCAGTGGGAATGAATATATATGCATGCCTATGTCTCTCGACACGGGCAGGCTGAAGTGACAGGCCCTTATCTTTAGTCTCTGAGGCAGACGAAAGCTTCCATGAAGAAAGAGGATTTGAATGTGATGTCTGCAATTACAAAACAAACTATAAATGGAGCCTTAAACGAAACATGAATGTATATGAATGGGGGAGGTGGGATTGCAAAATTTAATGAGTTTTTTAATTGTCAGAAAAATGTCTTTCCTTCAAAGAATGTGATATGTCTCTGGCATACTAACGTGATGTATATGAATGGGGAGGAGTTGGTGACATTTTATAACAACTTTCTTTGAATTCAAATCAGTTATACCTAGAGATACACACTGGCTGAATTCATTTATTCATTTTTTTTCATTTTTCCAAAAGGTGTTGTGTTTTTGTCATTCTACTGCAAGGCATATATCCTCAAACAGAAATGCAATTCCCATAGTTTTGAACATGGTATTAATTCAAGAGTTTGTAGGCGAGGTAACCCCCTATAACAATTAGGCAGATGCATAATGTTTCCTTTTTGTTAAGATTCAGATATCGGGCTACCGGAATTTGACAGCACTACGTGTTTTTTTAGTTTTATTTATTTATTAACTTATGAATCCAGTATTTTCCTTGTTTGCTCGAAAATAAAGATTGTGGGTACTCGTTAGAACCGCCTGATTGGGGCACAATGGTTGAGGCGGTTTCTAACGGGCACTCTTACGTTACTCGCCTTGTCAACCAGGGGTCGCTGGATCGATCCCGGGCTTCTCCAGACTTTCGGATGAGACTTGAAACCGAGACCCCGTCTCCGTATGACCTTAGTTGTTGGTGGGACGTAAAACTCAAACACTCACTCACTCAAACGGGCGCTCAGTCTACGTTTGGACTTAAGCAAACATCAAACATTTTTATCTGAAGAAACGTACGTTCCACAAGGTTCGGTACTTGGACCAGTCCATTTTTTTGGGGGGGGGGGGGGGGTGCGGGAGGTGGGGGCGGGGTGGTCATTCATAAATGCTCTTCCTGGTAATATCAGGTCTTATGTCGACTAGCACGATGGGCAGATGAAGTGCATTGTGGACAAGGGAGTCACGACATCTTCCTGACAAGCAGATTCAGTTTGACTATTCACTACACCAGCACACTTTGGGGAATTTCAATCCGCAAATATATCGGTATCACCGTCACAGACGACACTGATTGGGGTCAGCAACTTCACTGGTAACCACAAAAGCCACTAGGACTTGAGGAATTCTTAGACGTTATTTGGCTTTTTCACCTAGGTACACAAAGGCCACTGGTTCGCCCTCAACTTGAGTATACACCACCCATTTGGCATCCCCATGTTAAAACTCAGATTCTGAGGTCAGTAGCTTGATGGACCTATCGGCGATGGCGAAATAAAAGTAGCGTCGGTGATATGCTCTGCGAATCGGAGTGGCCGTCGTGGGTATTCCTCATTGACACTTTTGTCTATAAGATACACTCCGGTATAGTGTCTCTTAATAAAGATAAATACTTTACCCACTCAAATAAGGGCATAAAAAGTAAACAGTACAAAAACACGGTAGGAACCAGGCCTATAGTGATGTCCCGAGGCGTTCTTTCTTTCTAAGAACTGTTCCTCAATGGAATAGTCTTCCCACATCTGCAGTAGATGCAAAGACCGCAGGGGAGTTTAAATGCCGTACATTATAGATTGGGACTCAGATGCATGCGTTTTAGTATACCTCTACTAATCAGATTGTAAATAGCTTTAGGAACTCATCCGGTAACTCTTTTGTTTAAAGCTAAATTCTAAATTGAGCCTTTCACCTAACTGAGATAATGGCAAAATGTGACCGATTCAGTATCTGATGTAACCGACTCAGTATGTAAAGATAGATAGATAGATAGATAGATAGATAGATAGATAGATAGATAGATAGATAGATAGATAGATAGATAGATAGATAGATAGATAGATAGATAGATAGATAAATAAATAACTTATGATGTATTAATAAGGTGATATCACAAATTTGTGATATCACAAATTTTCATCAGAAAAAAGTATGTAAATATGACAAAGTACTGTCGCACCAATGTGTGGTTAATGAGTCCTTCTCATAGAACGGGAACACATTTTCCCCCTTAAACACACTTCGCAAAAGCATTTTATATTCTTGACATCATATAAAGTAGTCATTATGTTCTTCGAGACATTCCGGTTTATCATAAAAATTAAAACTATGGAGTAACAAGGTGTCTTACAAGGGTATCATGTTCTTATAAAAGTATTACTATAACAATGCATCGTCTGCAGTTAGGGGTACAGTAATTCATCGCATTCGCTTAGTAAGGGGTACACTGAAAACGGTGTTAGGGGTACAGTGTATAGATTGTCAAGTGACACCCCTTTTAAGCAATTTTCGGCTTATTTTTAGAAATTTGATGAAAATCCTATGACTAGCGGGCGGTGTTATTAAATCTACAGACTGCTGATTTAAATAACAGAACAATAATCGTGTTTTGAACAACAAAATCTCTGTAAAAGTTTCTGTGTATTACAAAAAATCATGTCACGGCAATGGGTTTATCATTGTACCTGGCAGAACAGTCACGAAAATAAAGGAATAAGCATTTAACTTAACCCATAGAAGCTAACGAAGGTAAATCATCATAAATGACGCAATATATGTCAGAAAACGAATTAAATCGAGGCGAATTCTGACTACTGGTCACACACGAGTGTTAGAAATCATTGTTTATACACACAGCGCGTCTTGATACTGTGAAATGGGCTTTTGGTAGCAAACCACTATTCCAAGCTGTCGGCGAGACTCGGACGCGCAGCAGACGAAGTGTTTTGAGCCGTAACAAATAGTACACTTTGCAAACCTTCTCTTTTGTGTTCTCTCTGCATTGTAACTTGGCACAGAACAATTTGAAGCTGGTTTCTATAGCTTGTACACTGTACAGCCAATGTAGTGGCTATGTAAACAAATCCTACCCCACCCACTTCTGCTGCTTTTTTTACCAATTTCTGCTGTTTTCAAGGGAGCCCTGGCAGCACACTGCATTTGCAAGGACAATTGTCAGCATTCAGCTCTATTGTACACCTACCAAATATAAAAGGGGGGGGGGTAGAAATTGACCCCTGCCAGCCGTTTACTTTTTAGCAATATCCAAATAAAGTCAGACAGCTATTTTAAAGAGAAAGTGTAGCGATAAATTCGCATAGCAGTAGTTTCGTATTTTCAGTTACATCCCTTGATATCCAGGTCATTTGACCATGAATTAATTCATATTTCTCCACAATGACATAAAAACAATACACTTAATTCAAGATATTGCTTTCATAATTGCCAAACCGTATTTAGACACTATATTTGATCTCTACCCTTACTTATGAAGAAATTTCCCCATGCGCACAGGCTGGAAACTGTGTACTGCTACCTTTAAGACAAATATGACTTTTCTCAAAAGTGTGAAATTGGTAGTAATTCCACCTTATTATGATTAATTTAATTGTGGAATCAAAGAAAAACAGTAATAACAGTCATTATTAGCTCATAACACCTTTGCTAGCAGTCAATCTCTGCTGAGAGAAGCCGTGGATACCCCACCATACAAGACAAAATTACGGGCCTCTGTGGCCTAGTGGATAGAGAGCTGACTCTTAATCATTAGTTTTGTCAAGGCTGGGGTGGGGGGCCTGCCTCGGGTCACATGATGTGATACACCAAGTTCTGCAACTGGATGTCAGGGTGTTTTTCTCCGGATACTCCGGTTTTTGCCACCTATGATGCAAAGTCAGCTCGATATCAGTGAAATAATCTCGAAAGGGCAATGATCCTCCTCCCCCAAGCAAAGAAAACCAAACAAAAACCAAGACACAATTATTTTACGCGTTTAGTTGTTTATAGTAGTAATTTATTAGAAAATAATAACTCTCTTTCTTGCAAACAGTCAGTGAGGGCCTTCATCATACGCACCAATTTAGGCCGACTGATGTGGTCGTGCACTATATGCCAGTGTCTCGGTTTGTGATTTACTGTTTAAAATAGGTTAACAACAGTTGGTTACCTGTAACTATTTGTTACGGCTCAAAAAAACCTTGTCCGCTGCGCATCAAAGTCTCGCTGACAGCATGGAATACAGTGCTTTGCTGCCGTTTAACACATTTCAGAATTAAGGCTTTTCAAGCTGAAAATGAGAGAAAATTAATCATTTAAAATCTATCGTTTGCACACGAAATGCCCAAAATATTGGTCAAAATGGGTTTAATCACCTTTAATTTAAGATTGAATAAGCTTTGACAGCACCAAAATGAATAACAAACATCTAGACTAAAATTCGGATTTTGGAGTTGTCTTCCTTGCCTCAGACCCTTCCTGTAGGCTTACATACAAATTTTAGTTTTATAACCCAATTTCCTGAGAAACATTTCTGTTTTTGTCTAAATATTGAATACGGTTAAGGAGTAGATGAAAAAGATTGTCCTAAATGGCACCTTTAAATTTGACTTATTGGTTAATGGTAGCAAACCACTATTCCAAGCTGTCAGCGAGACTTGGACGCACAGCGGACGAAGTATTTTGAGCCGTAACAAATAGTACACTTTGCAAACCTTCTCTTTTGTGTTCTCTCTGCATTGTAACTTGCCACAGAACAATTTGAAGCTGGTTTCTATAGCTTGTACACTGTACAGCCAATGTAGTGGCTATATAAACAAATCCTACCCCACCCACTTCTGCTGCTTATTTTACCATTTTCTACTGTTTTCAAGGGAGCCCTCGCAGCACACTGCATTTGCATGGACAATTGTCAGCATTCAGCTCTATTGTACACCTACCAAAAATGAAAGGGGGGCTAGAAATTGACCCCTGCCAGCCGTTTACTTTTCTTAGCAATATCCAAATGAAGTCAGACAGCTATTTTAAACAGAAAGTGTAGCGATAAATTCGCATAGCAGTAGTTTCGTATTTTCAGTTACATCCCTTGATATCCAGGTCATGTGACCATGAATTAATTCATATTCTCCGCAATGACACAAAAACAATACACTAAATTCAAGATATTGCTTTCATAATTGCCAAACAGTATTTAGACACAGAATTTGATCTCTACCCTTACTTATGAAGAAATTTCCCCATCCGCACAGGCTGGAAACTGTGTACTGCTACCGCTGGCTGGTCCGTAGGAAGTGTTAAAATTACCTGTGTAATGCAGCGATGTACTACACATAGCTGGACTGCACTGTTTTGTTTACAGACATATTTCTTGCATCTCATTTCATTCAAATATATTCTATAATATATTGATATGCCCCAGGTCTCAGACTGCTGATCTCTTAACATGAATGACCCACATGTACCTGCTGTGTAATCAGCTGCTTTGTTTTGCAGAAATTTCTTAAGTTCGTTTTAACTTCCCTTACGATTGATAGTTCTTATCTGTTATCTGTCATGGAATTCTATGCCTTACCTTGCAAGTTGGCACTGATGTTGTCGGCCAGTTAACCATAATTTAGAAGTATTTCCTAAAAGTGTATCTTTTACACTGCATTTCAGTTTCATGTTTACCTCCATCAGATTTGTGTATTGTTTACGACCTTGACCGTGTAGAGCGGTATTATGGGATATTCTTTATCGCCTGTTGCGCTCCAGATCAGAAATATTTTTAGCTGTCAAAAAAGATGGCTTTCACATTCAACTCAAGGTTTTACAAACTTGCCCTCTTAGAAAAGCAAGGAAACTGTGACAGTCAGATAGCTTATTCATTCGCGTGAATTCTGATATGTGTTTTGATATCAGCTTCATTCTTAATAGTCGAGTTTTCGCTGTATTTACGAGTCGACCCTGTGGTTCTTACGGAACGTCTCTAATGGCGAACCCGCAGATCGCTGTACTTTTGACGTTCTTCGTCCTGGTTACGGCGGGATCACATGATCCCGCACCCGTGGCGTTGCGGGAGTTTTTCCCACTGCTAACCTCTCAGCGGGTTTTCGGGGTGGCGGGTAGCTGGGAAGTATATAAGTAAGCCCGCAAAGCCGTTCGGGGGCTTCATGTTTGAATTTAGAAGATAAAACATCATTACGTAGCATTGCGTAGGTGTTGTTGCCTTTTTTGGCTTATTTTCTGTTCTAAACTTACCATTTCCCGCCGGGGTCGGCAACATTCTTTCGTGGAGATTGATCATGAAATCTTTTCTACGGTCATTCTCTCCCTTCCGCTGATTCAAGAAGGGCAGTTGTCAGTTTCTGGCGAAAGAATGTGCACTGTACTGGTTAACCGCTTACGTATAAGCCTGCCCAGGAAAGTGTTGATAGGTAAACTGACCGGCTCAAAAATGACCTAAATAGTGTTGACTGGGCCGTTAAACTCCAGAACAAACAAAACCATTTTTGTAACGATTCGGTTTCTAAAAGCATACGCTATCAAATGACTGTTATGGAATCCTAGTTTTTTTTTCTTATTATATATCTTTAAAAAAGATTTTGAGTTGGATAAAACAATTCCATTATAAACCGGAGAGTGCACCGGACCGCAAACTGCATTTTTCTATTTTAAGATATCGATTGATTACTGAGTAAGGGCTTTTTCTTAACCTATGTCACCAATTTTGTGACGTCCTCTGCCAATGTAAAATATTTGTTTTAAAGATGAATCTGATCCATAATCAACTTTAACTAGCCAATTATCCTTTATCATTTGTTGTTAAACATGTTTTGCTAAGGGAGCCTCATTTCATTATCAATAGTTCTAGTCACCTACCCAGGCATAATATAGAACAACGCTCGTTCATTTTATTTAGTTTTTTTTATTTTTTAAATAGATTAAGTTTGGCATCACATTGTATTCATTTGTCCTTTCCATCCTGAAAATAGATAAGACAATTAACCTAATTCCCACAAGCCCGTTTTAGTTTGAAGTCCACCCTTTCATTAAGACTCTAACGCTAAGCTAGAGTCTTACTGCCTACTAGGCTCAAGTGGTCAGTTAGCTCAGAACACTGTCCGTGATCGCCTGTGCATAGCAGACGGTTATAGAACACCGGCCTCTACAGAGGTGACTGCTGAAGCAGCGAAAGTACATCACCCCGTATAACCCCCTTTTTACCTTGACCCGTAACACAAGTGGTGGCAGCGGTGGGATCCAATTAATACATGGGGTCCAGTGATACGAACTTAGACTAGTATGGAAGGGGGTCATACAAGTGCAGAACCAACATGTTCTGTAGATACGAATGAGGAAAGGCAGCATGTAGCTTTTATCGACCAAGCCAATTTAGCAATGCCAGGTCCAGCACATCCGACTGGAAGCAACCAGCAGTCATTCTCGGAGCAGAATAATGGGAGAGGGGGTATGTTGGCTGATAACACAACAGCAGTAGCCGCACTGGTGCAGTTGCAAAGTTCAAGAAGTCAGGCACCACACCAGCCATATAACACACTAAGATCTATTGAAAGCACACAGCTAACGACCCACACACCTGACATGACTAACTTTTACACACTCACTAGTTTGTATCAGAGCAGGTCAGATCCTAGCGTACAGCAGCAGTCCACTCTTCATGATAGACCCCAAGCATGTAGCACATTAAACAGCAACACAGTTTCTTCCAACAGTAACATACGAGATACTGTAGTAAACCGGAGAAACGTGGTTTCAACCATGCAACAACAACAAGCAGTAGCAAATGAGAGACAAGAAAGCAAATCAAACACACTTTATTATTTGACATCTATGTTACAACACATACGTAACATTACCATGTCTTACAATGTCAACCACGACAACATACTAACCGGTACTGATGCGAGGCCAGCCTATCCCAGAACGTATGGAAGGCAAGAAGCACAGGGGATTACTAATGCCCAATTCCCTCCAAACCGTGACAACTTTGAGGATAGTAATTGCATGGTACCAGAAAATTGGATAAGTCAGTGGCAAGACAGTAATTTTCTCCCTTATCGCAATAGTAACACACAGCAATATGAGTGAACAGAAAATAGCTCCTTGCCTAACGCCCCGAGGGGAAGACATTGTCTGAGATCCCAACAGGTACAGACCAGCTACCGGTATTAACCCATTTTTTTTTGTTTCGCGGAGAAACCGCCTAACGCGAAATCGGTTATTTTCTCCGCAAAACAGCGAGAAATGATAAAATGAGCGAGAAATTACTCGTTGAAATTTCTCCCGGTTTCGCAGAGAAAATTCTTGGAGATTCTCGGCGAAAATTTGACCGATTGCGTTCATTTAAAATGAAATTACCGGCGTTTCGCGGAGACAAAAATACAACTGGGCTTACGTGAAATTTTCGGCTCATTATTTTTTCTTCGTTTGTTTGGCGTTGTTTTTGTAAACGAAGGCAAATTGTAGTCATTGTTAAATCATAATCAAATATTCTTTTATGTTGCTAAAAATTCCTTTTAGTAATTTATTTTTTAAAGTCTCATAACAACTTTTATTCACACCACGAAAATACGCCTATGTATTTGTTACCCGCTTAAATAAAAATAAAAAATGAGTTCCTTTAAGAGCAATGGAAACATTCATAAGAAAGAAGATGGGCCATACTACGTAGTTTCGGCTAACAAAGCCTCATCAGTGACCCTGTAATGATCCGGCAAACAAAGCCAGAGGAAACATACTGCAATTTTGCGAATTTCGAATAGGCAGTCGATTCAAAGACTGATATAAATCAAAATGGGGTCCAAATAATTAAAAACCTGCCAAGAATGAGTCTAAACAAATAATTTATTTCTGATTTCTCAGAATATTCACGATGATCTCAAAGGACTAAAAGTAAAATATAAACTGCACTATGGTTGATGTACGGGGAGACGTTTTACGGCCGCCACACGGCACAACACCAGCTGCAGTGATGGCAAATAAAAATCAAAAATGAGTTCCTTTAAGAGCAATGAAAACATTCATAAGAAAGAAGATGGGCCATACTACGTAGTTTCGGCTAATAAAGCCTCATCAGTGACCCTGTAATGATCCGGCAAACAAAGCCAGAGGAAACATACTGCAATTTTGCGAATTTCGAATAGGCAGTCGATTCAAAGACTGATATAAATCAAAATGGGGTCCAAATAATTAAAAACCTGTCATGAATGAGTCTAAACAAATAATTTATTTCTGATTTCTCAGAATATTCACGATGATCTCAAAGGACCAAAAGTAAAATATAAACTATAAAATATAAAATAAATATAAAATATAAATCCCACTTTTAACTGGGGTTTACAGGGGTAAACAATATTTATCTAATTTCTGCTCACATAGAGTGTAGGTACTCGTTAGAACCGCCTCGTCGAGTCGTTTTAAAATGTACCCAAAATCTTGAGCAGAAATATGAAAAAAGCCAGAATTTTTATCCGAAAATGTTCCGTTTTTAGTGGTAAAAGTTTACAATATATTTGAATAGGCGAGTTCTCATAATGAGTCGTACATGTAGGTTATTAACACCATAATGATGTGTGACATTTACCAAAAGACCAGCATGATGAAATAGATGGGCTACATGATGCTTCCACGCAAAGCTGAAACCGACCCGCATGCGAGTACTGGTAAACCGCTTACAGGATTAAAGCCTGTCCAGGCAAAGTGGTGCGAGTCGGATCGCCAATACTGATAAACCTTGTTAGTTTCATGGGGTGGCAGGGCTTGAGATGTCATTTCATCTCAATGTCGGGTAAAAGTCCCACAAAATTGGAAGCGGCGTCTCCAAAATGACCTTTACAGTGTTGACGGGGACATTAAACTTCAAACAAACAAAACCAAAAGCTCAGATTCGCCTCATTTATTTATGATAACAAGCTGTCAAATTGGTACAGCAAGCAGTGCTTTGAATGCAAATTTAGTGACAAGTTAGCGAGGAACACATGCATTCCACCGCAGGCTAGGTCTATGTCGCGAACGAACGGGCGAAAATCCAGACACCTATATCGGACCATGCTTCATGCTGGCGCGTGAAAAAGGACATGCTACTTTGCATTGGCTTGCATTATTTGCGCTACCAAGTCTACTTCCCCGACCCCTCACCCACCCCTAGCTAATAAATACTCCCATTTGGAGCAAACATTTTACATGCACATATACAATATAGAGAGAACTGGAGTTTACAAGGTATACATTTTCCTTAATCTGTTCCTAGACGTCCAATGTAGGATGCGGGTACTCGTTACCAACTACATGTATGTGGCCCGAGCGAGGCGCAAACCACAGCGGAGAGACATAATGACCGATGATTAACCCTTTTTGTATTAAATGGAATCTTCCTCCTTATAAATACAGGAGTCCATTTTGAAACTAAGGGGTGTCAGGTTGTTTTTTCTTCAAAAATTAGTTCGGGAAATGGCTTAACGTTTTGCAAACAGTGTAGGCCCTGATCAGACGCCGCGTTCTGCGGTGTCTGATCTGGGCCTGCACTGTTTGCCAAGGTACCCCTTTAGGGGTTTCTGGTACTGAATGGGTTAAGAGTCAGCGCTCTTACCCATTAGGACACGGGGGGCCAGTTACCTTCGGGGTGAGCAGTAGACTTAACAAGATAACCGGGTTACATGTCTGTACACACTTCGCTGATTATCTTGGAGAACTTTGTAGTTCTGCTCCAAGTTAGAGATCAGACTTATATGCAGCCTTGGAATGCTTGCCGCGCAATTTCCCCATATTAACCCTTTTTGTACCAAATGGAATCTTCCTCCTTATATATAGCATGCGTCCATTTCAAAATTTAGGGGTTTCAGGTTGAGTTTTCTTCAAAATTAGGAAAATGGCCGAACATTTTGCAAACATTGCAGGACCTAATCAGACACCGCTTCTGCGGCGTCTGATCTGGGCCTGCACTGTTTGCCACGGTACCCGTTTAGGGATTTCCAGTCTGAAATGGGTTAATGTACATGTATGAGCAAAATTGAATTGTAAAGGCAAGAAACACAAGCGGGCCTCCGTGGCCTACTCTTAAACATTAGATCTCTCACTCTGGCTACTTGTGAGCTTAAGTGTAAGCGTCAGTGATGTTTAATTACTCGCTGTGTAAGAAAAAGATCAACCAAATGTATAGTGAGATCAGCGCCCACACATACATGTACAAGCAGGATCCCCGTAATTATATACATTGAGTTTGATTTTTCTAAAGTATTTACTTGAGAAAAAAATTAAGTACTCCCAATATGGTGAACCGATAGAAAATCAACAGTTTTCAATTTATGAAGCGTTTACACAACAGTAAAAAATGTAACACAGAAAACATTCACCAGGTTCATACTGCATTGTGAAGTGCATAAGATGCAAATCATTATGATTCCAACCGGATCAAAATCATACATTACGATGCATTTCGTTATATGCTTCAAACTTTGTGTACCAAATTTTAATGCATGAAAAAAATAATAAAAAAAACATGCACATGAACAAATATACATGTAGGTATAGGCAGATTTCTTGGAGAAACACCGTAAACGACTCCACCTGTACTAATTGGCTTTCTCCGAGAAAAAGCGATGTTCGCGGAGAAATTTCGCGGCGTTTCGCGTTGAATTTTTTTTTTCTCGGAGACATTTCTCGCTTGTTCTCCGAGAAAAAAAGCCTATTACCGCGGAGAAAAATAAAATATAGGTTATTACCGGTAGCTGGTCTGTAGGTCCACCTAACAGCATTTTACCATATGAAGTCAAATTACCTCCATTTAATGGTCGTGAACAATGGAAAGTCTGGATCAACCGATTTGAGGCGGTAGCCAAGAGACGAAAGTGGAGCAATGAGGCTAAGCTTGACAATTTGCTACCAAGACTACAAGCCAGAGTTTGAGACTTCGTGATTAATCAGCTAACACAAAGAGACAATTTCTAACTATACAAAACTAGTTGAGGAGCTCAATAAGAGGTTTAGAACAGTGGAGACACAGAAGACGTTTGCTGCAAAATTCAGTCAGCAAAAGAAGGATGCAAAGTTGGAAGAGGACGACGATGAGCTGAAACGGCTATACTTGAAAGCTTATACATCAATAGACAGCAAGACAAGGCAAGACGACTTAGTACGAAGATTTCTGGACGGCTAAAAGGATAGTGAAGCCAGGTTTGAAATCGAGTTTCACAAAGAACCAGACGATATTGATGAAGCCGTTTATCACGCCGTGAATTTTATACAAACAAGGCCAAGAAGCGTAGCAGAGTCATACAAAGATAGAAAATTCAAGAAGTATGCTCGAAGAATGAGGGAGGACATTGATAGCGAAGACAGTGGCGAAGAGCAGCTTGAAGGCGAAGATTTAGAGTATGCTATGCGGCTGCCCTCTCAGTGAGATGTTAACTAGAAGAAGAAATCCACAAAACCAGGACCGAAAGTAGAGCCCAGTTCAGCGCAAGTAGGTACACAGGCAGGACCATCGACAAAACTGGAAGATATGATTAAAAAATTAGCTGATCAAGTAGCCAGGCTACAGAAGATCTAAGTGTTACCGCCAAGGCAGAAAGAAAGTAGAAGTAAAACAAAGATCAGGAATCGATACAATTAACTTACTCCACCCACCAAATACACCAAAGGGAAAGAAACAAATACATTAAGCGACCAGACCATAATGGAAACCTAAACAAAGGAAGACCATAAGGACAGTTACTTTCCCACAAAATGGCCATATGGCCATCCAAAATAAAAATACACAAGTGATACACACAGAAAGTAACAAACAACACCATAAATAAACCGCCACAGAAGAACCGCCTTGGAACGGTCAGTGGAATGATTTCCACTTGGGGCTTAATTCGATTTTACGTGGCCACAATCCTCGCCCTTACAACTGTCGCGATTTAGACAAATAATTTGTTCAGTCCGCATGAAGGCCTCCTAACTCATCAGTGCCACATCTCCGTGAACACAAAAAATCAAAGAACCACAGAGGTGAGACAACGGTGAGGACTCGACAACAAGAAACCACTGAAATGCTGGAGCAAGAGAAAACCAACAGTTAGACTCCGATGGGCCCTGCTATCAACAGGTAACAGTAATATCGTGTGTTATGCCTGCCATGAGCAAGGCCATATATCGAGAAACTGTACTTCCAATGTTCGAGACCAGAGACCGAGTAACAATGGTAACAATGGTAGAGTAGAAAGGAGTGGGGAAAAAGATCCTAATCCTTTAAACAAGATAGGGCTATCTCTGGTGGCCACAGGGAAGCCTGTTTAGATACAAACGGCCAAAATGAACATAAACATAAAAAAGATGAAATTGTAAAGTAGAAGTAAAACAAAGATCAGGAATTGATACAATTAACTTACTCCACCCATAAAAGACACCAAAGGGAAGTCTATCAAACATGTAAGAAAACTTCCAGATAGTGTTTACATAAGAGAGTCAGTGAAAGGCTATCCTGTATTGTTTACAACAGACACAAGAGTTTCTAAGACGGTTCTCTCTAAGAGAGTTTTTGATGCTATGAGACCTGGAGATAAGCCGGTGCCGGGTAAGTCATCAAGATTGATATCCGCAGGGCAACTACCATAAATGAAATGGGACAAGGTAAATTTGAAATTCAGCTAGGTTCCGTTCGTAGGCAATTAGATGTGATTGTCGCTGAGACAGACGATGATGGCCTTCTCGGTGTAGATGTCCTGCAAACGCAGAAGACGGCCCTATAGACCTACTGATGAGCAGAGGAGTGCTTAAAGTCGGAAATCCAGAGGTACCTGTTTATTCAGGTTAGTTTGCAGAACGTTGCACGTAAAGTTACTGCAGCTGATCACTTTGTGATACCCGCCCAAAGTTAGGCTGTAGTTGATGTTTTTACAGAAAGACATGAATATGACGATCTTTCGTTTGAGCAAGACTATATAATAGAACCGACAGAACACTTCAAAGAAACATATTTCTTACACATGGCCCCATCACTTGTTAATATAAACAGAGCATGTACCAGTAAGCTAAGGCTGTTAAACCCGTTTAACACAGCAATTTCAATAAAACAAGACGCTGTAGTGGGCCAAGCAGAGCCGATAAAAGGATCTCCGAAGATTATATTGTCAGAAGAAAACACCGAAGAAGCGAACAATTACCATGGGGTGAGGCGTCTGATATTTGTGAGTAAAGATTCCTGCGACAAAAGCAACACTTTATCACATGTAGCCCGAGCAGCTGTAAAAAGCAAGACAGCACAGATACCAGCCCACCTCTCTGATCTATGTAACAGGACACTCAACGGGTTAAATGCAGATGAAAGAAAGAGAATATTTGATCTACTGACACAGTTTCAGGGCATATTTTCTAAGGACGAGTGGGACATAGGATTAACCAACTTAATAGAAAATTCAATCCCGACCGGAAACGCAGTCCCGAAAAAACAGCCTCCAAGACGGGCCCCTATAGCACATGCTGAAGCAGCGAAAAAGGCAATAGAAGACCTCAAAGTGAAAGGGTGTCGTTTTAGTAGCGAAGAAAGACGGAGGCGTGCGTCCGTGCGTTGACTACAGACGTGTGAACGAACTGGTGAAGCCAGATGGGTTTCCTCTGACTAGAATCCAAGATTGCTTAGATGCGGTCGCAGGCCCAACCCGGTCCAGAACTTTTGACTTCCTGAGTGGCTACTTCCAAATTCCAGTCAAGGAAGAAGACGTACCAAAGATAGCATTTGTGTGTAAATATGGCCATTACGAAATGACAAGGATGCCACAAGGACTCAACAGTTCGGCTTCGACTTTTCAGAGGACCACGGAAATGGCGTTACAGGGTTTGCAATGGGTGACATGCCTGATTTATATCGACGGCATTATTGTCTTCGCCAAGGACTTCAACCAACACGTACAAACAGTGGAGGAGGTGCTAAGCAGAATCAAAGAAGCAGGTCTAAAACTGAAACCTGGTAACAGTCACATGCTTCAGAAAGAAGTTGTTTTTGTTGGTCATGTTGTCTCTGGCCAAGGTGTAAAACCAAGCCCCGTTAATATCGCTAAGATTGTCGACTGACCTAAGCCAAGAACTGCCAATCAGAAGGGAAAGCGGTTTAACTGGGATGCGGTATGTGAAGAAGCACTCAGCGCATTTAAGAAGGCACTTATTAGCTCGGACATAATGGGCTATACCCTCAACGAGGCAGGTGAATCTTTACTTGGCGTAAACGCATCGGACGTTGGAATCGGCGCTGTGCTTCATCAGGTACAGGATGACAAAGAGAAGGCCATTGCCTATGCAAGCAGGGCCTTAAACAAAGCCGAATCGAAATCTTGTATAAAGGAGAAGGAGCTTCTTGCAGTAATATATTTAATTGAATATTTCCGACAATACCTGTTAGGCAGAAGATATCTTGTTCGAAGTAATCACCAGAGCTCAGTATGGCTTTTCAGGCTAAAAGAACCTAGAGGTAAGATAGCAAGATGGATAGAGGTGCTAAGCCAGTATGATTTTGTGGTACAGTACAGACAAGATAAGAAACAGCTGCACTGTGATGCACTCTCTCGTTGTGAGGACCCTAGAGCATGCGATTGCCCATTTCAAGACACTTTAGAACCTTTAAAATGTGGTCCATGCAAAAAGTGTATAAAAAGAGCTGAAGACATGATACATGAACACGTGTACAAAGAACAGATGGCAACACAGGCTCAGACAGAGGTTACAGAATACCACAAAGGTAATATATCAGAAGTGAAGTGTCTTGAAGAAGAGCAAAGACCTGGACCATCGTCTCTGAGAGCAGACGATTCTGTAGAAAGAGGTAATGTAAGTGTTTTAACATCTTGGTCTAGTTCAAGGTCAGCCAGTGACCTACAAAAACTCCAGAAGGAAGATCCAGACATCAGACCTATTCTAGATGCAAAGATAACAGGTAACCGACTCAGTGGCCAAGAAACTTGTAGTCCTGCGGCAAGACACTACTGGGTCTTATGGTACACACTTTTGATTTATGATGGTATTCTTTTAAGAAATTTCTAAAAAGAGACGGAACAGGCGAGTATCTTCAGTTAATTGTACCTTCGTCAATGAAGAGAGAAGTCCTTTACAAAATGCATGACTCTCTTGTGTCAGGGCACTTGGGTTGTAAGAAAACAAAGGAGAAGATCATCCAGCGGTATTACTGGTATGTCTTAAAGGCCCACGTAGGCTTGTACATTCAAAGATGTGACATTTGTGCGGCTGATAAAAAACCTGCAAATACCTCGTGCACCAATGGGAAGTCTTCGAGTAGGAGCACCCGGTGACTGTGTCGCTAATGATTACCTAGGACAAATACCTGTGACAGACAGGGGTCATAGATACATCCTACTGTTCACAGACCATTTTACGAAAAACATCGAAATAATAACAGTTAGTGACATGAGAGCTAAAGTGTGCGCTGAAAAATTATTGAATGAGGCAGTTTCTAGATGGGGATGTCCTTTACCAAGGCAGACCATACGAGAGTAGGGCTTTTAAAGAGTTATGTAGGATGCTGGAAATAAAAACGACAAGGACTAGTGTGAGAAATCCTCAAGGCAATGGACAAGCAGGACGGTTTAACCGCACCCTACTGCGCATAGTGAAGGCATATTTATGCGGAGAGCAGAGAGAGTGGGACTTACACCTCGGCTGCTTGGCTGGCGCATACAGGGCTATCCCGAACGAATCCACCAAGATGACTCCAAACCTTCTAACAATGGTTAGGGAGGTGCGGTTGCCAGGAGAATTAGTATTTGGTTCCACCAACGCCTATAATGGGGAAGACATCACCACGTATGGAGACTTTGTGGATATCCTTAAAGCAAAGATACAGCATGCACATGAGGTAGCACGTAAACATTTGTCCTCTTCAGGCAAAAGAAGCAAGGAGATTTACGACACCAAAGTTGCCTTCAGTAGATATAGTGAAGGAGATGTGGTATGGCGTCTTATGGAGACAAGGAAACCTGGTGTGTCACCGAAGCTCGAGTTCACCTTCGAGGGACCTTTCCTCATTAAACGGAAACTTTCCGAGCTTGATTTCGTTCTACAAGTGGATGCATTAGGTACGGAGAAGCCACTCCACCACAATAAACTGAAGCCGTATGTAGGTGTCAACACCCCAAGGTGGGTACTGAAATCGAGGCGCAAGCTTTCCTCCCACCACAAATCTAAACAGTAAACGGAGAGGGAGGTCAATGATATGCGCTTGGTCAGCATATCATGGGCAACAGGGGGGGGGGGGGTTCTAAACGGGATAAACATTTTTTTTTCTTGTTTTTGTGAGGGGGTGGTTTTCAACATAATAATGAAGGAAAATAATATGAAGGGCTTAGACATGTATCGACCGAAGGGGAACGTAGAATAAAATGGCTGGAATTTATTTTTAGAATATCAGTAAGAAGGAAAAGAATGAATGGTGAAGTTGAAGGAAGATCTAGATCTATGGGAGAGTGCATTGAAGACAATGATCAAAAAAGGGATGTCTAACGCAGAATGGAGATGCAAGCCGAAAAAAAGAATGGAAGTCGAGAAATCGTCATGCCGACGATAGTTTGTGAAAGAACCAGTACGGGCCATATGAGTTAAGCGATGTTTAGTTTGGTGATTTAATCGGAGAAAAGAGCTACGAACGGGTATTTTTTCAAAAGACTTGGTATCGAGGCGGGTAAGGTTCGAGTAAAATAAAAGGGTGCGTAAGAAAACGACATCCCCGGATGCGAAAGTAATGGTGATCATTGGCTTTGGCGACGTATAGCGCGTAGTATGATACGACGCACCAGAAACTATGGAATCTAAGGACTGGTCATGGATGGGCATTCATAATCAAAATGTTTTTCATTCTGACTATTTTCAGACATATAATGATGATGGAACCAACTGAGTATGGAGGAACAAGCGATGAGGGAGAAGGCAAGAAAAGAGGGAGAGCGTGCAAGTGCCTGACGTGCTATTACAAGAAATGATAGACCTGGATCAACGAGAAGCTGAAGCTGGAGGAGCACATTTACAAGAATCATGTGAAGAAAGATGAGGTGCCTTTCTCCTGAAGGCTATGTCGCTTCCAGTGCATGAAATGTGAGCAACTTTTCCACCACATGACCAGCTATACGCCTCATGTTGACCTTTGCATGACGAAGGGATATACGGACTTTGGTAAGAGTTTTCTTATGAGGTCCCCAAAGCCGTACACCATTAGCCCACTTGACTTTCTCAGGTTCGAGCCGGAGGACACTGTCCAACACTGGGTCAAGGTGATGAGGACAGAGGAAGGGGCGACACCGAGAATCTTCAAGAGGGGTTCCGGAACATAGAGATTGACATTCTATAGCCCGCAGGTGCCGAGAGTCGTTCCGGCCAACGTCCAAGGTGTCGTTGCTGTAATAATTCAACCAGAACCTCAACCTTTACAGGAAGTCCCTGGCTACCATCTAGTGGCAGAAACGAGCAGGGACAGACCGAATGCAACGACTGTGCTGCAGACAGATAGTCATTTATTTCTACCTGACACCCAGGGACCAGTAACACACGGCAGTCAAATGATGACGGGCGAGTCACAAGTTGATTGAAGTCATAAGGCGGAGAGTGATAGAGGAGAAATGAGCACGTCGAGTACTGTGGCCAGCATCATCTAGCTACCCCCAGGTTGGCAGCTGGTCACTCAAACACCCTCTACACCAGCATTGGAATACGGTGAAATCAGGGAGCCAGCCCAAGTTGCCATGGCAGTTGAGAGTGGCATCCAAGGTGGCAGTGATGTCAGGAGAGTAGTAAACGGGTCTGCCACAGCGACAGTTGGATTTAGTTCAAGACTGGACCACAACCTGGCAAGTCTTCAGTCAACAGAAGCATCATAGTCGGCTTTCTTTCCCTCAGAGCCAGTGTACACCACCGGAGTCACCAATTATCCATCAGTGATGACACAGAGCTCCCCAAGGCCACTTGACCTGAAGATGGCCATGAGCGGACAGTCTTGTTCAGTCCTCATTACGCCAAATGCCCAGGAGATGGCTCAGCGATGCAGCGAGGCAGAAAGCCAGAGGGCGCCGACTGCTGCAAACCATATTGGCGACCAGGTGGAAGACATTACGGGGCAACTTTTAGGAGACCAGGAAGTTGAGGAACATCTTTTCCTTTACACCCCACAGAAAAGGAGAGTAAACGAGGAGGACCCACTACCACCACAGCCTAAGCGATCCCTGACCAGTCCCGTCCAGCAGTCGAGTGAGTCTCAAGGGCCGAGTGCTGAAGGGTTTTCTGTTGACAGGGTCGCAGTTAACAGCCTGGTCGACATCATGACAAGTGGGTAAGATGCTGTTCGGCAGAAGAACTCTGTGATTGGCAAGATACAAAAAGGCTCTGACAGAAAACACAGCGGCAGTAAGCAAGTTATCTGATGCGGTACACGGGCTGCAAAGGGCAACAGAATACAAGGAGAAGGAAGACAGACGGAGGGAGGAAAGAAGAATAAACTGGGAGACAGGAGGAAGGGGAGAGACGAAAAGAAAGAGAAGACAGACGGCGAGAGGAGAGGAAAAGAGACGCAGAGAGGAAGGACAAGACAGACAGAAGGAGACAGGAGGAGAAGGAAAATGAAGAGACGTATAGGGTGAAATCAGTTTTGGCAAGGAGTTATGCGGAAAACACAATATAAGATACTCAACAGAAAAAGAAATGAACTAATGAGTACTATGAAATTGGACTGAAAACAGCAGAAACCCAGTGGATTCGGAAATGAACTATTAAAACTAAAACGTGGGATAGATACAGAACCAAAATGTGAATAAAAGACTAGAGGAGTAATATTTTGTGTTAATAAATTAACTCAAATATGTTCTATAAAAGGGTTATCCTTTGGAAGCAAGGAATGCACCACAGAACTAGAAAATATGAAGTGTACATTTTTTTCTGGGCCAGACTAGCTAGTTTCGGCCACTTAGGCCTCATCAGTGACCCTCAAATATTTTCGAAATTCCAGAATGGAATCAATGATCCAAAAGGACAAGAAAATATAAACTGCACTATGGTGTAGGGCCGGGAGACATTTTACGGCCGCCACACATTCCCAGACACCAGCTGTAGTGACGTCAAATATGTCAAAGACTGAAAAATTAAACAAAGTGAGAAAATAAGAACTAGAGACTGTTGAAAGTGAACCAAATATTAAATGAGGGCTAGAGACTGTCGAAAGTGCCTCAAATGTGCTTGATAAGGGATAGAGACTGTGAGCAATTAATCCAATGTGTTGAATAGGGACTAGAGACTGTTCAAATTGAACTAAAGTGTGAACCCAGTCGATAAATTAATAGAACCAGTGTTTCAGCTGAAGTGCACGACCCGCCGGATGCTTTTAGCTTGATGAGTGTTACCATATATGGGTATGGCGGCCATTTTGGTCATGTGACCTGGACCTAAAACGGTTCCCCCAATAAATGCGCCTTATCGTAAGGAGCAAAAATATATCTTATACTTTAGTACTGTATTCTGAATCGTTTGCAGGATAAAATGCATTCTTACTTTTCCTATACAAAAGCATATGTGTCAAAGTTTGACCTAGGCACAAAGAATGTCAAGGTCAACCCAGGGTCACCATTTTAGCACTTTATGATGGGCCTACGTCCCAGATGCTATTTATCAAGTTTCGTGGAAATCTGCCGAGTGTTTCTGGAGAAGACTATTTTTGAAGGGTTTTTACCATATATTGCTTGGCGGCCATTTTGGTCATGTGACCTAAACCCCATGAGCAAATTGTGGTTTTACCCATCCTATAAAGGCTCCATATGAAATTTGACTTCAATCGGCCCAACGGTATCCGAGGAGAAGCAGTTCGAAAATTTTCACATTTTTCGCCTCGGCGAGGCTATACTAAATGGAATGTAATATTTGCCAAGTTCATTGGTTAGATCTCATTGATATCTATCAGTATGCCAACAATTATTTAAATATCCCAATCGGTTAAGTCACTATCACCAATTTTCACAAACGGATTACGGACGGACAGACAGACTGACAGAATGACACGGTGATTTTAGGGAACTCTTAGAAAATCAACCGACTTCAGTCGGTCGCTTTTTCTGCGGGTCGTGCAATCAAACATGTGAATTGAAACAAAGTTGAAAGTAAAACAGGACAGTGTGAAATTAAGTTTAAATACAACTGTGGTAATATTATAGCAGAAAAATGATTAATATTATTATGTTTCATAATGGAGGTACACGGTGTACAAGTTCGCTAGGATAAGTTGGGCGTTCGTCATAATTAGAACGAGTTGCTACTCAATGTTGTAGCATTTATTTCATTCACTGAGATCTTTGTCGTTTCGACAAGGTTTTGAATATTTGAGTAGTTCCTTTTGCTGGAGGTCGGTTAACAGTCAGCCCGATTCTGTTGACCTACTTTTCAATTTGGGAAGCCTAGCGACCTCGAGCTGAAATGTTGAATGTTTTAACAAGTTTAAAGTAGAAGTAAAACAAAGATCAGGAATCGATAAAATTAACTTACTCCACCCATCAAAGACACCAAAGGGAAAGAAACACAAACATTAAGCGACCAGACCATAATGGAAACCTAAACAAAGGAAGGCCATAAGGACCGTTACTTTCCCACAAAATGGCCATATGGCCATCCAAAATAAAAGACACAAGTGATACACACAGTAAGTAACAAACAACAACATAAATAAACCGCCACAGAAGAACCGACATGGAACGGTCAGTGGAATGATTTCCACGGGGGGGGGGGGGGGGGGGCTTAAATCGATTTTACGTGCCCACAATCCTCGCCCGTACTTCCGTCGCGATTTAAACAAATAATTTGTTCAGTCCGCATGAAGGCCTCCTAACTCAACAGTGCAACATCTCCGTGAACACAAAAATCAAAGAACCACAGAGGTGAGACAACGGTGAGGACTCGACAGCAAGAAACCACTGAAATGCTGGAGCAAAAGAAAATCAACAGTTAGAAATCTTCTTTATGTGTATATCCCCTACTGTGTTTCCTAAATTCAGGGATTTACTAGTCATTGTAGCGCTGGTTTCCTTTTTGTTTCAGTTTTAGATATGAGCCAAAAGGAAATCATAGTTAGCATTTTTTTGTATCATTAAAGCGCTTCATGTTCTGAAGGTTTCATGTTGGTTTATGAAATCCACAGTGCATCATTACACCATTATTACGTTGGGAATGTATACACAGTGCACGATTAATGTGATTTTTTTTAGTCAATCCTCCAAGATAACGGGCCCAAGGCGGTCTGTTTAATTGAGCAGATGTTGTTACGTTTAAAATTTAACTTTTATAAAGCAGTTTATAAAGTGTTATGGCAACAATCCATTTTATTGATTTTTGGTGTCGAGGCCAGGATACATACCTTCTGAGTGTTCATGTTGACCATTCTTCCTTGCAGAGATAGTCCATTCTACCCATTTGTAGGATTGTTTGTCGGAACTTTATCAACCCTAAAGGGGGTAATGATAGGCCCCAGGTCTCAGACTGCTGATCTCTGAACATGAATGGCCCACATGTACCTGCTTTGAAATCAGCTGCTTTGTTTTGCAGAAATTTCTAAAGTTCGGTTTTACTTCCCTGAAGATTGACAGTTCTTATCTGTTATCTGTCATGGAATTATATGTCTTGCCTTACAGGTTGGCATTGATGTTGTCGGCCAGTTAACCGTAATTTAGAAGTATTTCCTAAAAATGTATCTTTTAAACTGCATTTCAGTTTCATGTTTACCTCCATGATTACGACCTTGACTGTGTAGAGTGGTACTATGGATATTGTTTATCGTCTGTCGCGCTCCAGATCAGAATTATTCTAGCTGTCATTCCGAAGGCTTCCACATTCAACTCAATGTTTTACAACCTTGTCCTCTTAGAAAAGAAATGAAACTATGACATTCAGTAAGCTTATTCATTCGCGTGAATTCTGAAATGTGTAATATAATAGTTTCATTCATAATAGTCGAGTTTTCGCTGTATTTACGAGTCGACCCTGCGGTTCTTACGGAACGTTTCTAATGGCGAACCCGCAGATCGCTGTACTTTTGACGTTCTTCGTCCTGGTTACGGCGGGATCACATGATCCCGCACCCGTGGCGTTGCGGAATTTCTTCCCACTGCGCACCTCTCGGCGGGTTTGCGGGGTGGCTGGTAGCTCGGAAGTATATCAGTAAGCCCGGAAAGCCTTTCGGGGACTTCCATTTTTCAATTTTGAAGATGAAACATCCTTACGTAGCATTGCGTAGGTGTTGTTGCTTTTTTTTGGCTTATTTTCTGTTTTAAACTTACCATTTTTGTAACGATTAGATTTCTAAAAGCATTCGTTATCAAATGACTATCATGGAATTCTAGTTTTTTTCTGATTATATATTTATAAAAAAAAAGATTTTGAGTTTGATAAAACCATTCCATTATAAACCGGAGATTGCACCGCACCGCAAACTGCATTTTTTCTTTTTTAAGATATCGATTGATTACTGAGTAAGGGCTTTTTCTTAATTTTTGTGACCAATTTGTGACGTCTTCTGCCAATGTAAAAAAAATTTGTTTTAAAGATAAATCCACTTTACCTAGTCAACGATCCTTTATCATTTGTTGTTTAACATGTTTTGCTACAGGAGCCTCATTTCATTATCCATAGTTCTGGTCACCTACCCAGGGCATAATATAAAACAACGCTCGTACATTTTATTTAGTTTATTTAAAAATAGATTAAGTTTGGCATCACATTGTCTTCATTTGTCCTTTCCATCCTGAAAATAGATAAGACAATTAACCTAATTCCCACAGGCCCGTTTTAGTTGGAAGTCCACCTTTCATTAAGACTCTAACGCTAAGCTAGAGCCTTGCAGCCTACTAGGCCCAAGTGGTCAGTTAGCTCAGAACACTGTCCGTGATCGCCTGGGCATAGCAGACGGTTATAGAACACCGGCCTCTTCAGAGGTGACTGCTGAAGCAGCGCAGATACATCACCCCGTATAACCCCCTTTCTACCCTGACCCGTAACAATATTTACAGTTTAGTTTCATTCATGTTTTATCAATACTACATATTTTCCATTTTCATCTTTCCATGAGTATAGCAGTATGTAGCTTTATTGGTTATTTTATATAAGAGGATAATTTGAATTTTTATTCACTGTGTGCAAGGTGAAATGACAAGTTCCATAACTCTGTTGAACTCCATTCAGTATAAAATCTTTGTTATTATTTGTATGTTATTTCTTTTCAGGTGAAATACAGCGATTAACTACACATAGCTGGACAACACAGTGTTGTTTGCAGACATATTTCATCTATGCCATGTCATTAAAACATATTTTTATTATATCTTTACCGGCTGGTATTTCAATGGTGAACCCATGAGCAGGGATCAGGCCGTTAGTTCCTCATGAAATAAACAGCAGCCCAGCCGTTCGGTGACAATGGTGGCCTGTTACACAAACCATACTATGATGTGTTTTATGTAATTGTATTATTGTCTTTATATCATATGTTTGTTAGCGAACACAATTATTTCAATACAATCATGTTTTTGATCTAGGTTCTCCAAGACTGGAAAAGGACATAGAACCAGGTATTATAGCTAAACTAGGGGAATCTGCACTATTATCACTTACTGTAGTCGCATATCCACTGCCAGTGACGTACACATGGACGAGAAACGTTTCGGGAGAACCAGAATTAGTTTCAAATTCCACAAAGTTTCTTATCAGTACCAAGTCTTTGCAGTATAATTTGACGATATTTAATATAGACAGCCAAGATTATGGAGACTACAATCTGAGCGTTTACAACGGAGAGGGAGATCCCTTGTCGTTTACATTCTATCTTCAACATAAAGGTACGTACATCAATATTTAAGCATCGGTTTGCAACAGTGCGCCATTAAGTTTCTAAGTATACATACTTTAAGGAAAAGCAATGATCTTAAATTAAATTATACGAGTTATACGTATTGCCATTTTTGTCAAATACCGAGCATTTGTTTGTTGTACAATTTACACGCAAAGCTAACAGACTAGATTTGGAAGTCATTTAGATTGGATTAGTGATACCCCTATTTAATCTCGGCCGTCTTATGACGCAAATAGTAAAACCAGCCATAAGACTACATACCACGAATTTACGCAGAATTTTACACAGAATGTGTACTGAAAAGGCGTTTGAAATATGCAGTATGCACAATGCAGCCAATAATGGCTTCGCCTATGGATGTGAGCAAAGGATGCTACTTTCGCCTTCGACCTGTTATTCCAGTGTTTCTTTGAACTTTGACTCAGCAAAGCGTCTGTGTCATCGTGAACGCCAGAGCCAAGGGGATGATTCATGTAAACCGCCAATCGTTGCTTGGAAAAAAAAGATAGGGCTGCAGGGTGCTACCGCGCAGTGCTGAAACTGACCGCTGAAACTGAGAACTGGTAAAATGATTAGAAAGACTAAGCCTGCTCAGGCAAGGTAATGCAAGTCGGACGGTCCTATGAATATAAACCTGCGACAAGGCTTGAGATGTCATTTAATCTCAATGTAGGGTAAACCTCCCACGAAATTGCCAAAAACGTCTACAAAATGACTTAACTAGAGTTCTAGGGGACGTTAAACTCCAATTCAAATGACCAAAACAAAAGGTAAAAAAGAAAACAATACAATAAAAAGGACACTTGATTCTTGACATTTTTGTTGTTGGTTGGTGTTACAAATGTGATATTTCATTTTATTTTTCGTTTGGTTAGCGTTTTCGTACTGTCAAGATTAGTTTACGTTTAGTCGTATCAAACCGATCCTTAATGAGAGGTGTGCTACAATCGGTGTTTCCAGAGAAAAATACGTGGGTTTTCAAGGACCAGGCCTTCCACTGCACATTGCGCACATAAGTGCTCAGATCGTAGCTCAAACTCTCAGAGTGAGACTTCATATTTAAGAGGCATCGCTCGTACCCATCCACTAGGCCTGGGAGGCCCCACTCGCATTCTGCAAAACATGTTTTTGTTTAGCTCTAAAATCAGTTTCCAAATTTGTTTAGAACCATTACAGTCAGATGATAACCGAGGTTGAGGATTCGCGCCATTGTGTGCGTATGTCTTGCTTCCTCATGACGACGTCGTGATTCGCGCAATTTGTCCATGGATATAAATCATGAAATAGTTTTTACGGTCAAAAATTTATTCTTCTGCTGTTCATGAAAACATGAACGCAGTGGGTCACCTGCAAAGTGGCTAGAGTGTGTAGTCATGTAACTGACTTCAACACTCGTAATAAATTATTACCGGCTAAGCTTCTTAATCAGGGTTATCGGTACCATAAACTAAGCAAAGCCTTTTCAAAATGTTATAGACGCCATTCTGATTTAATTTCAAAATTCAATATTGGACTTAAATCTCTTCTGCAACAAGGTCTATCGGAACCCTAATTTTATGGTGACTTAGAATATAAATTCAGAAAAATATATAACCGCAATGACTTCAGCCCCAAATTTCGTAAAATCATTTTTTTTTCGATATAAAAAGATTGGGTACAACATGGATGTTATACGACAGACTGCATGCATGGTAGTTAACCCAATCACGGTTGGCAACTTTGCTTCTCTCTTAAATTGCGTGCCGGTGGGTCAGGTCTCAGGTTCTATGACGGTTCCAACGTAAAGGCTAATTGAGAATTAGAGAGATCTAATTCAAGGTAATGTTGGTTGGTGCCAGATGCTCTGTCTCTGGTCGGGCCCATCGGAGTCTAACTGTTGGTTTTCTTTTGCTCCAGCATTTCAGTGGTTTCTTGCTGTCGACTCCTCGCCGTTGTCTCATCTCTGTAGTTCTTTGATTATTTGTGTTCACGGAGATGTTGCACTGATGAGATAGGAGGCCTTCATGCGGACTGAACAAATTATTTGTCTAAATCGCGACGGAAGTAAGGGCGAGGATTGTGGCCACGTAAAATCGAGTTAAGCTCCCCCCCCCCCCCCCAGCCCCAGTGGAAATCTTTCCACTGACCGTTCCAAGGCGGTTCTTCTGTGGCGGTTTATTTATGTTGTTGTTTGTTACTTACTGTGTGTATCACTTGTGTCTTTTTATTTTGGATGGCCATATGGCCATTTTGTGGGAAAGTAACTGTCCTTATGGCCTTCCTTTGTTTAGGTTTCCATTATGGTCTGGCCGCTTCATGTTTGTGTTTCTTTCCCTTTGGTGACTTTGATTGGTGGAGTAAGTTAATTGTATCGATTCCTGATCTTTGATTTACTTCTACTTTTCAAGTAAACTTTAATAGCGATCCGCTCTCGTTATGAACAGTGTGGGTCGACTGCAAAATGAATGAAACCCTTGTGAATGAACCGGTTCATGTAAACTTTACCAGCAACCCGCTGTCGTTCATACAGTAATGAACCGCAAAAAAAAAAACAAGTTTATTTCACTGGGTGAAACAAATGCTTATCAAGGAAAACTTTTAAAGCTGAAAAACATTTAAACGCCGTTTTTCTACAAAGAGCGGAACAACGTTGACGCCCCCAACACCCAATCATATCGTAGAAAACCATAGACGGATGGCATTTGGATGTATGAACTACATAGTTTTCGATAGGTTTACATAAGGCTTGACACTGAAAATGTAAATATTGTGATAGTTCCCCAGTCAAATGATTTTAAGAAGGGCAGTTGACAACTGGACAGTTGGTAGCTAACCGTATAAGCTTCTCCGAGAGAACCTAGCATATTTCACGCGACCCGCTATAAATGACCAAAATAATGTTGACTCGGTGATTGATCTCCAAAACAAACCAAAGTGTGTGTTATATTGTGTTTGTTTTATTCATTTGGCCACATCATGCATTTGTCAAGGGTAAACTACGCCATAACCCGTCCTCCCTGCTCATCTGGGCTTGAATAAATAGATGGGCTGCATGAAGCTACCGCGCAGAACTGAAACCGACCGCCCACGAGAACTGATAAGCCTCTTAAAAGGATGTAAGCATGCCTAGACAAAGCGGTGCAAGTCTGACCATCCATGCTTCTAAACCCTATTGGTTTAATTGGGCGACAGGACTTGAGATGTCATTTCATCTAAATGTCGCGTTAAATTCCCACAAATTGGAAGCAACGTCTCTAAAATGGCCTATAAATTGTTGACGGACAAGTTAAACAACAAAGAAACAAACTTGCAAGTGATAAACCCATACTTTTTCATGCTTCGTGGAAACGGGTCTGTACTGTGCAAATCCTACATACTTTTCATCGGTCCGGTTGGTTGGGTGTTGCGACGGCGTCCTGATCTTGTGTCATCGGGGTGTCGAAATTATATTGGCTTACAGTTGAGCGAGGCCTGCAAGCCTTAAAGCAGGTAAAGGAAGCGGGGTTATGGTTTCGTCACTTTCATTCCTTTTCCTCTTTCTTCCCTAGCCTCTTTTTCTTCTTTATCAGGGTCGGCAACATTCGTTCGTGGAGATCGATCATGAAATCCTTTCTGCGGTCATTCTCTCTCTGATTCAAGGACGGCAGTTGTCAGTTTCTGGAGAAAGAATGTGCACTGTACCGGTTAACCGCTTACGTATAAGCCTGCCCAGGAAAAATGTGGATAGATAACCGGACCGGTTCAAAACGACCTAAGATAGTGTTGACTGGGCAGCTAAAACCCAATACACACATACCAAAAAAAAAAAAAAAAAAAACACACAATCAATCGACATCGCAGCAGACACGCAACGTCGTTGAAAGCCCGTATCAGCGGCGATTCAACATCATGACTTTGCATCAGAGACTTGCTGGTTATACGGCATTTTTTCCGATTGGATGTACACATTTTATAAATGTGTCAGCTCATGAGACATGGGTAATTATCACAAAGGCGACCAGCACAGACAAAAACACGCAGTCTCTGCTTTCAGGCATGTATATGAGATGCGCAAGTGACCAAGCGTTTAATTTGGCTACGCACATTCATCTGTCGAATGAAAAGGGCATATTCTCGTGCGCCAATCCTTAGATAATCACCATTGGTTCATTTGACCTATTCTCCTTACATTCTCACATACAATTAAATTCTAGCGTCATTGTTGATATTATTACTTTATAAACGAAACCTTATATATTATCAAATGTAGGTTTTATCGCCGACACTATCAATTAATTTCTTAATTTAAGATTGGGTGAAATAGTCTTTTGCTGCAGGGGATGTCACAGCCTGACTTTTTTGGCAACATTATATATACATTAAGAAAAAAAAATAAAGGCAAACCAAACTTTTCGGAACAATTGCAGAAAATTATTCAACGTTACAAAATAGAAGTGAAGGCCATGATCAGGAATGGATACAATTAACCCACAGCTCCCATCAGAGACACCAAAGGGAAAGAAACACAAACATGAAACCACAGAACCTAATGGAAACATCAATAGCGGAAAGCCAAAAGGAGAGTTACTACCCCACAAAATGGCCAATAGGCTATCCAAAATAAAACAACATAAGCGATACAAACACCCAATTTAAAACCATAACAAAGTGAAACCGCGACATCAGAAACACCTTGGAACGGTCAGCGGAAACGAATTCCACTGGGTGGGGGAGGGGGAATTAAATCGATTTTACGTGGCCACAATCCTCGCCCTTGCTTCCGTCGCTATTGAGACAAATAATTTGTTCAGTCTGCATGAAGGCCTCCTAACTCGTAAGCGCAACATCTCCGTGAACACAAATAATCAAACAACCACAGAGATGATACAACGGTGAGGACTCGACAGCAAGAAACCACTGAAATGCTGGAGCCAAAGAAATCCAACAGTTAGACTCCGATGGGCCCGACCAGAGACAGAGCATGAGGCACCAACCAACATTACATTGAATTAGATCTTTCTAATTCTCAGTAAGCCTTTACGCTGGAACCGTCATAGAATCTGAGGCCTGACCCACCGGCGTGCAATTTAAGAGGGTGGCAAAGTTGTCAACCGCGATTAGGTTAACTTCCATGCATGCAGTCTGTCGTATAACATTTATGCTGTACCCAATCTTTTTATATCGAAGAATGGTTTTACGAAATTGGGTGCTAATATCATTGTGGTTAGATATTTTTCTGAATTTATATACTAAGTCACCATAAAATTCGGCTTCCGATAGACCTTGTTGCAGAAGATATTTTAGTCCAAAACTGAATATTAAAATTAAATCAGAATGACGTCTATAAAATTTTGAAAAGGCTTTGCGTAGATTATGGCACCGATATCCCTGATTAAGAAGTTTAGCCGTTAACAATTTATTACGAGTTTTTACTGTGTGTATCACATGTGTCTTTATTATGGATGGCCATATGGCCATTTTGTGGGAAAGTAATTGTCCTTATGGCCTTCCTTTGTTTTAGGTTTCCATTATGGTCTGGTCGCTTAATGTTTGTGTTTCTTTCCCTTTGGTGTCTTTAATGGGTGGAGTAAGTTAATTGTATCGATTCCTGATCTTTGTGTCACTTGTACTTTGCATATCAGTACCCTGATTAAGAGGTTTAGCCGTTAATAATTTATTACGAGTGTTGAAGTCAGTTACATGACTACACACTCTAGCAAATTGAATTAATTGCGAACTATAAACGCCATAGGATGGCGCACGAGGAACATCACCATCCAAAAAAGGAAAATTTACAACCTCAAAATCAAAGTTATCGCGTTTATCATAAATTTTGCATGAAACAAACCCATCTACAATAGATAGATGTAAATCCAAAAACGGGGCCTCGGTATCAGAAAAATTTGCTTTATTTAGCTGAAGTTCTGGGGGCTAAATCTGACTGATCAATCCATCGAAATAGGTAGTATCAATATTTAATAAATCATCAAAATATCTAGAGTGGAGCTGAAAGCTTCAATGATTTCAGACTGGTTTTCTGCAGAAAGAGTCATCATGAAGTCCAATATTGAATTTTGACATTAAGTCAGAATGACGTCTATAACATTTTGAATAGGCTTTGCATACTTTAGGGTGCCGTTTACAATTTATTACGAGTGTTGAAGTCAGTTATATGACTACATACTCTGGCAAATCGAATTAATTGCGAAATATAAACACTATAGGATCGCGCACGCGAAACATCACCATTCAAAAAAGGAATATTTACAATCTCATAATCAAAATCATCGCGTTTATCATAGATTTTGCAAGAAACAAACCCATCTACAATAGATATATATATAAATACAAAATGGGGCCTCGGAATCAGAAGAATTTGTTTGATTGACCTGAAGTTCGGGGGGGGGGGGATTTCAATTAGAAATCAGATGTTCTGGCACAAAGTAGAAGTAAAACAAAGATCAGGAATCGATACAATTAACTTACTCCACCCATCAAAGACACCAAAGGGAACGAAACACAAACATTAAGCAACCAGACCATAATGGAAACCTATACAAAGGAAGGCCATAAGGACAGCTACTTTCCCACAAAATGGCCATATGGCCATCCAAAATAAAAAAAAACACAAGTGATACACACAGTATGTAACAAACAACACCATAAATAAACCGCCACAGAAGAACCGCCTTGGAACGGTCAGTGGAAAGATTTCCACTTGGGGGGGGGGGGGTTAAATCGATTTTACGTGGCCACAATCCTCGCCCTTACTTCCGTCGCGATTTAGATAAATAATTTGTTCAGTCTGCATGAAGGCCTCCTAACTCATCAGTGCAATATCTCCGTGAACACAAAAAATCAAAGAACCACAGAGGTGAGACAACGGTGAGGACTCGACAGCAAGAAACCACTGAAATGCTGGAGCAAAAGAAAACCAACAGTTAGACTCCGATGGGCCCGACCAGAGACAGAGCATCAGGCACCAACCAACATTACCTTGAATTAGATCTCTCTAATTCTCAATACGAGTTTACGTTGGAGCCGTCATCGAATCTGAGGCCTGACCCACCGGCGTGCAATTAAAGAGGGAAGCAAAGTTGCCAACCGTGATTGGGTTAACTACCATGCATGCAGTCTGTCGTATAACATCCATGTTGTACCCAATCTTTTTATATCGAAGAATGATTTTACGAAATTGGGTGCTGAAGTCATTGCCGTTATATATTTTTCTGAATTTATATACTAAGTCACCATAAAATTCGGGTTCCGATAGACCTTGTTGCAGAAGAGATTTAAGTCCAATATTGAATTTTGAAATAAATCAGAATGGCGTCTATAAAATTTTGAAAAGGCTTTGCGTAGTTTATGGTACCGATAACCCTGATTAAGGAGTTTAGCCGTTAATAATTTATTACGAGTGTTGAAGGCAGTTACATGACTACACAATCTAGCAAATCGAATTAATTACAAAACCTAAAAGTATGAAGTGTATAATTTTCCGGGTCAGAATAGCTAGGTTCGGCCAATTAGGCCTCATCAATGACACGCAAATATTTTCAAGCGTGTACACTGTTGGGTAACATCTATGGCTTATCCGTTTTAATTTCGCACAAGGCAATATATTGCCTGAACTAAACAGGGGAATTACTGTTATCCAATATTCCTTTGCATTTATGAAACAAATTTGCGTTAAGCCCATGTTTCGACGTTCCCGGTTGGCACATATATTTTAACGAATATTTCAATTAGAAATCAAATGGAAATGACACAAATAAACTTGAGAAGGGGCGTATTCGATAATACTGAAATGTCTGTGTAAGTAGTTGTTCTGACAATGGATACATTTTGTTAACCATTTCTTCAAAAGAAGAAATTTTTGATAGTCAAAAAAGGAATCCGATCATAGACGAGTAGATCTAAAAGCTTCAATTATGTCGGCTTGGTGTCTTTGGTGGGTGGAGTAAGTTAATTGTATCGATTCCTGATCTTTGTTTTACTTCTACTTGGCAGCTCTGAAAAAAGAAATTCAAACATTAAGTCCTTGCCCTCGCCCACAGTCCCAATGGAGGTACTACAAAATCAATTAGTTTTATGCACCCATGTGATATGCCTGTCAACTGCATTTCAAACAAAAGTTATTCATTTCACGAACGTATTAGAATCGATTAAAATATCGGCGTCGTTATATTGCAGGAAGGCCTGATCAACCTTTCGATTTGTCAGTAACTGTTACGTCAACCACGTCTATCAAGGTGGCATGGACTCCAGGTTACGATGGAGAAGTGCAGCAGGTGTTTTATATACTGTATAAGAAAGAGGATGAAAGTGAATGGCAAACATTATCAGTTCCGGACTCCATCGATAGCAAGAAGCTTTCAGTTGATATTGATGGTCTACAACCTGGACCAGCCTATTTACTGAAAATATATTCTTCAAATACAGAAGGTAACAGTACAGCAACCGACACGGTTCGGTTTATTACAAAAGGTATGTTCAATTATACGTAAACAAATCAATGCATCTGTTCTTTACAGACATGTATCCGTAATACACAATGACATTAATACTTTCGCATGTATTGAAACCGAATCAGAATCAGAACTGTTATTAGTGATACGTCAAATGACACTCATACACCAGCACCTGTCCCTAGTTCTCACCAAGAGATAAACTTAGCTACACTGTCCGCTGTACCTTCAGCGGTGGATATAATCGAATCGGGAAGGGCATTCCAATCTCTAATGGTTTGTGGGGAGTACGATTCTTTACAGATGTCAGTTCTTGCAGTAGGGGTCTAATGATGATTTCTACTGTGCATAGCTGGGGGAACACGGTGAACTATTGGAATGCTGGCAGCACCTTTCAGACCTTTGTATAAGCGTATGAGCCTATTGTCTCTTCTACTTTTCTTGAGAGACTTCCATCTAAATTTTCGCAGGATTCCTGCCATATTCCCAGTTGCAAAGCAGTAATTGCTTATTACAAATCTAGCGGCTCTATTCTGACCTTTTTCAATTTTTACATTAAGGCATTACGGACCACTCCACTGGGGTCCCATATGCAACTTCCATATTCCAAGATTGAGCGAACAAGTCCCTTATATGCTGTCTCCTTCACATCCTGAGGACACTGATGAACATTTTGCCTCAGAAAACAAAGTGTTTTATTCGCCTTAGTACACTCATTGCTTCGCCCCGCCCATCGGGGAATGGAGAAATAGAATGGGATGCATGTTGCTTCAACACAGAGCTAAAACTGGCCACACGAGAGTACTTGTTGATCATTGCATCTACTTCTATTTTGTAAACCGCTTTTGAGGACTAAGACTGCCAAGGTAAGGCGGTGTGGATTAATAAGCCTTTTGGTTTCACTGGTCGACAGGGCTTGAGATGTCATTTAATCTCAATGTCGGGTGAAAGTCCCATAAAATTGGAAGCAGCGTCTCCAAAATGACTTTAATCGTTTTGAATGGAATGTTAAAAAACGTGTTGCTATTGTGTGAATTCCATCTCAAAACGTGTGTGATTGTCACACCAATGTATTCAATTGAATTCACATTGTCGAGGACCGTTCCCTCTTAGGTGTCTGAGGCCTAAATTTTTGTTCTCTTTCTAGGGTCACGTGTCGTTTCGCCCGTAAGTCGTTTCGCCCGTGGGTCGTTTTGCCCTAAGTCGTTTCGCCATGGGTCGTTTCGCCAGTGGATCGTTTCGCCCTGATTTGGTGGGTCGTTTCGCCCTTATTTTTTCAAGCCCTATGGATTGAGGTAAGATATGTTTTGGTATATAAGGGGTTGATGGGGGCATGGTGAGTCCTGGAAAATATTGTAATATCCTCGTTTGGTGCTATATTTGACCTTGATCTACTTTTCATGGTTCACTGATTCTGAAAACTATGCATCAAACCTAAAGTTCACCCTACTATTTATGTTCATTTCTCAAGAGTTGTAAGAGTTTCATTAATGATACTTGGTACAAAGTTGCATCCCGGGAGAACAGCGATTATTCTAGCCGCCATATTTGACCTTGACCCACTTTTCACGGTTCACTGACTTTGTAAAATATTGCGTCAAACCCAGCGCCCTCCTACCATTCAAGTTAATTTCTCAAGAACTATAAGAGCTTTGTTAATGAACTTTGTAACATGCTTGTGTCTAGTGGTGACCATTATATAGACTTGCCCAAGTCCCTACATTTACATTTTTTATTTTTAAATGAAAGCCCCTTTAAACAAAAAATATGTAAAAGTCTCTTTAGTCTTCATCTGTGAATGTAGGGACTTGTATACTCTGCAAAAGTTCCGACCAGCACAAAGCTGGCATGAAACACTATCTCCCACTTGTTGATAAGAGCATTTAGCCTCTGCAGTCAATGTTTACTTAATAAATAACACCCACCTGTGTCTGTCAGTGAAAGAGAGGAAAATTCTAGTATTTTGGAGATTTTTTGTTTTGTTTTGCTTGATTTGAGGTTTAATGCCCCTGCCAACACTGTATAAGTCATTTTGGGTTTGTTGCTTCCTTTGTGTTGGGACCTAAAACTTGTTCGAGACAGTGCGAGTTCCTGCCATCGAGGGTTGAATTTACTGAGGATAATTTCGGCATTACTTTCAGTCCTTTATTTGATTAATATATTTTGTGTTTGCTCATTAGAATCAACTTGTGAGTACACACAATATAATTTTTCCAGATAAAATACGCAAAATACCCATAACTATCCCTAAATATTTGTCATATGGATACATGTATGTGTGAAGAATTTCTCAGGTACTCAAGAGCGAGTGCGAAAACAGTCATAGAAAACGAGCTATTGGTGTTCGAGCCATTGAGGTATCATTATACAGTCAAACCGGTCATAGTGGCCACCTCCATTAAGCAAGCAAACTGTCTTAAGCAAGTAATCATTCAAATCCCGAAAAAGGCGAATGCATTAATATCCACCTGTATTAAGCAAGCACCTGTCTTAAGCAAGCACCTGTCTTAAGCAAGCACATTTTGATCATTCCTGAGGTGCTTGCTTTACACTGGGTAGACTGTAATTGTTTTTGCACTTGTTTTTATAGAAAAAAAGGCAAGCAGGCAGCATAATATCATTATCCTGGCATAATTACTTAGTTAGGGCCCCGCACTGAAAGTGTGGGTGCCCTATAGTAATCACCCTGTCCGTCTGTCTGTCTGTCCGTCCGTCTGTCCGTCCACAATTTTTTTTCCTACTCCTCTGATAGCGCTGTCGGGGCCCTAGTCAGTTTCACTGACAGCTCTAGTTAATAAGATGTGTAATTGCAGAATCTTTTCAACATTATCTTAACAGGAGAAACCATTGAGACAAGTGGCTTTTACAAGGGGTTACATAATGTTCTTATTTCTGCTCAGTAGTATAGATTGTGGGAACTCTTTAGAACCGCCTCTAACAAGCAACCACAATCTATGTTTGAAGCAGAAATAAAGAAAAACGATACGAGGGCTACCCAAAATCTATGTTTTAGAGCAGAAATTACAAAATGACTAGCCTTGTAATTTGGTAAATAAAAATCAAAAATGAGTTTACTGCTTTACTCTATATAAAGTGGGGTTAACAAGGGTTTTCATTGTATGGACATGTTTAGGGGATGATCATGGTAATTGTGAATACTAGTGTCGTATGTCCATTAGAATCGCCTCATTGAGGCGGTTACACATAGATTGTCGGTACTCATTAGAACTGCCTCATTGAATCGGTTGTAACGAGTTCCCACAATCTATGTTTTGAGCAGAAATAAGAAAAATTCTGATTAACGTCATTGTTGGAGCCTTCTAATATAGCATAGGCATGTTATGGTAATGGTTTAAGAATAAAATATTAAAATTGAAACTTCTTTTTTTTTAAAACCCTTTGCCTTCATGTGGTTTTTCCCCACGAATAAATCATGTTAACAAGCTCTGGAGCCTGTCAGTGAAAAGTTATCTAAATAAACTTCTCACCCATATCTGACAATCATCTACAAGAAAGGTGAATGAGTTCTTTCAATATTTACAAGTCTGTTAATTTCACAACTTTCATAAAAGACGGTATTGCTATTTCATTTGCAATGTATTTATTTTTTATTTTTGTAAACAATTATTTTTACAATGGACACCTAATTAACAGACTTGGGCAAGTCTAACCATTATAATGCAATTATCCATATTTGACATTGATATAATGAGCCTTATGGCTGTGAAAATTACTGTGTATATGTAAAAATGTGATATTTTCTCATTTCTTACTGTCTATGTTTTAGAAACTGAAATAAGAAAAATAAAGTATATGTGTGGACACACTTATTGCTGTATAGAGTGGGGCTAAGGGTTAGGGGTTCTTCAATACATAGACTTGCTAAAAAAATATATATTTTTTTTCTGTTTAACAAATCCTGATATTATAACAACCCAGACATTACGTAAAAGGGTCTTTGACAAACAGATATGCGCCTCGTCAACAATAATCACTACCATTTTGTATTAAAGTAACTAAGTAACTGTCCCTTTGGCTTTCCGCTTGAGATGACCTTTCTTCCAAAATGTCGAGTAAAAAACCCACAAAACTGGAAGCAACGTCTGCAAAATGCCCTATACAGTGTTGACTCGGATGTGAAATCTCAATCAATCATTTATTCACTTTTCCATCTCCGTATATTCAACCGTCCTTTCGTCCGTCCGTAAATCTACCAACTCCATTCATTTATTCATTCGTTTATTCATTCAACCGTCTGTCCGTTTACCCATCCACTCCGATTGTCACTCCCTTAAAAATATAATTTCGGCGAAACGACCCACGGGCGAAATGACTCACCCGATAAGGGCGAAACGACCCACCCCCGAAATCAGGGCGAAACGACCCACGGGCGAAATGACCCGGATTCCTTTCTAGTTATCCACATTATATAGCATTTAACAGGTGGAAAACGCATGACCCATTTTCAGGCCAAATATCATGATTTATAAATATCCTTCTAAAACTTCACTGAGTACTCTAATTTTCCCGATAGTAAAAACAGCCGTCTGCGAACAATTTTAGTTCTGAGTCAATGACATTGGAAATATCATTAATGTACGAGGAGAATAGAAGCTGAACAAGAACAGTCCACTGTGGGACCCAAGATAAAACTGGAACCCATACTGAAGATTCACAATTAACAACAACACGCTGCTTTCTGCACCAAAAGAATGAATCTATCCATTGGAGAGTTCCGCCCGATCCCATAACCAAATAGTTTGGATTTGAGTAGTTTATGAGGTTGGTTGTGAAAAGCCTTTTCCGAAGCCTAGAATAGATGTGTCCACCTGCCCCCCTTTGCCCAATATTTTACCCGATCATTAATAACCGTGCTCAGCTGGGTTTCACAACCATGCCTTTTTCTAAATGCATGTTGTCTGCCTGATAAAAGTTTATGTTCATTCAAGTGAGCCATTATGCTTGAGCAGACTATGTGTTCAAGCAATTAATACAGAACACATGTCTGGGGCACCAGGCGATAATTACGAGCAAGAGCCCCGTCTCCTTTTATGAAATGTGGGGGAATGTTGCTAGGATTAATTCTTTAGGGATTTTACCTGTATCGAGAGATTGTTGGAAAAGATGTAAAAAAACTGGACCTAACTCAGATGCTGGTTCATTTAGGACCTTCGGATGAAGCTCATCGGGTCCTTAAGTTTTAGTCAGGCTAAAGCCTTTAACATGGTCACTCCTACCGATGACACAACAACATTTTCCATGAAAGGGGCAACTCTTCCAGTCAATTATTGAACCTCGTTTAATTCAGTTTCATAAATGCATCGTTGAATTGACCAACTGTTTATCTGCCTTTTCAGAATCCGATACAGCAGCCCCGTTCCCTCCTCTTTTATTAAGGGGCGGGATACCTTGCCGGTCTTTTGATATATCTTGCAGCATGCAAGTATGTCAATGAAACAATAACAGTTGCTAATTTATTTCAGAGTTTTAGCCCGCTAGGGACAATGTGCATATTCAAAAGAAGGGAAAATAACATCGATTTGTTAATTGTCTTTCAGCTTTCCTTTGCTACTCGGTGCAAGCCTATGGCAATTTTGCATAAAGTGATCATGGGCACTAATAAAGCATTAGCCATTTTGCCATACGATTTGTTCTGCTCTCCTCAATAATATTTCCTCTCACTCAAGCAAGTTTTTGTACTGAAAAGGTTTGTAAAACTCTTGTATATAAAGAGTAAAGAGACTCCAAATTATTTCGAAATAGCCTTGTAAGAAGCATGATGCTGTCTGTATTTATGCTGAAATAATTCAAATGAGGCGGAACACTGCAAGAACTAAGAAGAACTTTGCCACAAGCAAATGCTAAGAATATACTCTTTCTGATATATAAGACGGTCTTTGAACATCGCACCTTGCATGGCCCAGGCAATATAGGAACTCTCAATGAGGATAAAAAGCCTTTTTAATAATAATAACAATAATACACATAATAATAATAATATTAGCGAATGCTGCCGGAGACCGCAGGTCCCGGCTGACAATAGGCAATGCGTATTTATATATTAAATGAAAAAACGACACCAGTGTAAACATACCCTTGCCACTTTAAAAGTGTGTCCAGTAAAATTTGAATCCGTGCTGATTGATATAACGGAAATACTGAGACAGAAATATAAATGAATAAAGCAAATTTATCAAACGTCATTAAACCATACTCAGGAAAGGAGATAACAGGAGTTTTTTGTTTTTTTTTTTCATTTATTGCGCACATGATTTGTTATGTACGTTCCGCCAATTTTGGTGTCTTTTGTGGATGGGGTAAGTTAATTGTATCAATTCCTGATCTTTGTTTTACTTCTACTTTCATTAAATCGTGCGTGGGACTTACGTTACAGTAATCATAATTTTTATTTTTTATTTTCGATTTGGGAGCGTGTTTAGAAGAACAAAAGTGTGACACGTGTGCGTTTAGACAATGTTTAGGAGGCGAATAAATTCTACGATAGTTCTAATCCGTTATATGATGCGGCTCTCTTAACTAGAGGCTTTACTCAGCATACTCTCCGTCCTTACATTGATTCTGAAATTAACCATAAACGCCATTTATTTAAAATATCCTACATTAATAAGGGTATGGATTATATAGATTTGCCCAGTATTTTTAGTGAGATCGGTGCTTTCTTCCATTCCTGCATATTTTCAAAATACTGAAACACCTATAATTTGCTATAAATATAACAAACCTGTTAATCATTTTTAATTTCAATAAACTTGTTTCAGATCTTAATATTGATACTAATACGCCTGATTCATGTGATTGTAAAAAACTCAGTGTATTGCTATCCTGCTGCTGGTCATGTAATTACTGGCAATTTGAAAATTATTCCCGATTCTAGGATAAGGAATATAATTTCTAAAGGACCAAAATATCGGTTTCCTTCTAAAATTGATTTCAGTAAATGTAGAGATGAAATCGCTGCTGCCTTGAATGAATTCGGTAATCGATGGTGTAAGCGAGAGTATGTTGAGCATAAAGCCCTTAAGGACAGGAAACTTAGCATTTTGAAAATAGTGAATAAACGCATTTCTTTCTATTCTCAAAATTCTAACTTATTATCTCCTAAGCCTAAGACGTCATTACGTCATCTTAACTAGGTATTCAAGAATTTCATAAGAAGTTTGTTTTGGCCCCTGCAGACAAGGCCGCTAACAAGGTCGTCGTTGTGTGACGGCTCCACTATGTTAACACGCTTAAGCAGGAGCTTGGTGGTACTAAGGCCTATGTACTTCAGCCTTTAGCTGAAGAAAGAGCTATAGTAGATGAACATATTTGTCATTCAGCCACCAAGTTTGCTGTGTGTGTTACAGAAGGCAAAGACAAGCTTCCTACGCTATACTGGTTACCAAAACTTCATATAAGATCTTACACAGCACGGTTTATTACAAATTCTAGCCCTTGCACTACCACGGAACTTTCTAAATTATTAACTTCCTGTCTTACTGCTATTAAAACGCATGCGATTAAATATTGTGATAAAGACTTTGGAAGATCAGGAAGAAATCTGTTTTGGTCTATAAAAAATTCAAATGAGGTATTAAATAAATTGAAATCGAGACGTTTTCGTGCTTCAAATCTGTCTAATTACGATTTTTCAACTCTTTACGCTACACTTCCTCATGATCTTATTAAAGAAAAGCTTAATGATTTAATTGAATGGGCTTTTCACAGAGAAGATTCTCTCTATCTTGCACGTAACGTCAGAAATGCATTTTTCAATTCTAAAGAGCATCAGACTTATACACTTTGGTCATGTCAGAAAGTGTGTGATGCCCTCACCTTTCTACTTGACAACATTTATATTAGATTCGGTACTAAGTCATTTAGACAAATTGTGGGTTTTCCGATGGGTACGAAATGCGCACCTCTTGTGGCTGATCTGTTCTTGTATTGTTATGAAAGAGACTTCATGTAGTCGCTTTCCATTGACAAACCAATCAGGAATTATTGAAGCTTTTTGTTTTACTTCTAGATATTTAGATGATTTATTAAATATTGACAATACTTACTTTGATGGTTTGATCAGTCCGATTTATCCCCAAAACTTCAGTTAAACAAGGCAAATTCCTCTGATACCGAGGCCCCCTTTTTTAGATTTACATTTATCTATTGTAGATGGATTCGTTTCTTGCAAAATTTATGATAAACGTGATGATTTTGATTTCGAGATTGTAAATTTTCCTTTTTTGGACGGTGATGTTCCTCGTGCGACATCGTACGGGGTTTATATTTCGCAGTTAATTCGATTCGCTAGAGTGTCTAGTCATGTATCCGACTTCAACAAGCGTACTAAATTATTAACCGCTAAACTTCTTAATCAGGGGTATCGGTATCATAAACTACGTAAAGCCTTTTTGAGGTTTTATAGACGTCATTCTGATTTGGTTTCAAAATGCAATGTTGGACTTAAAACACTTCTGCAACAAGGCCTATCGGAACCCGAATTCTGTGGTGACTGAGTATATAAACTTAGAAAAATACATGTCTGTAATGACTTTAATGTACATCATAGTGTAGATTATATTGTCTTGTCCTTTGGGATCATTGATTCCATTGTGGAATTTTGAAGATATCTGAGGGTCACTGATGAGGCCTAATTGGCCGAAACTAGCTAGTCTGGCCCAGAAAACATGTACACTGTATATTTTTCAGGTCTGTGGTGTATTCCTTGCTTCCAAAGGATAACCCTTTTATAGAACATATTTAACTTCACTACAGCTGGTGTGTGGGAATGTGTGGCGGCGGTAAAACGTCTCCCTGCCCTTCATCATAGTGTAGATTATATTTTCTTGTCCTTTGGGATCATTGATTCCATTGTGGAATTTTGAAGATATCTGAGGGTCACTGATGAGGCCTAATTGGCCGAAACTAGCTAGTCTGGCCCAGAAAACATGTACACTGTATATTTTTCAGGTCTGTGGTGTATTCCTTGCTTCCAAAGGATAACCCTTTTATAGAACATATTTAGTTCCCAATTTCGTAAAATCGTTCGTCGATATATAAAGATTGGGTACAACATAAATGTTATAAAACAGACTGCATGTATGGTGGTTAACCCAATCACGGTTGGCAACTTTGCGTCCCTCGTTGATTGCACACCGGTGGGTCGGGCTTATATAACCGCAATGACTTCAGCACCCAATTTCGTAAAATCATTCTTCGATATAAAAAAGATTGGGTACAACATGGATATTATACGACAGACTGCATGCATGGTAGTTAACCCAATCACGGTTGGCAACTTTGCTTCCCTCTTTAATTGCACGCCGGTGGGTCAGTCCTCAGATTCTATGACGGCTCCAACGTAAAAGCTTATTGAAAATTAGAGAGATAATGTTGGTTGGTGCCTGATGCTCTGTCTCTGGTCGGGCTCATCGGAGTCTAACTGTTGGTTTTCTTTTGCTCCAGCATTTCAGTGGTTTCTTGTTGTCGAGTCCTCACCGTTGTCTCACCTCTGTGGTTCTTTGATTTTTGTGTTCACGGAGATGTTGCACTGATGAGTTAGGAGGCCCTCATGCGGACTGAACAAATTATTTGCTTACATCGCGACGGAAGTAAGGGCGAGGATTGTGGCCACGTAAAATCGATTTAAGCCCCCCAGTGGAAATCTTCCACTGACCGTTCCAAGGCGGCTCTTCTGTGGCGATTTATTTATGTTGTTGTTTGTTACTTACTGTGTGTATCACTTGTGTCTTTTGGTTTTGGATGGCCATATGGCCATTTTGTGGGAAAGTAACTGTCCCTATGGCCTTCCTTTGTTTAGGTTTCCATTATGGTCTGGTCGCTTAATGTTTGTATTTCTTTCCCTTTGGTGTCTTTTATGGGTGGAGTAAGTTAATTGTATCAATTCCTGATCTTTGTTTTACTTCTACTTTTAAGATTATATGACGGTTCCAGCGTAAAAGCAGAAATGGAATTTTATTTTATTTTAGTATTCTTAATGTTGGTTGGCGCCTGATTCTCCGTCTTTGGTCGGGGCCCCCGGAGTCTAACTGTTGGTTTTCTTTTGCTCCAGCAATTCTGTTGTTGTATGCTGTCGAGTTCTCAACCTTGTTTCATTTCTGTAGTTTTTGTTATTTGTATGTTCTCGGCGATGTTACACTGATGAGTTAGGAAGCCTTCATGCGGACTAAACAAATTTAGTGTACACCGCGACAGAGGTAAGGGCGAGGATTATGTCCATGTAAAGTCGATTTAAGCCCCCCCCCCCAGTGGAATTATTTCCACTGACCGTTCCAAGGCGGTTCTTCTGTGGCGGTTTATTTATGTTGTTGTTTGTTACTTACTGTGTGTATCACTTGTGTCTTTTTATTTTGGATGGCCATTTGGCCATTTTGTGGGAAAGTAACTGTCCTTATGGCCTTCCTTTGTTTAGGATTCCATTATGGTCTGGTCGCTTAATGTTTGTGTTTCTTTCTCTTTGGTGACTTTGATGGGTGGAGTAAGTTAATTGTATCGATTCCTGATCTTTGTTTTACTTCTCCTTTTTATAAGCCTTGATGGTCAGACTCGCACTGATTTGCCCGGTGAAGCTAAGCATCTGAAGAGCATAAAAGCTATACTTTATGGTCATTTCAGAAAGTGTGTGAAGCTCACACATTTCTACTTGACAATATTTACATAATATTTGGTTCTAAAGTTATTTAGATGAATTGTGTGTATTCCGATGTGTACGCATTGCGCACCCCTTTTGGCTGTTCTTGTTTGATTAAGAAAGAGTCTTCATGATGTCCCTTTCCGTTGAAAACATATCTGAAATCATTGAAGTGGGAAAGTAACTGTCCTTTTGGCTTTCCGCTATTGATGTTTCCATTAGGGCCTAGTGTTTCATGTTTGTGTTTCCTTCCCTTTGGTGACTCTGATGGGAGCTGATGGTTAATTGTATCGATTCCTGATCATTGCCGCCGCTTCTATTTTTCATATCATGGCTGTTTTGTTTGTGCCGTGTGGTGGCTGTAAAATGTCTCCCCGTACATGCATTTAATGCTCTTATTTTTTCAATCTTCAGGGATTGCTTTTACAATTGCGTTTCATCGTTCCTAAATTTGACATCCTTTTGATACCTGCTGAAGGTCTTGATTGGACCGATGTTCGTGTCTCGTTGTATAACATTTGCTTGTTTGATATCTATTGGCGTTTTATTGGCATAGCTGTTTTGTGGGCTTTTGTGGGCTCCTGATCATTGCCTCCACTTCTGTTTCGTTATAATCACCTTCTATTTGTAGCGCCTTCCATTTGAAAGATTTACAGTTATTCCGTATTTTGTTTAACTTAATGGCCGGTATGATTATCGCTTTAGTTTGGACGGTATCACCCATTTAAACAAACATGAGTATCACAAATGAATTTAAACTTACAATAGGTTAGGTTACAGTCTGCTTGTTTTGTACTGATTCCCCATTCTATTAATACTTTTAGTGCTTTGTTGCCGTCGGTATTGGTGAGGCCCATAAATTTGTTTTCTGCCGCTTCCGTTAATTTAAGTTGAGTTGGCAATACTAATTTATTTAAAAATAATCTGAGAGTTAGATTATCTCCTTTCAAATCGCCCATTCTTCGGAAATATACCAATCCTTTCAAAAGAAGTGGAATGCGTCCTAGTATTTCCAAGTGCAAGGCTAAGAGGTGCAGGTACTGTTCACATTTATGCACTGTGTCTACCGTTTCTTCGTCTGTAAATAGTAGACTTTTTCTGTAGTTAATATGTCCGATTTGACAATTAAAGAAGAAGTAAAACAAAGATCATGAATGCATACAATTAACTTAATCCACCCATCAAAGCCACCAAAGGGAAAGAAACACAAACATGAAGCGACCAGACCATAATGGAACCTAAACAAAGGAAAGCCATAACGACAATTACTTTCCCACAAAATGCCCAAATGGCCATCCAAAATAAAAGGCACAAGTGATACACACAGTAAGTAACAAACAACAACATAAATAAACCGCCACAGAAGAACCGCCTTGGAACGGTCAGTGGAAAGACTGGTGGGGGTTGGGATGGAATTAAATCGATTTTACATGGCCATAATCCTCGCCCTTACCTCTGTCGCGGTATACACTAAATTTGTTTAGTCCGCATGAAGGCTTCCTAACTCATCAGTGTAACATCTCCGAGAACATACAAATCAGAAAACTACAGCGATGAAACAAGGTTGAGGACTCGACAGCATACAACAACAGAATTGCTGCAGCAAAAGAAAACCAACAGTTAGACTCCGAGGGGCCCGACCAAAGACGGAGCATCAGGCGCCAACCAACATAAAGAATACTAAAATAAAATAAAATTCCATTTATGTTTTTAAGCTGGGACCGTCATATAATCTTAAGCCCGACCCACCGGTGTGTAATCAACGAGGGAAGCAAAGTTGCCAACCGTGATTGGGTTAACCACCAAGCATGCAGTCTGTTTTATAGCATTTATGTTTACCCATTCTTTATATATCGACGCACAATTTTACGAAATTGGGTACTAAAGTCATTACAGGCATGTATTTTTCTAAATTTATATACTAAGTCACCATAGAATTCGGGTTCCGATGTTGCAGAAGTATTTTAAGTCCAACATTGAATTTTTAAACCAAATCAGAATGACGTCTATAAAACCTCGATAAGGCATTACGTAGTTTATGATACCGATACTCCTGATTAAGAAGTTTAGAGGTTAATAATTTATTACGAGTGTTGAAGTCGGATACATGACTAGACACCCTAGCGAATCGAATAAACTGCGAAATATAAATCCGTACGATGTCGCACGAGGATCATCACCGTCCAAAAAAGGAAAATTTACAATCTCGAAATCAAAATCATCACGTTTATCATAAATTTTGCAAGAAACAAATCCATCTACAATAGATAAATGTAAATCCAAAAAGGGGGCCTCGGTATCAGAGGAATTTGCCTTGTTTAACTGAAGTTCTAGGGGATAAATCTGACTGAAAATTAAATATTAAATGGCATGGAGCTGAATAAAAATGGATTAAATTATTACATACACCTTTTAAATTGGGCTTTAATGAAAACATTTATCATGAGGGCATTATATCTAAATGCCCGATTTTGATTATGTCTTGCTTCTGGTCTGTCGAAAGCGTAAAACTAGATCGCACGGCACCAGAAAAAATCGTAATTATTAACGCCAATTACGTGCTTTTAAAAGAAACAATACCAGACTGAAGTGACTGTCCATAATATTATTAAATCATGGACGCCACTCAATGCTTGTTTTTCTTAGTTCAGTACCCATTTCTGTATAAAGGATTCGGGATACCGAGGCAAATAAATTCTACGATAGTTCTAATCAGTTATACGGCGCTGTTCTTTTATATAGAGGTTATACTTAGCATGCTCTTCGTCCTTTCGTCGATTCTTAAATTAATCACAAACGCCATTACATCAAAATATCCTTCATTAATGGGGGATCCATCATTAATGAGGTTTTGGATTTTATAGAATTACCTAGTATCTTCCGGGACAGTTCGGTTATTTCATCTATTCTTACTTATTTTCAAAATACTGAAACACCCATAATTTACTATAAATACAATAAACCTGTTAGATATATCATTTGTATTTTCCAAAAACTTGTTTCTGATCTTGATATTGACACTAACACTCCTGATACATGTGTTTACAGTGTATTGCTATCCTGATGCTGGTCATATTGTTACTGGCAATTTCCTTCTAAAATTGATTTCAATAAATGTAGAGATACAATCAATGCTGCCTTGAATGCATTTGGCAATCGATGGTGTAAATGAGAGTATTTTGAGCACAAAGCTGTTAAAGAATGGAAACTTAGCATTCTGAAATTAGGGAACATACGCATTTCTTAATATTCGCAAAATACGAACTTATTACCTCCTAAACCTAAGACGTCTTTATGTCACCTTAAAGTAGTTATTCAAAAATTTCATAGGGAGTTTGTTTTGGCTCAAGCTTAGAAGGCGCTAACAATGTGTTCGTTGTTTGACGGCTTCATAGTGCAGTTTATACTTTACTTTTGGCCCATTGAGATCAGCGTGAATATTCTGAGAAATCAGAAATAAATTATTGGTTTAGACGCATATTCTAGACAGGTTTTTAATTATTTGGATCCCATTTTGATTTATATCAGTCTTTGAATCGACTGCCTATTCGAAAATCGCAAAATTGCAATATGTTTCCTCTGGCTTTCGTTGTCGGATCGTTACAGGGTCACTGATGAGGCTTTATTAGCCGAAACTACGAAGTATGACCCATCTTCTTTCTTATGAATGTTTTCATTGCTCTTAAAGGAACTCATTTTTGATTTTTATTCACTATGTTAACACTCTTCAGAAAGAACTTGGTGGTACTTAGTCCTATGAACGTCAGCCTTTAGCTGTAGAGAGGGCTTTAGTTGATGACCACATCTGTCATTCAGCCACGAAGTTTGCTGTCTGTGTTACAGAAGGCCAATACACGCTTCCTACGTTTTATTGGTTACCTTAATTTCATAATAGCCCATACAAAGCACGGTTTATTGCAAATTCAAGCTCTTGTTCCACAATGGAACTCTCCAAATTATTAACTTCATGTTTTACTGCCATCAAAAACATGTGATAAAATATTGCGACAAAGTCTTCGAAAGATCAGGGAGAAATCTGTTTTGGTCTATAAAAACATTCTAATGAAGTTTTAAATAAATTGAAAGCCAGGCGTTTTCGTGCTTCAAAAAAGAAGTGTAGGCAATTAATCAGGAATCGATACAAATAACCCACAGCTCCCATCAGAGCACCAAGGAAAAGAAACACAATAACGAAACAACAGATCCTAATGGAAACATCAATAGCGGAAAGCCAAAAGAGGACTATTACTTTCCCACAAAATGGCCAATAGGCTATCCAAAATAAAATAATATAAGCGACACAAACACCCAAAGACAAACCATAACAAAAATAGACCGCGACAGAAGAACCCCCTTGGAAAGGTCGCGGAAACGAACCCCACTGGGGGGGGGGGGGGTTAAATCGATTTTACGCGGCCACAATCCTCGCCCTTACTTCAGTCTCGATTAAGACAAATAATTTGTTTAGTCCGCATGAAGGCCTCCTAACTCATCAGTGCAACATCTCCGTGAACACAAGAATAAAACAAACACAGAAATGAAACAACGGTGTGGACTCGAAAGCAACGAACCACTGAAATGCTGGAGCAAAAGAAAACCATCAGTTAGCCTATGATGGGCCCGACCAGAGACAGAGCATCAGGTACCAACCAACATAAGTAGAAGTAAAACAAAGATCAGGAATTAATACAATTAACTTACTCCATCCATAAAAGACACCAAAGGGAAAGAAATACAAACATTAAGCGACCAGACCATAATGGAAACCTAAACAAAGGAAGGCCATATGGACAGTTACTTTACAGTTACTAAGCCTTTACGCTGGAACCATCATAGAATCTGAGGCCTGACCCACCGGCGTGCAATTAAAGAGGGAAGCAAATAAAAATCTAAAATGAGTTCATTTAAGAGCAATGAAAACATTCATAAGAAAGAAGATGGGTCATACTACGTAGTTTCGGCTAATAAAGCCTCATCAGTGACCCTGTAATGATCCGGCAAAGAAAGCCAGAGGAAACGTACTGCAATTTTGCGAATTTCGAATATGCAGTCAATTCAAAGACTGATATAAATCAAAATGAGGTCCAAATAATTAAAAACCTGTCTAGAATATGAGTCTAAACCAATAATTCATTTCTGATTTCTCAGAATATTTACGCTGATCTCAAAGGACCAAAAGTAAAATATAAACTGCACTATGGTTGATGTTGCACAAAGTTGTCAACCGTGATTGGGATAAATTCCATGCATGCAATCTGTCTTATAACATTTATGTTGTATCCAATCTTTTAATATCGAAGAATGATGTTACGAAATTGGGTGCTGAAGTCATTGCGGTCATATATTTTTTCTGAATTTTATTCTAAATCACCATAAAATTCCGGTTCCGATAGACCTTGTTGCAGAAGAGATTTAAGTCCAATATTGAATTTTGAAATAAAAACAGAATGACGTCTATAAAATTTTGAAAAAAAGCTTTGCGTACTTTATGGTACTTATAAAAAATAAAAGTAGAGGCAATGATCAGGAATCGATACAATTAACCCAAAGCTCCATCAGGGACACCAAAGGGAAAGAAACCCAAACATGAAGCAACAAACCCCAACGGGAACACAAACAACGGAAAGCCAAAAGGACAGTTACTTTCCCACAAAATGGCCAAAAGGCTATCCAAAATAAAATAATATAAGCCACACAAACACCCAAAGACAATCCATGGCAAAAATGAACCGCGACAGAAAAAGCGCCTTAAAATGGTCAGCTGAAACGAATTCCACTGGGGGGCTTGAATCGATTTTACATGGCCAATATCCTCGCCCTTACTTCAGTCGCTATTAAGACTATTTAAATAATTTGTTCAGTCCGCATGAAGGTCTCCGAACTCATCAGTGCAACATCTCCGTGAACACAAAAAAAAATCAAACAACCATAGGGATGAAACAACGGTGAGGACTCGAAAGCAAGAAACAACAGAAATGCTGGAGCAAAAGAAAACCACCAGTTAGCCTCCGATGGGCCCGACAAGAGGCAGAGCATCAGGTACCAACCAACATAAGTTTTTTTATGCTGGAACCGTCATAGAATCTGAGGCCTGACCCACAGGCGTGCAATTAAAGAGGGAAGCAAAGTTTTCAACCGTGATTGGGTTAACTACCATGCATGCAGTCTGTCTTATAACATTTATGTTGTACCCAATCTTTTTATATCGAAGAATGATGTTACGAAATTGGGTGCTGAAGTCATTGCGGTTATATATTTGTCTGAATTTATATTCTAAATCACCATAGAACTCGAGTTCCGATAGACCTTGTTGCAGAATAGATTTAAGTCCAGTATTGAATTTTGAAATTAAATCAGAATGACGTCTATAAAATTTTGAAAAGGCTTTGCGTAGTTTATGGTACCTGATTAAGAAGCTTAGCCGTTAGCAATGTATCACGAGTTTTGAAGTGAGTTACATGACTACACACTCCGGAAAATCGAATTAATTGCGAAATATGAACGCCATAGGACGGCGCACGAGGAATATCACCATCTAAAAAGAAAAATTTACAGTTTTAAAAACAAAATCATTGCGTTTATCATAAATTTTGCAAGAAACAAACCCATCTACAATGGATAGATGTAAATCCAAAAAACGGGGCCTCGGTATCAGAAGAAATTGCTTTATTTAACTGACGTTCTGGAGGGGGGGGGGGTATATTTGACTGATCAAACCAATAGGTATTGTCAATATTTAAAAAAAATTATCCAAATATCTAGAAGTTTAGCTTAAAGCTTCAATGATTTCAGGCTGGTTTTCAGCAGAAAGGGAAATAATGAATATGTACTATAAAAGGGTTATCCTTTGGAATCAAGGAATACACCACAGAACTGAAAAATATGGAGTGTATATGTTTTTTGGGCCAGACAAGCTAGTTTCGGCCAATTAGGCCTCATCAGTGACCCTCAGATATTTTCAAAATTCCACAATGGAATCAATGATTCCAAAGGACAAGAAAATATAATCTACACTATGATGTAGGGCAGGGAGACGTTTTACCGCCGCCACACATTCCCACACACCAGCTGTAGTGAAGTTAAATATGTTATATCAAAGGGTTATCCCTTAGAAGCAAGAAATACACCACATAATGAAAAATATGGAGTGTATATATTGTCTGGGCCAGACTAGCTAGTTGTGGCCAATTAGGCCTCATCAGTGACCCTCATATATTTTCAAAATTCCCCAATGGAATCAATGATCCCAAAGGACAAGAAAATATAATCTACACTATGAAGTAGGGCAGGGAGACGTTTTACCGCCGCCACACATTCCCACACACCAGCTGTAGTGAAGTTAAATATGTTCTATAAAAGGGTTATCCTTTGGAAGCAAGGAATCTCTCTCATAACAAAACAAAAACAGATCAACCATAAGTGGTGCGCAATTAGTACCCACCGGAATACCCACAACTTGTCTAAATAACTTATTACCAAATCTTATATAAATATTGTCAAGTCGAAAGGTGAGAGCTTCACACACTTTCTGACATTATTAACCTCTTCATCTAAATTTCGTTTGACTGGAATAGGAAGTTATCTTAAAAACAGACATCATAGCGTGACGAAGTATTTTGTTCTCTATTGCGAGGCATTTCCGTTTAGAATTTCAATTTTTCTTTTACGTTTACGTTTCCCAAAAAGTTTAACAACGTCAAAGTCTGGCATCCCAGAAATATTACATTTAGGATAAATACGTATAATTATCATTTACTCCAACTGGAAAAGGTGCTTGTAGCCCAACATCTGATAAAATATTGGTAGATTTTGTCGATAAATGCTTACAACAGTTACACTTCTTGACATTGGACTGAGCAATATTTGCATACAATCCCGGCCTGCCGAATGGATTCGAGTATTTGGGCAAAACTGGTGTTTTAACCGGTGATAATATAATGCTATTGTTAAAGCGAAGGCATTAGCATTATGTAAACCATGGAAATTAAGTGTGATGCGGATAAAAGGTTTAAGTGTCATATTCTGACTGAAGGGTTCAGATTTCTTTAAAGTATCGATAGAATGTGGAATCAGCAAAGTAGACACAGAATGTATCCTAAGTGGAGTTAAGTTAATTCGTAATTCGCTGCTCATGAATGGTATAACCAGCGTCCACAGAATCTAAGTCTACTACAAGGCTAACGAAACAATAGCAAGCAACATTAATGCAACGATGTACGAATCTCGAGCAACTAATGACCTTCAATACAGTATCATTTGGGTGCAATATTACCGACAGAATAGTGGCAAATTATTGCATAACTATCCTTCCAGATTGTGGTCAATCTACTATGTTTGGTTAAATAAAGGCTTAAAACATGGATGTACAGAGAGAGTTAGGTTCAGGCGGTAGACGATTAGTATTTTGGGAATAAAATTCAATTTGTGTCTCAATTAATTTAAAATATTAATTTGCCATTGTTTTAAAACCCTCTACTCAAAATAGAAGTGAAGGCAATGATCAGGAATCGATACAATTAACCCACAGCTCCCATCAGAGACACCAAAGGGAAAGAAACAGAAACACCGTATTAACGTGATGATTGGAGCGTTTGTGCCGATTCTATTGTGTTAAGTAAATAAATTGCAAAATCTTTACCAATTGTTTATTATCAGAGCCGGAGTCAGCGTCGAGTACCCTATCTGGAATGATTGGAGGAGCTGTTGGTGGTATGGTAGCCGCGTGCTTGGTAGTTGTGCTAATTGTCTGCCTAATCAGATATACAAGAATGAGGAAAGGTAGACATTTATTGTATTTTTTCTACCATACAATTAAATTAGTCGTGTCAATAAAATATTTGCTCCAAATTGTATGTTCAGGGACATCTAAGATTAAATTGTTTACCCATTCAGACAGTCGCTCGTTTCCATTTGTATAGTGAACGCATGCGCAGACTGGTCAGATATATTTTGGTTGCGGCTGAATCATCAAACAATATACTTTTCATAACAAATTATGACGTATACATAAAGTTAAATGAGAGTTATGAAATGTCAGGCGGAGATTGCGGGATTATCCCTTTATTTTCTCTCCTATACACTTTTGTCGACAGTTCTTGCATCAGAAATGATCCACGGCCGGGTGTCTCTTTAATTATAAATATAATTTTTGAAAGCCGACGGGTCATGCAGAAAAAATGAGCTTTACTCTGTTCCATGCAACTCATTTTTTTGAGAAGCGTAATGGCGCAACCGGTTAGACCGTTATTCCTGTATGGCTAAGCGCGGCGGCCATTGCCAGCGGGAGTTCGAATCTTACCACCGCGCTGTATGTACATTCTTATTTCTCTCCTGTACATGTTCTTTGACAATACTTGCATCAGAAATGATCCGGGGCTGGGTGTCTGTTGAAGTTTGATAGATCTTAAATTTTTAATATAATATTTGCAAGCTTTCGTATCCATAGGATCTAGGCATCCATCAAATACAATCAGAATGTGCTAACGCACAGCGGTACCTAGTATCTCTATCTGACGGGTCATGCAGGGAAAATGAGCTTAACTCTATTCCATAAAAGTTATCTTCGAGCAGCTAGTTGCGCAATCGGTTAGACCGTTTTTTATGTCTGGCTAGGCGCGGCGGCCATTGCCAGCGTGAGTTCGAATCTACCACCGCCCTGTATGTACTTTCTTATTTCTCTCCTATACACTGTTTTCGAAAGTACTTGCATCAGAAATGATCCGGCCCGGGTGTCTGTTCACGTTTTATAGATCTTAAATTATAAATATAATATTTGCAAGCTTTGAAACTCATTTTTGAGGAGCGTAGTGGCGCAGTCGGTTAGACCGTTATTCCTGTATGGCTAGGCGCGGCGGCCATTACCAACGTGAGTTCGAATCCTACGACCGCCCGGTATATACTTTCTTATTTCTCTCCTATGTATATAATACGGTATCAGTTGGGTGCAATATTATACGACAGAATAGTGGAAAATAATTGCATAACTATCCCTCCAGATTGTGGTCAATCTACTATGTTTGGTTAAATAAGGGCTTAAGGCATGGATGTACAGAGAGAGTTATATCTACCAATGGATGGAGATTGAATAATCTATTGTATTGTGTTCCCCAGGGTTCTTCGGCTCTGGTTCGCTAAACAGTTAGTCTTGAAAAAGTGTACTTTTCAACTCACCTGACCGAAGGTCATGTAGAGCTTTTGTGACCGTGAGATGTCCGGAGTCGTCTTTCGTCGCGCGTCGTCCGTCTTTCGCCGTCCGTGCGTAAACCTTTCTTTTGGACAAACTAGAGGTCACAGTTTTGAGTCGATCATCACCAATCTTGGTCAGAATGATCATCATGTCAACGTCTTGGTCATCGAATATGGTTCATGTCGGGTCAAAAAGTAGGTCAATAGGTCAAATCATAGATAATCCTTGTGAACACACTAGAGGCCACAGTTTTGGTCCGACCATCATCAAACTTACTCAGAATGATCATCTTGATAATATCCCGGTCAAGTTTGAATTGGGGTTATTTCGGGTCACAATGTTGGTCAGTAGGTCATACAAAATCCTTGTGAACATACTAGATGCCACACTTTTAGTCTGAGCATCATCAATATAGCTCCTCTTGACAATATCTCGGTCAAATTTGAATATGGGTAATGTCAGATCAAAAAGTAGGTTAGTAGATCAAATCATAGGAAAACCTTTATATACAAGTATATTGAAACTTGGGCTTCTGCGGTAAAACTTACAACAGCTACATATGGATATGTTGGTTGGTTGGTTGATTTGAGTTTTACCGTCCCCGTCAACACTGTAAAGGTCATTTTGGAGACGTTGCTTCCAATTTTGTGGGACTTTTATCCGACACTGAGATGAAATGACATCTCAAGCCCTGTCGCCCAATGAAACCAATAGGGTTTATTAGCATGGACGGCCCGCCTCGCACCGCGGTTCCTGGACAGGCGTAGATCCTCTAAGCGGTTTACCAGTACTAGTGTGCGGGCCGGATTCAGCTCTGCGTGGAAGCATCATGCAGCCCATATATTTCTTCAAGCCCCTATGGGCGGGGCCGCCATATGGATATGTAAACTTGTACATAACTTATATATAATTATATACACATATCCAGAACCCAAAACCACAGGTTCTCATCCTACGAATCCGTTTCTCATGAAAAAAAAAACAAATGTTTAGAAAATCATGCAATTTTTCATCTTGAAGTTAATTCTATCAAGCTGTCCCATTAAACACAATCTAACATATATCGATTTTCCAAATGGTCAGAGGATTCTACAATTTAGTTTTAGGTTGCCTAGCTATGCTGCTTGGTGATAGTTCTTGTTTAATGAGTTGCTTTACAACATTTCTTAATAAAACCGATAACAGTGTTTCCAGGATTTGTTTGATTTATTTTCTTTTTAAACATTTTTTATCGCTTACCAACACGTTTTACTGAAACCGATTACGCTGTCATCGTTTTATAAGATTTTATTAATTGTTCCATCATTAAAAGATTGTCGCGTCATTACTGTGATTCGAACTCAGGCCCCAAAAAGCCAACCACTTACAGTCTAACCGTTTAGACCACCCGGCTATCATGGCTTGTAGTGGAAAGCAAGAAATTGAAGATAAATAAATGACTAGTATTTTTATTCTTACCTTCTACCAGCCAAGCTTAGAGTATACATTGAAATTGTTTTACTAAATGTTTCGTTTTCTAATAATTACACATCAATTTTAACTTTGTATCTTGATAAACTGACACCCAAACTGTGTCACTATGATAGAAAATAATCTAATGACAATAAAATTTATGGTGAGAAGACACAAACGAGAGGTGAGACAATGATGAAAGTACTAGGATTCCAGTAAATGAAAGGCTATCTAATCAGGATCATAGGCATACCAACGTAACGTCATTATAGCTTTTATTAACATGCCTATGTAATGTTATTATAACTGTTTTTCCTGCTCTAAACCTATTCTATTTTTTATATTATGGAGGTGGATCATTGACGAACACAAACTTGTTTTTGAATGCTTCCATGTAGTCCATCTCTTTCTTCAAGCCCCGATGGGCGGGGGCCTACACATGTATGCTGTAAACTTCCAAACCCAACCTTCAACTGACCTTTTTTTCACTTGAATACAATTCATGTGAAGAGTGAGAGGAAAATTAATTAATAAGTTTTATGAACCTTTCAATAATCTTTCACGCATATCGAATCATTCGTGCCGCACTGAGGTGAGCATGCGCAAGATAGCATGGAAATAATCACTTGACTATCCGTTAGTTGATCGTGTTTACCACATGTAAACTGAGCGAGGCGGGTCCCCGACATCCGGGGCTTCAAGACAGCAGGGTGCTTCCACGCAGGGCTGAAACTAACCCCACATGATTTGTTTGTATTCGATTTCTACCCCCAAGTCAACACAATTTTGGTCATTTTGAGCCGGTCACTAAACCCCGGGCTGGCTTATACGTAAGCAAGTGATCGACAGAGTGCACATTCTTTCGCCAGAAACTGACAACTGCCCTTCTCGAATCAGCGGAAGGGAGAGAATGACCAGAGGAAAGATTTCATGGTCAATTTCCACGAAGGAATGCTGCCCGGCAGGTATCAAACCCGTTTCCTCCTGTTCACCAGTAAATCCATTTTTAGCCGGTCAGTTAACCCTGAGGTGGCCGAAACGTTAGCGGGTGACCAGCAGAGTGTACATTCTTTCGCCAGAAACTGACAACTGCCCCTCTCGAACCAGCGGAAGGAAGAGAATGACCAGAGGAAAGATTTCATGATCAATTTCCACAGAGGAATGTTGCCGACTCCGGCATGTATTACATATGTTTTATAAAAGGGTTATCCCTTAGAAGCAAGGAATACACCACAGAACTGGAAAATATGGAGTGTACATGTTTTCTGGACCAAACTAGCTAGTTTTGGCCAATTAGGCCTCATCAGTGGCCCTCAAATATTTTCAAAATTCCACAATGGAATCAATGATCCCAAAGGACAAGAAAATATAAACTACACTATGATGTAGGGCAGGGAGACATTTTACGGCCGCCACACAGTCCCACACATCAGCTGCAGTGACGGTAAATATGTTCTGTAAAAGGGTTATCCTTTGGAAGCAAGGAATACACCACAGAACTGGATAATATGGAGTGTACATGTTTTATGGCCCGTTTCCTCTTGTTCACCAGTAAGGCGCACATCCGAGCTAACCGCACAGGAGTACTGGTAAACCACTTAGAAAGTAATCCTGCCCAGGCGCAGTGGTGCTCCTGCATATAAATCCTGTTGGTTGGTTTGGACGGTAGGGCTTGAGATGTCATTTAATTTCAATGTCGAGTAAAACTACTATAATATTGAGAGGAACGTCGTCAATATGACATAACTAGAGTTTATGTTAAACCTCAGATCAAAACAACTTGAGCGAGGCCTAAACCCGAGTAAAAGGACTAACTAGCGGTACTCCTAGACTAGCAATATTGATTCAGGAGGGTTGTATGTTATCTCATCTCAGTTCCTTAATCTTGGAGGCTATTGGGGCACGATAAATTACTTTACAATAATATCTCTCCATCCTTCTGCCTTCTCGGGCATGTGCTGCCCCAAGAGAGCCCTGAAACGTCGTACATTCCTGGCTGATGCTCTCTTTGCAATCCGTCGTCCATCATCCTCGCCTTGTTCCTCGGTTTGATTGGCGATTTGATTTTACAGTCCTTTCGAGATTATTTCTCTAATTATAAGCTGATCGTTAATTAGAGGTGGGCTGAACACGGAGAAAGTGCTTCAGGTGCATACTGCGGTGAGAGACTAATATTTAAGTGTCAGCGTTCTTACCAATTAAAACACGGAGGCCTGTTATCTTCGGGATGTATAGTGGATTTACGGCCCGTCATTACGAAAACACGCCTATACAAATAGTGCGAATTACCGCCGGAAAAAATGAAATTTTAAGATGAAAAATCATAATATTTTTCTTATTTCTGTTCAAAATATACAGTGTGGTGCTCGTTAGAACCGCCTCGTCGAGGCGGTTCTAACGAGTACCCACAATATTTATTATAGATAAAAAATAAAACATAAGGTTTGCCCCTGTAAACCTCAGTTTGACTATATAAAAGTGGTGTTCAAGGGACTCAAAAATATATAGGCGTGTTTTGATGATGTAAGGACAAATTCACTTATTTTGAGCCGACCGCGCTCAGCTCGCAACCATTGCAGAACTTGAACCGAACAAGGTGCGAACCACAGCGGTGAGAGTCCTAATGATGAAGTGTTAGCGCTTTTTCCCATTAGGACAAGGATGTCCGTTATCCTCGGGGTGTTTAGTGGATTTACGGCACTTTCAAGATAATGTCACTTATTTTGAGCGGACCGCTAATCAGGGTTGAGCTAAAACCGGAATAAGACCACCTTCCGTTGCAGGTCTTGGCGCCTCACATGTGGCCCGGGCGACGCGCAACCCACAGCGGAGAGACCTAATGCCCTGACACGGGGGCCAGTTATCGTCGGGGTGTACAGTAGACTTAACAAGATACCCAGGTTGCATGTCTGTACACATTATCTGGAGAATTTTGTAGTTCTGCTCCAATTAACGCGTAACTATACAAAATTTAGTGACACAGAAGCCATTCTGATATTAAATCTTAAACAGTGTGTCTCAACCCCGAAGTTCTGAAACCGAAACGGATGATGGACAAGACCCGGCAAACACAGCACATCCCCCTCCGAGCATTCATCGACCTCGTAGCTCATGAGATAGGTCCACTGGAGGCATCCGGCAAGAGACGCCTACCCTAGGACTTATAGGCGTCCCCCACCGAGCCAACATCAGCAAACATGGCCCACACTCCAAGGAAGTCCCGGGCATCAGCAAGGATTATCTGATCCAAGTTAGAGATCAGACTTGTGTGCAGCCTTGAAATGCTTGCTCCGCAATATCCCCATAATAATGTACATGGATGAGCAAAATTGAATTGTAAAGGCAAGAAACACAAGCGGGCCTCCGTGGCCTACTCTTAAACATTAGATCTCTCACTCGGGCCACATGTGAGCTTAAATGTAAGCACCAGTGATGTTTAATTACTCGCAGTGTAAGAAAAAGAATAGCCAAAATGTAGAGTGAGATCAGCGCCCACATATACATGTACAAGCAGGATCTCCGTTATTATATACATTGAGTTTGATTTTTCTAAAGTCTTTACTTGAGAAAAAAATAAAGTTATCCCAATATGGTGAACCGATAGAAAATCACCAGTTTTAAAGGCGGCGTCTACACAACAGAAAAAAGGAACACAGAACACATTCATCATGTTCATACTGCGTTGTAAAGTGCATATGATGCAAATCATTACTTTGTACAAAGAGCATGCATTTCGTCATATGCTTCAAACTTTGTGTACGAAAGTTGAATGCATATAAAAATACATGCACATGAATAAGTATACATGTAAGTATAGGCAGATTTCGCGGAGAAACACCGTGAACGTCTTCAACTGTACAAATTTTCTATCTTCGAGAACGTCTTCATCTGTACTTATTGTCTTTCTCCGAGTAAAGGCGATTTTTGCGGAGAACTTGCGAGGCGTTTCGCGGAGACATTAACTGCTTTGAAATACGAAATCGTTTTCTTCTCGGAGGAATTTCTCGCTTGCTCTCCAGGAAAAAAATAATCCTATTACCGCGGAGAAAAACATGTGGGTTTTTACTGGTAGTTGGTCTGTATATCCTGGTGAACACACAAGAGGCCAGAGTTTTAGTCCGTTTATCATTAAATTGGCTCAGAATGATCATCTTGACAATATCTAAGTCAAAATAGAAGTGGAGGCAATGATCAGGAATCGATACAATTTAGCCACAGCTTCCATCAGAGACAGCAGAGAGACAGAAACACAAACACGAAACAACAGGCCCTAATGGAAACATCAATAGCTGACAGCCAAAAGGAAAGTTACTTTCCCACAACATGGCCAATTGGCTATCAAAAAGAACAATAATATAAGCGATACAAACAGCCAAAAACAAACCATAACAGAAATAAATCACGACAGCGGTACCGCATTGGGACGGTCGGCGAAATTAATTCCACTGGGGTGTGTGTGGGGGGGGGGGCTGAATTCGATTTTACGAGGCAAAAATCCTCGCCCTTACTTCCGTCGCGATTCAAACAAATGCATTGTTCAGTTCGCATGAAGGCCTCCTAACTCATCAGTGCAACATCTCCATGAACACAAACATTAAACAACCACCTATCTGAAACAACGGCGAGGAATCGACAGCAAGAAACCACTGAAATGCTGGAGCAAAAGAAAACCAACATGCATACACCGATTGGCCCGACCAAGTTCGAATATTGGTCGTGTCGGGTCAGTAGGTGAAATCATTGGATAACCTTGTGAACACACTAGAGGTCATAGTTTTGGTCTGATCATCCACAAACTTTCTTAGAATGATCTTCTTGACTAATTGGTCAAATTTTAATATGGGTCATGTTTGTTGAAAAACAGGCCAGTAGGTCATATCATAGAACAATCATCTTAACACACTACAGGCCACAGGTTTGGTCCGTTCATCATCGACGTTGCTCTGAATGATCATCTTGATAATATCTGGGTCAAGTTTGAATATGGATCATGTCGGATCAATAAGAAGGTCAGCAGATCAAATCATAGGAAAATGTTGTGAACACTCTAGAGGCACAGTTTTGGTCCAATCATCATAATATCATCCTGACAATATCTCAATTAGGTTTGAATATGGGTCACGTTGGATTAAAAGGTAGGTCAGTGGGTCAAAGCAAAGGAAAACCTTGTGAACACTCTAGAGGTCACAGTTTTGGTCCAGTTATCATAAATCTTGCTCAGAATAATCATCTTGACAATATCTGGGTCAAGTTCGAATATGGGTAATGTCCAATCAAAATGTAGATCAGTAGGTTATTATTTTTTTTTCATAACTTTTGAACCGTTTCAGATATAGCCTTTATATTTGGCATGAAGTTTCCTTGTGACAAGGGCTTCCAACTCATACAAAACATGACCTTGACCTGTGACCTACTGTATCATAACATTTAAATCATTTGAGTTACAGCCTTCACGTATGGCATGTATGTTCCTTAAGACAAAATCTTCCAAACCATACATTTGAGCTATGACCTTGACATTTGATCTACCTCATCATAGGTTTTGAAGCAATTGAGATAGATTCTTCATTTTTGGCATTTACGTTCCTTGTGACAAGTGCGTCCTATCATACATAAAATGATATGTGACATTGACCTTGTCATATGACCCGCTTGTTTATATCTTTTTAACCATTTTAGATCGGGCATTCATATTAGGCATGTATATAACATGAAGCAACAGACCCAAAGGGAAACACCAACAGCGGAAAGACAAAATGACAGTTACTTCCCACAGATGACCAACAGGCTATCCAAAATAAAAGAATATAAGCGACACAAACACCCACAGACAAACCATAACAAAAATAAACCGCAACAGAAGAACCGCCTTGGAACGGTCAGCGGAAACGAATTCCACTGGGGGGGGGGGGCTTAAATCGATTTTACGTGGCCATACTCCTCGCCCTTACTTCCGTCGCGATTAAGACAAATAATTTGTTCAGTCCGCATGGAGGCCTCCTAACTCATCAGTGCAATATCTCCGTAAACACAAAAATCAAACAACCACAGCGATGAAACAACGGTGAGGACTCGACAGCAAGAAAATACAGAAATGCTGGAACAAAAGAAAACCAACAGTTAGACGACGATGGACCCGACCAGAGAGAGCGCATGAGGTACCAACATACATAAGCCTTTAGGTTGGAACCGTCATAGAATCTGACGCTTAACTCACCGGCGTGCAATTAAAGAGGAAAGCAAAGTTGTCAACCGTGATTGGGTAAACTACCATGCATGCATTCTGTCGTATAACATTTATGTTGTACCCAATATTTTTATATCGAAGAATGATTTTACGAAATTGGGTGCTGAAATCATTGCGGATATATTTTTTTCTAAATTTATATACTAAGTCACCATAAAATTCGGGTCCCGATAGACCTTGTTGCAGAAGAGATTTATGTCCAGTATTGAAGTTTGAGATTAAATCAGAATGACGTCTTTAAAATTTTGAATAAGTTTTGCGTAGTTTATGGTACCGATAACCCTGATTAAGAAGTTTAGCTGTTAACAATTAATTACGATTGTTGAAGTCAGTTACATGAATACACACTCTGGCAAATCGAATTAATTGTTAAATATAAACGCTATAGGATGGCGCACGTGGAACATTACCATCCCAAAAAGGAGAGTTTACAATCTCAAAATCAAAATCATTGCGTTTATCATAAATTTTGCAAGAAACAACCCATCTACAAAAGATAGATGTAAATCCAAAATCGGGGCCTCGGTATCAGAAGAATTTGCTTTATTTAACTGAAGTTCTTGGGGATAAATCTGACTGATCAACCCATCGAAATAGGTATTATCAACATTTAATAAATCATCCAAATATCTAGAAGTAGAGCTGAAAGCTTCAATGATTTCAGACTGGTTATCAGCGGAAAGGGACACCATGAAGTCCATCTCATAACAAAACGAAAACAGATCAGCTACAAGTGTTGCGCAATTAGTACCCATCGGAATACCCACAACTTGTCTAAATAACTTAGTACCAAATATTATGTAAATATTGTCAAGTAGAAAGGTGAGAGCTTCAAACGCCTTCTGACATGACCATAAAGTATAGTTTTTATGCTCATCAGAAGTGAAAAACGCATTTCTTACATTACATGCAAGATAGAGGGAGTCTTCCCTATGAAATGTCCATTCATTTAAATCATTATTTTTTCTCTTATAAGATTATGAGGAAGTGTAGTGTAAAGGGTTGGAAAATCATAAGTAGACAGACTTGAAGCACGAAAACGCCTGGGTTTCAATTTATTTAAAACTTAATTAGAATTTTTATAGACCATAACAGATTTATAACCGCAATGACTTCAGCACCCAATTTCGTAAAATCATTCTTCGATATAAAAAGATTGGGTACAACATGGATATTATACGACAGAATGTATTTTACTTACTGTGTGTATCACTTGTGTCGTTTTAATTTGGATGGCCATATGGCCATTTTGTGGGAAAGTAACTGTCCTTATGGCCTTCCTTTGTTTAGGTTTCCATTATGGTCTGGTTGCTCCATGTTTGTGTTTCTTTCCCTTTTGTGTATTTGATGGGTGGAGTAAGTTAATTGTATCGATTCCAGATATTTGTTTTACTTCTACTTTCTACCTGATCTTTCGAATTCTTTGTCACAATATTTTATCACATTTTTTTAATGGCAGTAAAACATGAAGTTAATAATTTGGAGAGTTCAGTGGTGGTACAAGAGCTTGAATTTGCAATAAACCGTGCTTTGTATGGTCTTTTATGAAGTTTAGGTAACCAATATAACGTAGGAAGCTTGTCTTGATCTTCTGAAACACAGACAGCAAACTTGGTGGTTGAAAGATAAATGTGTTCATCAACTAAAGCCCTCTCTACAGCTAAAGGCTGAAGTTCATATGCCTAAGTACCACCAAGTTCTTGCTGAAGAGTGTTAAAATAGTGAATATGTTATATAAAAGGGTTATCCTTTGGAAGCAAGGAATACACCACAGAAGTGAAAAATATGGAGTGTACATGTTTTCTGGTCCAGACTAGCTAGTTTCGGCCAATAAAGCCTCATCAGTGACCCTCAGATATTTTTAAAATTCCACAATGGAATCAATGATCCCAAAGGACAAGAAAATATAATCTACACTATGATGTAGGGCAGGGAGACGTTTTACCGCCGCCACACATTCCCACACACCAGCTGCAGTGCAGTTAAATATCTTCTATAAAAGTGTTATCCTTTGGAAGCAAGGAATACACCACAGATTTAAAAAATATGGAGTGTACATGTTTTCTGGGCCAGACTAGCTAGTTTCGGCCAATAAGGCCTCATCAGTGAAGCCACACTGTTAGCAGCCTTATCAGCTGGAGCCAAAACAAACTTCCTATGAAATTCTTGAATACCTACTTTAAGGTGACGTAAATACGTCTTAGGTTTAGGAGTAAGTTCGTATTTTGCGAATAAAAAGAAATGGGTTTGTTCACTAATTTCAGAATGCTAAGTTTCCATTCTTTCAGAGCTTTATGCTCAACATACTCTCGTTTACACCATCGATTACCAAATTCATTCAAGGCAGCAGCGATTTCATCTCTACATTTATTGAAATCAATTTTAGAAGGATTTCGATAGTTATGTTCTCTAGAAATTATATTACATATCCTTGAATCAAGAATATTTTTAAAGTGTCAGTAATTATATGACCAGCAGGAGGATAGCAATACACTGAATTTTTACAATCACATGTATCAGGAGTTTTAGTGTCAATATCAAGATCAGAAACAAATAAAAATCTAAAATGAGTTCCTATAAGAGCAATGAAAACATTCATAAGAAAGAAGATGGGTCATACTACGTAGTTTCGGCTAATAAAGCCTCATCAGTGACCCTGTAATGATCCGGCAACGAAAGCCAGAGGAAACATACTGCAATTTTGCGAATTTCGAATATGCAGTCGATTCAAAGACTGAAATAAATCAAAATGGGGTCCAAATAATTAAAAACCTGTCTAGAATATGAGTCTAAACCAAATATTTATTTCTAATTTCTCAGAATATTCACGCTGATCTCAAAGGACCAAAAGTAAAATATAAACTGCACTATGGTTGATGTACGGGGAGACGTTTTACGGCCGCCACACGGCACAACACCAGCTGCAGTGAAGCCAAATAAAAATCTAAAATGAGTTCCTTTAAGAAACAAAACAAGTTTATTGAAATTAAAAATGATAGATCTAACAGGTTTATCGTATTTATAGCAAATTGTGGGTGTTTCATGATTTTGAAAATAAGCAGGAATGGATGAAATAACCGAAGTGTCCCGTAAGATATTAGGTAAATCTATAAATCCAAACCCTTATTAATGAAGGATATTTTAAAGGAAAGCCTTCATATTTGACATATAGGTTCCTTGTGACAAGAGCTTCCTATTCATCGAAAAACATTGACCTGTGTACATGACATTTGGCATCTTTGACTAAACGTTTCTCCGGTGTCTCTGCCGGTGGATGATTCGTTCGTCCCCTAGGGTATCATCAGCACAGTATCAGTTCCTTAGTGCTGAGGTTGATATTGCGGTGTTGACGCCAGTACTCAAGTACTGATTTAAATAACTATAGTATATCTTTGATTTTTGCAGTATAAAATTCTAATATTTCTGAAACAAAGACTGCCTTGTCAGGTGAGACATGTATCTTAGCCACTTTTTGTTATATTTTAAATTTTGCAAGTCTCGCTACTTTGACCCCATTTTGATTTATATCAGTCTTTGAATCGACTGCCTTTTCTAAATTCTCAAAATTGCAGTACGTTTCCTCTGGCTTTCTTTGCCGGATCATTACAGGGTCACTGATGAGGCTTTATAAGCCGAAACTACGTAGTATGGCCCATCTTCTTTCTTATGAATGTTTTCATTGCTCTTAAAGGAACTCATTTTTGATTTTTATTTGGACATCTCCTTCCTGATGCCCGGGACTTCCGTGGAGCGTGGGCCATGTTTATTGATGTTGGGTCGGTCTGGGACGTTTATAAGTCCTAGGGTAGACCTCTCTCATGAGCTACGTCGGTCGGTTTGTGCTCGGAGTGGGGTGTGCTGTGTTTGCCGGGTCTTGTCCATTATCCGTTTCGGTTTCAGAACTTTGGGGTTGAGACACACTGATGAAGATTATATATCAGAAAGGCCTCTGTGTCACTAAATTTGGTATAGTTACGCCTTAATTGCAAGCACTGCGTCGGTATCTCTGCTGGTGGATGATTCGTTCGTTCCCGAGGGTATCATCAGCTCAGTATCAGTTCCTTAGTGCTGAGGTTGATACTGCGACGTTGACGTCAGTACTGCGATGTTGACGTCAGTAATCAAGTACTGATTTAAATAACTATAATATATCTTTGATTTTTGGCAGTATAAAATTCTTATTTTTCTAAAACTAAGACTGATTGTCAGGTGAGTCATGTATCTTAGCTGTTTTGGTTGCCACTTTTTGTTATATTTTAATTTTTGTAAGTCTCGCTACTTTGGACATCTTCTTCCTGATGCCCGGGACGTCCGTGGAGCTTGGGCCATGTTTGTTGATGTTGGCTCGGTGGGGGACGTCTATAAGTCCTGGGGTATGCGTCTCTTGCCGGATGCCTCCAGTTGACCTGTCTCATGAGCTACGTCGGTCGGTGTGTGCTCGGAGAGGGATGTGCTGTGTTTGCCGGGTCTTGTCCATTATCCGTTTCGGTTTCAGAACTTTGGGATTGAGACACACTGATGAAGATTAAATATCAGAAAGGCCTCTGTGTCACTGAATTTGATATAGTTACGCCTTAATTCAAACGTTTGAGAAAGAGCCATAATATTTGGGATTTAGGTTACTTGTGACAAGGGCTTCCTATACATACAAACTATTTTGACCTGTGTACATGACCTTTGACATCTTCATATTTGGGATGTAGGTTCCTTGTGACAAGGGCTTCCATCGCATACAAAAAGTGTGACCTTGATTTTACCTGTGACCTACTTTATCATATCATGTGAACAATTTGAGATAGATCCTTCATATTTGCCATGTACTTTTCTTGTGTCTAGTAGAAGTAAAATAAAGATCAGGAATCGATACAATTAACTTACTCCACCCATCAAAGACACCAAAGGGAAAGAAAGACAAACATTAAGCGACCAGACCATAATGGAAACCTAAACAAAGGAAGGCAATAAGGACAGTTACTTTCCCACAAAATGGCCATATGGCCATCCAAAATAAAAAGACACAAGTGGTACACACAGTAAGTAACAAACAACACCATAAATAAACCGCCACAGAAGAGCCGCCTTGGAACGGTCATTAGAAAGATTTCCACTGGGGGGCTTAAATCGATCTTACGTGGCCACAATCCTCACCCTTACTTCCGTCGCGATTTAGACAAATAATTTGTTCAGTCCGCATGAAGGCCTCCTAACTCATCAGTGCAACATCTCCGTGAACACAAAAAATCAAAGAACCACAGAGGTGAGACAACGGTGAGGACTCGACAGAAAGAAACCACTGAAATGCTGGAGCAAAAGAAAACCAACAGTTAGACTCCGTTGGGCCCGACCAGAGACAGAGCATCAGGCACCAACCAACATTACCTAGAATTAGATCTCTCTAATTCTCAATAAGCCTTTACGTTGGAGCCGTCATAGAATCTGAGGCCTGACCCACCGGTGTGCAATTAAAGAGGGAAGCAAAGTTGCCAACCGTGATTGGGTTAACCAACATGCATGCAGTCTGTCGTATAACATCCATGTTGTACCCAAACTTTTTATATCGAAGAATGATTTTACGAAATTGGGTGCTGAAGTCATAGCGGTTATACATTTTTCTGAATTTATATACTAAGTCACCATAAAATTCGGGTTCCGATAGACCTTGTTGCAGAAGAGATTTAAGTCCAATATTGAATTTTGAAATTAAATCAGAATTGCGTCTATAAAATTTTGAAAAGGCTTTGCGTAGTTTATGGTACCGATAACCCTGATTAAGGAGTTTAGCCGTTAATAATTTATTACGTGTGTTGAAGTCAGTTACATGACTACACACATTAGCAAATCGAATTAATTGCGAAATATAAACGCCATAGGATGTCACACGAGGAACATCACCATCCAAAAAAGGACAATTTACAATCTCAAAATCAAAGTCATCACGTTTATCATAAATTTTGCACGAAAAAAAAAACATCTACAATAGACAGATGTAAATCCAAAAACAGGGCATCGGTATCAGAAGAATTTGCTTTAATTAACTGAAGTTCTGGGGGGTAAACCTGACTGACCAAACCATCGAAATAGGTATTATCAATATTTAATAAATCATCTAAATATCTAGAAGTGGAGCTAAAATCTTCAATAATTTCAGATTGGTTATCAATGGAAAACGACAACATGAAGTCTCTTTCATAACAATGAAAGAACAGATCAGCCACAAGAGGGGCGCAATTCGTACCCATCGGAATACCCACAATTTGTCTAAATAACTTAGTACCGAATCTAATAAAAATATTGTCAAGTAGAAAGGTGAGGGCATCACACACTTTCTGACATGACCAAAGTGTATAATTCTTATGCTCTTTAGAAGTGAAAATGCATTTCTGACATTACATGCAAGCTAGAAAGAATCTTCTTTGTGAAAAGCCCATTCAGTTAAATTATTAAGCTTTTCTTTTATAAGATTATGAGGAAGTGTAGTGTAAAGATTGGAAAAATCGTAAGTTGACAGACTTGAAGCACGAAAATGTCTGGATTTCAATTTATTTAAAACCTCATTCGAATTTTTTTATAGAACAAAACAGATTTCTTCCTGATCTTTCAAAGACTTTATCACAATATTTAATCACATGCGTTTTAATAGCAGTAAGACAGGAAGATAATAATTTAGAAAGTACATTGGTAGTGCAAGAGCTACAATTTGCAATAAACCGTGCTTTGTAAGGTCTTTTATGAAGTTTTGGTAACCAGTAAAGCGTATGAAGCTTGTCTTGGCCTTCGGTAACACACACAGCAAACTTGGTAGCTGAATGACAAAAATGTTTATCTACTATAGCTCTCTCTTCAGCTAAAGGCTGAAGTTCATAGGCCTTAGTACCACCAAGCTCCTGCTTTAGCGTGTTAACATAGTGGAGCCGTCACACAACGACGACGTTGTTAGCGGCCTTGTCTGCAGAGGCAAAAACAAACTTCTTATGAAAATCTTGAATACCTAGTTTAAGATGACGTAAAGACGTCTTGGGCTTAGGAGGTAATAAGTTAGTATTTTGAGAATAGAAAGAAATGCGTTTATTCACTAGTTTTAAAATGCTAAGTTTCCAGTCCTTAAGGGCTTTATGCTCAACATACTCTCGCTTACATCATCGATTACCGAATTCATTCAAGGAAGCAGCAAATTTCATCTCTACATTCACTGACATCAATTTTAGAAGGAAACCGATATTTCGGTCCTTTAGAAATTATATTCCTTATCCTAGAATCAGGAATAATTTTCAAATTGCCAGTAAGTACACGACCAGCAGCAGGATAGCAATACACTGAGGTTTTACAATCACATGAATCAGGAGTATTAGTATCAATATAAAGATCTGTAACAAGTTTATTGAAATTAAAAATGATAGATCTAACAGGTTTGTAGGTCTTTCCACCCATCCAAAACATTGCCCTATGACCCTGAACTTTGACCTATTTTGTCAAAACTTTCGAAGCATTTGAGACAGGGCCTTCATATTTTGGCATGTGGGTTTCTTGTGACAAGGGCTTTCAATTTATGTAAAGATGGCCTGTGACCTTGACTTTGACATGTGACCTACTTAATCATAACTTTTGAACCATTTGAGCCTTCATACTTGGCTTTACTGTTCCTTGTGACAAGCACTTACCATCCATACAAAAATTTTGACCCGTTGCCTTGACCTTTGACCTATTTTGCCATAATTTTTTAATCATTTAAGGGAGCTTTCTTATTTGGCATGTAGGTTCCTTGTGACATGGGCTTCCCATTTTCATTTTCTCATCCATTTTTACCTGTGTCCATGACCTTTGTCATCCTTGTCATAACTTTTTAAACATTTGAGATAGAGCCTTAGTATTTGGAATGTAGGTTTCTGGTGCCAATGCCTTCCCACTCATACAAAAAAGGGTGACCTAGACCTTTACTTGAGACCTACATTATCATAATTTTTCAACCATTTGAGATAAAGCCTTCATATTTGGCATGTATGTTCCATCTGACAAGGCACCTTACTATGTCGCATACCATTTCATTTCTACAGCGTGGATCGGGTGAACGATTAAGGGTCATCATGGCCCCCTTGTTTAAGATCTGGCAATTCATTTTATCAACGTTCATTATATAAATAGAAGGAATCGATAAAATTTCTTCACATCTCGCATCCAAGACATCAAAATGACAGAAACACGAACATAAAACAACTTCTCTATACAGAAAAAACATCACAACGTTAAAGCAAACAGGACAGTTACTTTTCCGCAAAATTTCCAAGCGGCTATTAAAAATAAACATATATTAGAACTAAATACATGCGTAGACTATAACAATAATAAAGCACAATTGAAGTACCTTATTGGGAAGGTCAGTAAAAAGTTTAGTACTGGGAGTTTCATGAGGATTTAGTACATCAACCAAAGTGCAGTTTATATTTTACTTTTGGTCCTTTGAGATCAGCGTGAATATTCTGAGAAATCAGAAATAAATTATTGGTTTAGACTCATATTCTAGACAGGTTTTTAATTATTTGGACCCCATTTTGATTTATATCAGTCTTTGTATCGACTGCCTATTCGAAATTCGCAAAATTGCAGTATGTTTCCTCTGGCTTTCTTTGCCGGATCATTACAGGGTCACTGATGAGGCTTTATTAGCCGAGACTACGTAGTATGACCCATCTTCTTTCTTATGAATGTTTTCATTGCTCTTAAAGGAACTCATTTTTGATTTTTATTTGCCTTCACTGCAGCTGGTGTTGTGCCGTGTGGCGGCAGTAAAACGTCTCCCCGTACATCAACCATAGTGCAGTTTATATTTTACTTTTGGTCCTTTGAGATCAGCGTGAATATTCTGAGAAATCAGAAATAAATTATTGGTTTAGACTTATATTCTAGACATGTTTTTAATTATTTGGACCCCATTTTGATTTATATCAGTCTTTGTATCGACTGCCTATTCGAAATTCGCAAAATTGCAGTATGTTTCCTCTGGCTTTCTTTGCCGGATCATTACAGGGTCACTGATGAGGCTTTATTAGCCGAAACTACGTAGTATGACCCATCTTCTTTCTTATGAATGTTTTCATTGCTCTTAAAGGAACTCATTTTTCATTTTTATTTAGAGCAACGACATAGTCTTAATCGCATCATGAACAATGACAAACAAAATTATGATTATAACAATTACACATTATGTTTATGTCATTCATTCCAATGCAGATGCTAATGTAACGCTACCTCTGATTAAATAACGTCAAATATTTACTACATTATGTCTGTGATATACTCTCGGACTGATGACATAAACAAGTAACATCGTTTTCCATTCTCTGATATTCGGTATGCACTTGACTGTTCGTACACTTTCTGTCAATAGCTAGATATATTGTACAAATGATTAAGTACAACTAGAATCGGAATACCCTTACAGAACACTGTCATACGGGGAAGTGTATATTCGGCTAATTCCACAGTACGGCTCCGCTAGCGCGTCTCCGCAAAATAGCTAACCAGAAAAATGTCTTCGGCAATGCACTTGACGTGGCGATTCTTTTGTGGCGTTTTTTTTTTTTTTTTTTTTGCTATGGTTTGTCTTTGAGTGTGTGTATCGCTTATATATTCTTGTTTTGGATAGCCAATTGGCCATTTTGTGGGAACGTATCTTTCCCTTTGGCTTTATTTAACGATGTTTATGTTTCTACGCCGTTTGTGTGTCTGATGGACGGTGTGGATTGATTGTATTGATTCCTGATCATTGCCTTCACTTCTGTTTTAAATATACCCAACTACATGTACTCATTCAAACAAATAACAGCATTCTCTGACTACACGGGGAACACTATTTACATAGCACACAGCAAATATGCAGAGCAATGTCTTTGCTGGTGCACACGTTCCTTTTTGCTTAGTACCCATAACATGTTTATACGTTTGGTGTCGATGCCAAATCTTTTGCAACGGACGTGCGTAACCAAGCCGTTAATCAGACGTTGCCATGAAAGGACCTCAGTCGAATGTTTCGAAAACCAGTTAAGACGTGGCATTGCTTAATTTCATTGGAATATAATTGCGGTGGTTCTGAGCTTGTAATCAAAGTCAATTGGCAGGTGTAACTATTCCGCTTTGAAGCTGATGCAAACCACAGCTTCTCCAACTTAACATTAAGAGCTTTTTCTGGAACACAGGAATAGTGTTATGCTTTTGTCGATCACCTAGCAGTAAATGTCAAATTCAATAGCATATTTGAAGGAAGACATGGAAATGTGGATATAACGAAACTATCAATTTATGTTGTTGCATTTAACAGCGACTGCTTGGGACGCATCTTTGGTTTAGGTATATGACCAAACAAAACATTTTTTCCAAATGATTGTTTGTAATGCTTTCATTAGGGTCTATTTATTTCTTATTCGTGTTTCTTTCCCTTTGTTGTCTCAGCTGGTGGGAGTTGTGGAGAAATTGTATCGATTCCTGACCATTGCCTTCAATTCTATTCCTCACATGATTCCATTTGAAATGATGACTATCGTATATCGTACGTGTTATTAAATAACATAAAAGTCAAGTCATGAAAAAAATTGTTTTTATGAACACATGTTGACTGGCGTGTAAAGTCATTATAGAGTCCGTAATAAAAACCTTCTTTGTAATTATTTTCCAAAATAAGATCCGATTTCAAAGTGTTAATAGGAATTCTTACACTCTTGGTTCTGAAATGAAAACATCTAAACAATGACCAGGACGCAGTCAATACTTTCAGCAGCTCATATAAAAAACTCACTTATTGCATAATTATCGCATAAGTAGCCAGCAAAGAGACGGTCGAACATGCGCAGTTCACTATATATGGTGTACCAAAAGGGTCAAAATGACCGATACCGGTCTACCCGCATTTTAGATATACGGGTATACCCGTAAATTTGCGGGTACACCCCTAAATTTGCAGGTACACCCCAATTTCAAATGCGGGTGTACCCGTAAATTTGCAGGTACACCCGCATTTAGCGGTCTACCCGCATTTTACGGGTACACCCGCATTTTACGGGTACACCCCTATATTTGCGGGTACACCCCTAAATTTACAGGTGTACCCGCATTTTAAAATGCGGGTATACCCGTAAAAATAGGGGTGTACCCGTAAAATGCAGGTGTACCCGTAAATGCAAGTAGACCGCTATTTCTTATTTTCCAATTATCCAATCAAAATGCCGCTTACATATCCACATTTTTTGGATAAGGCTCTTATCTTTCTTGCGGTGTCTTTGATATACCTGTCCAATTCATGCTGTGTAAACAATCAATAATTTCAAATTTTAATGAGAATCAAGAGCGTTAATTGCACCCTTGAAAAAATCACGGGATAATCAGTCTGATTTGATATATTAAAATTTAACTAAGCGTATAATAAAATGTTTTGCATTTACTTTCCGGTCATTTATTTATTTATTTACACAGATTATCATGTGGTGTTTAGTTCCAGATATGCAATGTTGAAGCATCAAGAATACACGCCTACATATGTTTGACCCCAAGAAACCCCATTTTCATTTTGTGAAACTTGGGTTTATTGGGGTATATATTAGTTTCCTTATTTTTGCTGAAAACAAGGATTGTTGGTACACTTTAGTACTCTTTAGCTGAAGCGGTTCTAACGAGTACCCACAATCTATGTTTTGGAGCAGACTTGTGTTCACGGAGATGTTGCACTGATGAGTTAGGAGGCCTTCATGCGGACTGAACAAATTATTTGTCTAAATCGCGACGGAAGTAAGGGCGAGGATTGTGGCCACGTAAAATCGATTTAAGCCCCCCAGTGGAAATCTTCCACTGACCGTTCCAAGGCGGCTCTTCTGTGGCGATTTATTTATGTTGTTGTTTGTTACTTACTGTGTGTATCACTTGTGTCTTTTGGTTTTGGATGGCCATATGGCCATTTTGTGGGAAAGTAACTGTCCTTATGGCCTTCCTTTGTTTGGGTTTCCATTATGGTCTGGTCGCTTAATGTTTGTATTTCTTTCCCTTTGGTGTCTTTTATGGGTGGAGTAAGTTAATTGTATCAATTCCTGATCTTTGTTTTACTTCTACTTTGACAAAAATAAAGAATACCCTTGTTTATCCCCGATTTTCTTTATGTATGGTTTTGTCTTCAAGGGTTTCAAATACGCATGATGAAGATGACTCGAATCGCCCCCGCCCCACGGGGCCTGGAGAAATAAAATGGGCTAGAAATAGTAGTAATAGTAGTAGTTTCTTTGGGTGAATTGAGATTTAACGTTCCCGTCAACACTATTTAGGTCATTTTGGAGATGTTGCTTCCAGTTTTGTTTGTTTGTTTGATTTCGATTTAACGTCCCCGTCAACTCTGTGTAGGTCATTTTGGAGACGTTGCTTCCAGTTTTGTGGGACTTTTACCCAACATTGAGATGAAATGACATCTCACGCCCCGCCGCCCAAAGAAACCAGCATGGACTGTCCGACTCGCACCACTTTTCTTGGGCAGGCTTAGAACCTCTTAGCAGTTTACCAGTACTCATGTGCGGTCGTTTCAGCTCTGCATGGAAGCATCATGCAGCCCAATCTATTTGTTCAAGTCCTGATTGGCGGGGCCGTGCTTACAGTTTTGTAGGACTTTTACCCGACACTGAGATGACATGACATCTCAAGCCCTGTCGTCCAATTATATGCATTGAACGGTCTGACTCACATTACTTTGCATGGGAAGGCTTAGTCCTTCTAAGCGGTTTATCAGTACTCGTTCGTCGGTTTCAGCTCTGCGTGGAAGCACCATGCGGCCAAATCTATTTCTCCAAGCCCCGATGTCTGTTTTTGTTTTTTGTTTTGTTTTATATTGGAGTTTAACGGCTTCCACGCAGAGCTGAAACTGAAACGACTACTGCTCTGCGTGGAAACTACTTCTACTACTATTACTATTATTATTACTTTTACTACTACTACGACTACTACTACTACTACTACTACTACTACTACTACTACTACTACTACTACTACTACTGTTACAACTATCTTAATTGAAAGTGTAGAGACTTTTCACAATCCCGTAACTTATACTTCAAAGCTGACACTTTGAAACAATTGTTTCAAGATGTATCTGTTGAAAATATAATTTTATTCTTAAAAGAAATTGGACTTTTTCATAAGATTTAACTGTTTAAGATTTTTATACATATCAGACTAACTTTTTCACTTTTAATATCCTCATAATTCTTCATGCCGTTTAACCATTTACCGCTTGACGCTTATGACCCACAAAGAGGGTTGGCGCGTCGTTAAACACAAAATCATCATCATCATCATCATCACTGTTACAACTGCAAATACTATTTCAAAAAGTAGTAGTATAACTAGTAGTAGAAGTAGTAGTAGTAATAGTAGTAGTAGTAGTAGTAGTAATAGTAGTAGTAGTAGTAGTAGCTGCTATTGTAGAATGTGTAGTTGTTGTTACAGCTACAACTTCTATAAGTTTCACTTATGCTTATGCTACTGCACCTGCAATTGCAATTTAAACTACTATTACTTTTGCAACTACTACTATTACTATGACTACTACTACTACTAATAATAATCAGTTACATGCGTGCCTTCTTGCACATATGTCTCTCAAGGTATATACTAAATGTTTACCAGCAGCATGGCGGAACTGTGAATATGAGATTTTTTTATATAAACTGGTTCATTTTTGTCTATGAAGCTTCAGGTCGCACAATTAGAATCCGTTCCTGTTTTACTTAAAGTTATTAATAGCAATGTTGCCAATGAAACGAAAAAATATTTTATTTTGAGTATAACGTTAGAGCAAAAAAAAAAAAAAGAAAAATACGAATTGTATTTTGCTAAATCTGGAGCTTAACGATACCGTTGTTGTTCAAATTGATAACTTTACTAGCAAGAAAAATACTCTATCGCTCTATATATTTTGCTACACATCTGTAAGTAACTTTTAATTTGCGAAGACCTCATAATTTCAGCCAAAATCAAGCATACTTGCCATATTAAATGATAATATTTTCTATGGTTTTCAATGGTTGTTTTAATTCCATAGATGTATTCAGCAGAAAAGGTGACGAATTTGAAAAGCCCTTTCACAATCAGATAATTTTTAATTTGCGGAAAACCCTATATTTTCAGACAAAATCAAGCATACTTGCATATTAAATGATAATATTTTCTATGTTTTTCAATAGTTGTTTAAATTCCATAGGTGTGTTCAGCAGAAAAGGTGACGAATTAGAAAAGTCCTTTCACAATCAGGTTTCTTTGGGAGAGGACACGGACAATACGATGCCAGCTAAGAAATCCACAAGTACCAAAAAGAAACAGCAGGCAAAGCAGGTACGTATCACAATGCTCTTGATCTCGATACCGATTAAACAGTTCGTGTGCGAGTATACCAGCCATCTTGTCGGTCCAATCACCTTCCTAAATACACTGGATAGTTGGTCCAATTACGTTCAGGCTGCAAAAGTTGTACTTATATGTTCAGGTGTCAGGTATGCGTGTAGTCAGCTAAAAATAAAACGTCTGATCTGCTTGAATCAAAGTGACGTATTGTAGTTGGAACGGATATTAAATATATGCTACGTTTCACGACCCACAAAAACGCAATTTGACATGATTCCATGCATTTTTTACCATGGCGCTTGGGTAACCCTAAATCAAAGAAAACATGAATTTGATAAGTTCCTTGATTAGATCGCGTCAATATGTAGCATTTTTTTCATTAGATTTAGTTGAAATCTATCAACAGCCAGAATGCCAAACTATTCCGAACAATTTCATCTTTACAAATTTTAGTCTCGGCGAGGTATTTTTAAACAAATCTGGCATTAGACATTTTGACACTATAATGAATTAGACATTTACACTGAATATCAACATGTCTAATATTACCAAATTCTCTCAAGGGTTTGAACAATATGGCGATTGACATTTTCTCATATGTGTTTTATTGATTTGCCTCACTTTGGATTTTTATAACTGTTTGTATTGATAAAAGTTAGGTATTTTCAATATTTACTTGCAGGGGGTGGTGGGGGGGGGGGTCGGACAACATACACTGCTCAAAACAATTGTAGGAGCAAACACATATTTCCTCATAGTATAAAGATGTTGAATAATAATGATGAAATAACGATTCAGAAAGACGAATAACTTTATCCGCAACATGTTAATGGTAAGCATTGGCAACCAGTTCCCAAATCACGGCCTGTAACCTGTTAAGGAAGAATTTGCATGAATATTTGAGAAACCGCCATTTTACGTCAGATTATTTCAAATGTCATAGGCATGCGCAAATCAGTCATTTTCACCTGTCAGCAATGTGTATGACGACCTCGAGCAGCACAACACTCCTGACATTGCCTAGGCATGCTCCAAACCAAATTTTGAGCAGTTTGTAAAGCTAGTGTTTCCCACTCATGTCTTAGGTTGTTTGTGAGTTGTAGAATAGTCATTGGGGGATGATCGCCCTGTGATATACGTCTGTAAAGAATGTCCCACACATTTTCTATTAGGGTTAAGTCGGTTGAACGTGCCGGCCAGTCCATTATTTCAATAGTCTCACGATTAAGGTGATCCATGCGCACACAGGGGCGCGTATTACCCTGCACCGGTATGAAATTGTCACTGATTGCCCTAGCGAAAAGCCTCACAGTAGAACATAGCATTTCGTCTTGATACCGTAATGCAGTCTATGTACCTCCGTTTATCACGTACAAGTCCGTTTCACCCACAATGTTGCAGCCCTCGTTTCGTTCTCTGGTTTATCTCCATACTCGAACACGTCAATCACATGCATTCAGGTGAAATCTGCTTTCATCCGTGAACAGAACTGTACGTCAGTCTTGCAATCGCCAGTTCTGATGTTCTTGGGCAATCTCATATCGCCGTGCACGATGTTGCCTGGTGATAATAGGCCCTCTTGCCGGACGTCTGGCCCTCAGATCACCTTCCTGTAACCTTTTACTTGTTGTTTGATCGGATATCCTTTGACCAACTGCATGCTGGAAATCTATTTTAGCCTTCTGGCCGTGTACGGCAAATTTTCTAGCGCTAGATTTCGTAGATATTGATCTTCCCTTTGTGATGTCATGCGGTGTCGGCCTTGCCATTCTCGTCTAGTAAACACCCGTCTCCTGGTAGCGTCTCCAAAGCCTGTCAATAACACTTCTCGATACATCAAAGTGTTCAGCAACGATCCTTTGGGCGTACCCACTTTCAAGCAAAGAGACAGCTTGAGCGACCTCAACTTCTTCCAAAATCCGCCTAACACCATATGAGGTCACCATGAAGCCCAAAATAACGCATAACCGAATGATTGACATGTTTCTGACCCAAGCTCAAATTTTGAACAGATCACCCCATACCGAATTTCAGCCGTTGCATAGGGGTGCCCATGCTGTAGCTTACATTCTTGCTTTGCACGTGAACATAGCTTCTTGAGGTTTGCATGAACATTGTTGAGAGATGTCACTTAAAAAATGTGCCTTTCCTTGAGTTTGAAAATTTCTAAGCAGTGATGTTATACAGGCTTAAAAGTTTGCTCCTTTAATTGTTTTGAGCAGTGTTTTACAAGTGATTTGAATGTACAATAATGTATACTGGTGTTAATATAATCAGATTCAATGAAAACGCACTAGTACTATGCCTCAAATTTTAATTGATTCACAATATTTCCAGCATTTGATCACGTTTAATGAATTATCACTAACTTATCCACAGACTCATTACAGTTACAGCATTTCATTGGATGCAGAGATACGGACACAAGAATAAGTCCACATACCCGAAAAATCAAACACATAATCCAAATGCCGGGCATGTCCACCATTAGCATTAACTGTTGCTTGGCATAGACACCCCATGCTTCGAATTAACGCTGAATCTGACCTTGTGTGGTGTAGTCCCAGTCTTCCTGTAGCGCCATGGCATGCTGCTGACGGTTGATTGGGGGATGACGTGGGCTGTACACATGTTGTCTGAGCTGGTGCTCAACTGGGTTTAAATCCAGCAAAAACGCACGCCAAGGGCGAACTTGCACACTATTTTGATTGAAACATTTAATGGTTAGCCTCGTCGAATGAGCACGCGCATTGTCCTGTTGGAAAAGCGCAACGTCACCATTATCGCGTACAAACGGAACCATCTCAGGCTCCAAGAGTTCATCGATGAACCGACGTACAGTCAAATTGCCATCAACAAAGATGAGTTGGGTTTTATGGCGCCATGAGATCCCCCCACCATTACGCTACCACCACCCCGACGTGGCACCTGTTTAATACAACAACCTTGAAATCCCAACGTCGACGCCATGCTTAACGCCGCCTATCAAACATTTCAACACAAAAACGTGACTCGTTTGTGAACAGTACACCCCGCCAACGCTGTTGTGTCCTTTGGATACGCTGGTCAATTAAAGCGACCGATTCGACGTTCCGCCGTCCAAACGTTTCCCCTATACGTCTTATGGCTACAAATACCGCGTTCCTAGAAACGCCGACGTACAGTTAAGGCACTTACGCGTAGGTTATTGGTTTCCACTGTCCCCTGGGCAGTTTTCGCAGGCGTCCTTAATCGGTCGCGTAAATGACTTAAAACAATGTATCGGTCCTGCTGACGTGTAGTAACACGTTCACGTCAGGGCGTTGTCTATCGTCAAGAGACCCGTAGTATTGTACCTTTCAACCAATCGAGCAATCGTAGTGTGCAAACAACCCATACGCCCTGCAACTTGGCGATATGAAAGCCCACCTTCAACCATACCGAGGGCACGATGACGATTGACATTACTTAGACGTCCCATTGGCATTATCTTCTGAAATGTTTTGCTGCCTTTTAATGTAAAGAGTCCGGACCTTATAATGACAGTAAAGAAGGTGCAAACAAATATCATGATAACAAAAAATTTGCAATTGTTGCATGTGCACATCCAAATGATGAATTTCACGCAGTACTCGTGTCAAACAAACTCATGCTTCGGAGACAACTTTACAATACCGTATTTATCAGTTGAAAAAAAAAAACAGTCATTTTTACCTTAAACTAAAGAAATCAAACTTCTATAAGCGGTGCGATTTAATTGAATCTGAGGCGCCGAATCTGAATATGATTACAGGTGTTTTAACGGTTCAAGTCAGTATATGAAGCAAACTGTTCTACCGATTCTGATAAGAGGTGTCTAGTTAAACTTTTTTTTTTCTTCAACTGAAATAAACAGTATACGTATTTTGTTTTCAAAATAAACTCAAAAGGGCTGAATATATTATTTATATTGGACTACGCCTGCCTTTCCTCTGTTACTAATTACCGGTCTGTATATAAACAAATCCTGTATAAAATTATTTAGGTACAATACCCTTTGGTATGTGATGAGGTTCTCTAATGAAATGGGCATTGGCCCTCAAAGCGAAAACGAAAGCAAAAACTGTCTGTTTAAAAGTTATTTTTTTTTTATCTCTACAGCATGTTTTTATGAGGTTTACCATATCATTTACTACACGTCGCAGAACAAAACAATATATATTGAAGAAAATGAAACGTAACAATTAGCTATTATTATTTTGTATTATTCCAGTCATTTAAGGAATGTAATCACAGCTATTATTAATATCGCAGAAAATATGTCATATTGTTATGTTTTACCCTGCAAGAGGTTATTTCGATATCACACCCATGCGACTTAGTGCATTTTTCACTTCTAAAAAATGGCTCCTTTTCCGATGAAAATTCGTGATTTTTTTTTATACTGCAAACATAGGTTGTGGGCACCGCTTAGGTGAGGTTGGTCTAACGAGTACCCAAAATCCTATGTCTTGTAGCATAAATAAAAAAATAATGTATTCCACGGTAAAACCCCAGCTTTTTCTATATAAATTGTGGGTTTCATTGACCGTTCCAGTTCGAAGGCGGGTCTTGCCAGGAAACCCGGGTATGTGTTGAAATTTATTACTCATCATTTTGTAGAATATGCTTTTTGTCGTGATATATTGTATGCGCTGTGCAACCGCAAGACGCAGTTGATTTACGCATTCGTTGCTCGTACCGGACGACCGTGCCTCGTCGAGGCTATTCGTTGCATCGTAGGTTGGTGCCCGTTTTTTCCCCAGTGAGCGTACACATTTGCCTTGGGTAATGGCACGTTGCGCGGAGATGGTGAAAACAATAGAATGTTGTCCCATTGGTTAAATGAACCGAATCTAGAGGTCTCCATAACCCTTGAGGGTAATGAGTACACTAGATTACATGACGGCTAAAAGCACGTTCATATGAATATTCAGGATTCTGATCTGTATTTTTATCAATGACCGGCTCAAAAATGACTTAAAACAGCGCTGACTGGGCCGTTAAACTCCGATACATACTAACAAAGACCAATTGGGATATGACTAGGGAATGATTGTCTATATACATGTGACTGTGGTTTTTGTACATGTCTTAATATAAAGGATTCTAATCTTATTAGAATTTCCTCGGCGATATTCCCCCACAATGGGAAATCTACAAATAGGATAGTCACACTCTCTTGTTTGGCCAGTGCACGGCAAAGCATATATGTTACAACGGGTATACTTTTTTTTAGTATTTCTGCGCAAAAACATAGAGTGTGGGTGCTCGTTTGGACCGCCTTACCAATGTGGTTCTAACGATTTCCAGCACTCTATGTTTTGAGCAGAAATATGAAAAATGTCAGTCTATTTCTCCATTTTTTTAGGTGGTAAAATTTTAAATATACTTGAATAAGCGTGTTTTCGTGATATAGAGCAGACAGACTTTTCCAACAGTAATTCATTAACTATTTTAAATGAAACCTCCATGTATTTATGCAATAACAACGATCCGCCGATCATGATTTATGACTACAGATAAAAGAATTCACGTACCCTGAAAAATGCACATTTCTGTTATTACTTTTGTCTTCACAGACGGAGAGGATACGTATTGCAACCAGTGAAGGGGGAAAGTCTGAATGATGATAACGCACGCGATAGTAATTCGGGTAAAATGAAATACACCGGCAACTAGTATACACCGGTAATAAGTGCATAATAGCCGGGGACATATATCTCAAAAACCTCTAGAAATACGTTTTAATTAGTCATCGATTCGAAAGAGTAAATATACCTCTATATCAAAGAAAAATATGTTCTAAAAAAGGGCTATCCTTTGGAAGCAAGCAGTACATCACAGAACTGAAAAGTATGGATTGTACATGTTTTCTGGGACAGACTAGCTTGTTTCGGCCAAATAGGCCTCATCAGTGACCATCGGATATATTACAAATTCCCCAATGGAATCAATGATCCCAAAGGACAAGAAAATATAATCTACACTATGATGAAGGGCAGGGAGACGTTTTACCGCCGCCACACATTCCCACACACCAGCTGTAGTGAGGTTAAATATGTTCTCTAAAAGGGTTATCCTTTGGAAGCAAGGAGTACATCAAAGAACTGAAAAGTATGGAGTGTACATGTTTTCTGGGACAGACTAGCTAGTTTCGGCCAAATAGGCATCATCAGTGACCCTCGGATATTTTACAAATTCCACAATGGAATCAATGATCCCAAAGGACAAGAAAATATAATCTACACTATGATGTAGGGCAGGGAGACGTTTTACCGCCGCCACACATTCCCACACACCAGCTGTAGGGAAGTTAAATATGTTCTATAAAAGGGTTATTCTTTGGAAGCGAGGAATACATCACAGAACTGAAAAGTATGAAGTGTACATGTTTTCTGTGCCAGACTAGCTAGTTTCGGCCAAATAGGCCTCATCAGTGATCCTCGGATATTTTACAAATTCTACAATGGAATTAATGATCCCAAAGGACAAGAAAATATAAGCTACACTATGATGTATGGCAGGGAGACGTTTAACCGCCGCCACACATTCCCACACACCAGCTGTAGTGAAGTTAAATATGTTCTATAAAAGGGTTAATGTTTGATTGTTTAGATTCAGGGTGTTGTCGCATATTAAAGTGGGGACACGTTGTGGCAAGTAAGGGAGATAACTCAGTACCAAATAAATAACAATTAACAATAGTAAATCAACGGTACCTTTTTGGTAGAAAAAAAAATAAATGCTGTTATAAAATGATGTAGAAAGGTTTTGGACACATTTTTATTAGCTTGATTAAAAATAATTGGAGCAATGCACCAGAAACATACCTTTTTGACGATGCATAAATTTTAATATATAAAATTCTGCTTTCTCTGGACTAAGTGTCATTGTCATGATAAAACAGATTTGGAGAACATAAAGTATATTAAGCATTACAGCTTATATAATGAAATTCATAAAATAATAAATATAATGTTTGATATAAAGAGATATTTATATCAGTTTCTTTACCGGAATACATAAGGTCGGACAAGAAATTATAATCTACAGATGGAGAACTGCTAGTAATTCGTAAATACGCTTGCTCCTACGTATACCAAAAAAAAATTGAGGTAACGGCTAAACTTCTTAATCGGGGTTGTCGGTACCATAAACTACGCAAACAAAAATAAAAAACGAGCTCCCAAAGCCTTTCCAAAATTTATGGGCGTCGTTCTGGTTTGGTTTCGGGGTTCAGTGTTTGAATTGGATCTCTTCTGCGGCGGGCTCTGTTGAAATAGAAGTGGAGGCAATGATCAGGAATCGATACAATCAACCCACAGCTTCCATCAGCGACACCAAAGGGAAAGACACACAAACACTGGGCGCGGAAGAAGAACGGGCTTCGCAGTATACATATCATTGAAACAATTAAAATTATGTTTAAACTAACCTTCCGACCTAATATTTTCTAGCGCTTTTGGTAAGGTTTCATAATAGTAGTGGAGGCAATGATCAGGAATCGATACTATCAACCCACAACTCCCTTCAGAGACAACAAAGGGAAAGACACAGGAACACGAAACAAAAGACCATAATGGAAACAGCAACAGCGGAAAGCCAAAAGGACAGTTACTTTCCCACAAAATGGCAAATAGGCTATCCAAAATAAAATAACACAAGCGACACAAACACCCAAACACAAACGATAACAAAAATAAACCGCGACAGAAGAACCGCCTCGGAACGGTCAGCGGAAAAGAATTCCACTGGGGGGTTAAATTTTTTTTATATGGCCACAATCCTCGCCCTTACTTCCGTCGCGATACAGACAAAGGTAAAAGTTTAATTTGTAGGTCCAATGTGGTCCCCTGCCTTATAAGAAGGTGAATCACACCAAATAAGGTCTTAAAACAAACTTCAATATCTCATCTCTAATATCATAAAGAAAAATGATAGCCTAGGCAGAAGGATGGTTGGCTAGGATCGGATGAACTGAGGTAGGGTATGGAAATTTTTCCGCTTCTGCTCCGCCATTTTGCTTTCTAGTGCAAGGGGGTAGCAACTGTTTTTTTCTCAAATTTGCATGATGTGGCAACTATATTTCATTGTGATTTCCAATTTATCTTTAACCAAATACTTAACTAGAGATACTTTTCATCTGATGATGACGGTAAATTCTTTAAAATATCTACATTTTACAATCTAATGCAAAATTTAGCTCTCTGGGCGTTACGAACATGCAAGCGTCCACTAACTTGGATCAAAGAGACAACGTGACCATTCATTCATAAATTTTTGAAGGGTGCTGTAATCACTCTAAAGCACAACAAGATTTTTAGCTTCCGCCAATGGGATTTCTGGATTCATTTTAGAGGGATGCGCAGTTATCTATCTATCTATCTATCTATCTATCTATCTATCTATCTATCTATCTATCTATCTATCTATCTATCATCTGTCTATCTATCTATCTATCTATCTATCTATCTATCTATCTATCTATCTTCTGATACTGCGTCGGTCACATTTGGCCATTACCGCAGGTGTATATTACATACACTCAAGGTATGTAGTTATATCCTAATTAACAAACAGAATAATTGGGCCATAATCATTATCAAAATTAGATTCATTCCGTGTATGTAGCGTGTCTAATAATAATAGGGATCAACTTAAGTTTTTTTAATGGGTGACCCAATTATTAAGACAACAATCCTTTAGCACAGGCTTTTTTCTTCTCCATGAATTTATTATTTTCCTAAATATTGTGGTCTCGTCCCAGCCCAGGCTTTTTGTATGTTATTTAGGGTGAGACCACATTTTCTGTTCTATATAGGGAGTGAGACCACATTTTTTAGATTTGCCATGAATGTATCATTTTCCTAAATAATGTGGTCTCATCCCTATGAAGAGATGAGACCACATTCCTTCAGCCCAGGATTTTAGTATGTGATTAAAGGTGAGACCACATTTTCTTCTCTATATAGAAGTGAGACCACATTTTTTAGATTGTCCATGAATTTATCATTTTCCTTAATAATGTGGTCTCATCCCTATATAGAGATGAGACCACATTCCTTCAGCCCAGACTTTTAGTATGTTATTTGAGGTGAGACCAGATTTTCTTCTCTATATAGAAGTGAGACCACATTTTTTAGATTTGCCATGAATTTATCGTTTTCCTTAATAATGTGGTCGCATCCCTATATAGAGATGAGACCACATTCCTTCAGCCCAGACTTTTAGTATGTTATTTGAGGTGAGACCAGATTTTCTTCTCTATATAGGAGTGGGACCACATTTTTTAGATTTGCCATGAATTTATTATTGTCCTAAATAATGTGGTTTCATTCCCTATTCAGAGATGAGACCAGTCTTCCAGCCAGCTGTTATTCTGTCATTCTTTCAGCCTGGGCTTGATTGGATATTTTCGCATTTGAGGCCGCATTTTTGTCACTTTATAGACATAGGTCCATTAGAGAGCATTAACGGAATAAATCGCATGTAGTAATATTTTTACACACTCCAAACAGTATCCAAATACCCCAAATAGAGCCTCTTTTTTGTTGTTGTCTTCCTCGTGATTTACCATTGGTTATTTATTAAAATAAGGATGTAAGATGCAACTAAAGAATTACTCCTAAGTTAATGTTTGAAAAATAATAAAATACAAAATATTAAACAGAAAAATGAACGTTTGTGGAATTTCTTGGCTGAATATAGTTTCAGCATGCGGTATGCAAATGAGTAAGTTACTGTAAGCATTCTCAAAATGATACACCGCCGTCCTTCTTACAATCGGCCAAAAACCAGTCGATCCTGACAATCCTGCTGAGGTAAAAAAATCTGTATTCATCGGAAGCTAATACCAATTTACTATGATAAGTGACGGAAATAATTTGGATGACCTTATCTCGCGCATTCAGAAGATTTTACAGTCTTCTCTAGTATAGAATGAAGAATAAAAAACATCGTTTTACGTAGTTACGTCCCTTAAATTTCGCGCCATTATCAGAGGTCGCTTTAATTTTGGCACGTCATTCCACGTCATTGAGGCGCTTTATGTAAACAAGTCTCCAAGTGCGTGAAAATGGCTATCGTTTTACTGAAGTCTGGAAATCACAGTTTTATGATATGAGTTTGCAATGTATGTTGGTAAGAAAGCAATTTTATGACATTCAAATGATTACTCCTCATAACTGAAGCCGGGTTTTCACCCTCCGTATCTATGGTACAGTGAACGAAGTCAAAAACTGCTAAAATATATCGCGATCCAGATAGATCAAAATGTTACTGACCCTAGTGGTATTTGAGTTGCCCTGGTGCAAAAAGTACATGGTTTAGAAAAGGATAATAGGTCTCATTGTGGAGATGAGATGCCCATGTTTATTTTGATACCAATTTTATCTACTTTGGACCACTATAAAGGTACGAAGACCACATTGGACCTACAAATTAAACTTATGCCCAGACAAATAATTTGTTCAGTCCGCATGAAGGCCTCCTAACTCATCAGTGCAATATCTCTGTGAACACAAATAATCAAACAACCACAGAGATGATACAACGGCGAGAACTCGACAGCAAGAAACCACTGATATGCTGGAGCAAAAGATAACCAACAGTAAGACTCTGATGGGCCCGACCAGAGACAGTGCATCAGGCACCAACCAACATTACCTTGAAATGATCTCCTTAATTCTCAGTAAGCCTTCACGTTGGAACCATCATAGAATCTGAGGCCTGATACACCGGCGTGCCATTTAAGAGGGAGGCAAGGTAGTCAACCGTGATTGGGTTAACCACCATGCATGCAGTCTGTCGTATAACATTTACGATTTTATCAGAATGGCGTCTATAAAATTTTGAAAAGGCTTTGCGTAGTTTATGGTACCGATAACCCTGATTAAGGAGTTTAGCCGTTAATAATTTATTACGAGTGTTGAAGTCAGTTACATGACTACACACCCTAGCAAATCGAAATAATTGCGAAATATAAACGCCATAGGATGGCGCACGAGGAACATCACCATCCAAAAAAGGAAAATTTACAATCTCAAAATCAAAGTCATCGCGTTTATCATAAATTTTGCACGAAACAAACCCATCTACAATAGATCGATGTAAATCCAAAAACGGGGCCTCGGTATCAGAAGACTTTGCTTTATTTAACTGAAGTTCTGGGGGGTAAATCTGACTGATCAAACCATCGAAATAGGTATTATCAATATTTAATAAATCATCTAAATATCTAGAAGTGGAGCTAAAAGCTTCAATAATTTCAGATTGGTTAGCAATGGAAAGCGACAACATGAAGTCTCTTTCATAACAATACAAGAACAAATCAGCTACAAGAGGTGCGCAATTCGTACCCATCGGAATACCCACAATTTGTCTAAATAACTTAGTACCGAATCTAATATAAATATTGTCAAGTAGAAATGTGAGGGCATCACACACATTCTGACATGACCAAAGTGTAAAGTCCAGGGATGTCAAACAAGCATTTGTTATACAACGAGGAACGAACATCGGTTTAATAATGACCTTCAACAGGTATCTAAAGGATGTCAATTGTTGGAACAGTGAAAAGCAATTAAATAAGCAATCCCTGAGGATTGGAAAAATAAGAGCATTAAATGTATGTACGGGGAGACCTTTTACAGCCGCCACACGGCACAAACAAAACAGCCCTGATATGCAAAGTAGAAGTAAAACAAAGATCAGGAATCGATACAATTAACTTACTCAACCCATCAAAGACACCAAAGGGAAACAAACACAAACATTAAGCGACCAGACCATAATGGAAACCTAAACAAAATCTAAACCCATGTCCGTGACTATCTTCATTGATATGTTAACATTTTCTCAGGAATACGCACTAACTCCGACGACACAGAGCTTACAGTCGGAAACGAAAATGTCTTATCGTCATTAAGAAACATGCAACTCACGAACAATAAAAAACAGAGTCCAGTGCATTATACCAATTAACCTATACGCAACTGTTAGGGAACGAGAACCCTTGGGCGGTAAGCAGAAAGAAACACATAGATCTTTATCTTCGGAGTCGATAAAAGTTCATCACTGACCCTCAACTCCAATTCAGAGACCTTCAAAATATGTAACAACAAATCGCACAGGAATCCTAGATTAAACGTTTTTTTTTGGTTTCCTCTAAGTATGTAACTGCACTGGTGATTCTCCTCTACTTGCGTCAAATTGTTTATAACCCCTCAGTCCTGCTTTATGATTGTCTTTATTCGTTCAAAATGGCTTTACGTTGTATAATATTTAAAGGCCTCACTTTACGGAAGGATGCGGATATAGTAGTACTAGTTTGTAGACATTTGTATTAGAATTAAGGATGAGGGTATAATAGCCATGAAGTCCGGGCTTGAAACACTAGGAGGCCCTGCTATGAGTACCAAGTCGGTTGGTTATTTCCAATTAAATTTTAATTTTGAGTGGCATTGTACGTTTTTGGATTGATAGTTTTCCAGAGTATTTTTGTCTTTCTAATTCTCAATAGTCAAACCTAATGCTTAACAATCCACGATCTGTAATATTCGTATTACTATTTGCAGACACCAGAAGATCAGAGTCATGATGGTCTGACTTACGTTGAGTTGAGTTTCGTGGGAGATGGAAGGAAAAACAACAAACACAAAAAGAATAAACAAAACAAGCTGAAATCTGTTCTAAATAATGACGGTGTGGTGTATGACGATGTTCAATTTGGTGTCGTTGGTGAGGCGTATCAGAGCGACGAGGAGGACAAGAATGAAAAGTGAATACAATAAGCTAAAACAGACATGTCAAGCTTTCAGAAAATTTATGTTGGTTATTACTAAAATCGACCTTGTAATCATTTTATCGCAATTTACAGCGAAGTAATTAAAACAAAAACATGTCCAGCGAGAAAGGTAGCAAGGGATTAGGCCAGAAGTAACAAACCTTGAGCCCTTTATGCGTTTTCGATAATCATATTGCTGGTCCACATGTTTTTCGGAAATAACAGAAATCTCCAGTTTGGTTACAGCTGTTCTTGGAAATAACAGGGCGATCGTGAAACCTTTTGGAGGAATAAAGGAATCAGTTTCTCGCAGACAATGGTGATCAATGATAAAAAGTAACAATAAGTTATCGTCGAAAACCGCGACAAAAAGATAACTAAAATTGATTTTACGTGTCATGATAATACGTTGTGTTACGAACATGATAACAAAATTAAAGTGATTACAATGGTCAGGAATCGTCACTGTTAAATCACACCTCCCATCCAAGACACCAATGGAAAAGAAACAGAAACACTAAAAAACAATCCTACAGTACTGAAACCATTACAAGCGGAAAGCCAAACGGACAGTTATTTACAAACAAAATTAGCCAACGGCTGTTCAAAATAAAGGGATATTAGCAATACATACACGCAATGACGAACTATAATAACAATAAACACATTCGAAGAAACGACTTGCGACGGTGTGTGAAACGATTTTCACTCGTTGTGTGTGTGTGGCGTTTTTTTTTTTTTTTTTTTTTTTTGGGGGGGGGGGGTTTACGGCCCTTTCAAGATTATTTCACTCATATCGAGCCGATCGTTAATCAGAGGTGGGCGAAAACCGGAGTACCCGGAGAAAAACCACCTGACCTTCCGTTGCAGAGCTTTGCGTCTCACACGTGGCCCGAGCGAGACTCGAACCTACGGCAGTGAGAATATAGATTGTATATATTGTTGGTATAACAGGACGTTTTTTAATATAGTAGTCAAGGCAGTGATCAAGAGTCAATACCGTTGGGTGATATTGAGACTGCTTTAAGCCGAAACCTACCAGTGTAACTACCAGCGTAGACGTAAGCAGGACGCTATAATTTCCCAATACTACATTAAGGATATAAAATATCATGTACATAATATCATACGCAAACTTAAATAGGGAAAACCTTTTCTCTCTGTTCACAATTCAGTTCACTAATGTACGACTTTGTATGATGTAATTGGATAGATTCCTAAAATATTTTCATTGAAAATAACTCCTACAGATATTTTGAATTTTGCGTACGTAATCATTTTATCGAAATGTGAAATGAAAGGGTAGTTTACCGAGTTCCTTTAGGCGCTATGATCACACATAAATCAGACTCTTCAACATAACACCTGCCTTGGAATGACCAGAAAACTTTTTTTAATGTAGCTGAAATCGATTTTACTTAGCAACAATCCTCGCTCTTTGATCTGTCGTGGTTTAGACAAACAATTTATTCAGGCCACACTTTCTAACAGATCTGTGCAACATCTTCATGAAAATAAACTCAGACGAATACACAAATAATCCAACGATGAGGATTCGACGGCATGAAATAATTGAAATGCTGGAGCAAAAGTAAACCAACAGTCGGACCCCGGTGCGCCCGAGGAGAGACACATTTAACTTTGCTTTGTCTTGGGTAGGGGCAAGGGCAAGGATAATGGCCACCAAAATCGACTAAAGCCCACCCCACCCCCGGTTGGAAAAATTACTGAATATCTGCTATTGTTATAGTTCGTCTTTCCATCTATGTATTGACAATATATTTTATTTTGTATAGCCGCTTAGCCATTTTGTGGGAACCTAGCTGTCTCTTGGACTTTCCGCTTGTGGTGTTGGCATTATGGTGAGGTGTTTTATGTTTGTGCTTCGTTTCCTTTGGTGTCTCTGATGGGAGTTGTGATGAAATTGCATCGATTCCTGATCATTTCCTTCACTTCTAACGTCTAGAACGTTTATTGCATGGACATGATCGCATTATGTGGAACAACCCCTTTTGTGGAAACAAATTTCAAAATAAGATGAACGACTGTGAAAAATACGAGTCCTCGAGGCCTTTATTTTCTCGTATTATGCATGTTATGCATTCGAGTATTTGACCTACCAGCTTTCAGTCCATGGTTTGCAATTATAGGCTAAGCTTCACATGCATTACACAAGTACATGTAAATAAAAGAATAAATGTTATGGGAACAGACGGAAGATATTACCACTTAATTGCATGTAAGAGTAAGAGTATTTTATGTGAAGGCGTTTGTTTTGTTTCCAATGACGTTACCGGTCAAAGCGCGTAGAATTTACATGTAATTGCATCGTCTTTTACTTATTCTCGACCTCAACCTTGGACAAAATAGTAGGTCCATGTGTTGGTATTGCGGTTTTGCTCACTTTTGCGTGGTCTTCCCTAGTATACAAGTCAGTCAGTATCCCGTTAACCGAAAAGGGACTGACCCTCAATACGCGTTTTCAAATGTTTTAACTGTGAATTAAATAAAAGTTAAAAAACAAAAAAAAAAAACAAAAAAAAACACAGAAGTGAAGGGAAATTATCAGGAAACGAACCTGTTATGTCTGAAACATTTCTAGAGTATTTTGTTATACTTTGATTTGCACATTCCAATAGCATGAGTTCAAATCGATTCTATGGGCCCAACCTTCACTCTAGGTTCTAATATTATTAACAACACACAAAATATTTGGACCACCTGAAGATAGCTGACTCAATCAGTATACCATCACAGAATAGCGTACAAATTAGAGCAAACTGTAATATACATCAATTTGAATAAATGTGGTAGATTAAAGATGAGGGCTCGTAGCTTTTTCCACAGACCGTAAGCTGGAGGTAAAATACTAGTTACGCATATGTACATGCTACGAATATGTGATCATTCTGGTGAAATTATTTATGTTATGCCAATCGAGTATCCATGTATAGTTCCAATGAAATGCCAAACCGTGACTCGTCATTTTTTTTTTTTTTTTTTTTTTTTTTGTAAATACATCATTAAAAGCTGTTCTTGCGAGACAAAGGGGCCATATAAAAATAAACAAATAAATACTTAAAACAAAATAAATAAAATAGAAGTAAAGGCAATCGATACAATTAACCAACAGCTCCCATCAGAGACATCAAAGGGAAAGAAAAACAAACATGAAACAACTAGACCCTAATGGGAACATCAATAGCGGAAAGCCAAAAGGGCAGTTACTTTCCCCCAAAACGGCAAATAATAACTGGCTATCAAAAAAAAAAAAATACAGGGTGTCCGAAAAGAAAGTTTACACTTTCAAATGGTCAAAACTTTGCTCAACTTGTTTATATTTTTATCGTAAATATACCAATTTAAAGGTCTTGAATAACATTTCTGATTGATTACTATATAAACGCGCCAAATATATAACACATTGACGTCATGACGTCGTGCAAATAAACAATATTTTCAAGATGGCGCGTTTGAGGTCGGATTAACGTATCTTTATTGTGAAATACTAATACGAATCTAAATCCGTGAACGGACATTTGGAGAAATTTTAATTTCGCTTGCTTATTATATAGTAAATGTGAATTTAGGACACTGCGAGGAATCGTTTAGGTTTTCTGATGAAACATCAATGCCCCCTGGTTTCGGACGCGCCAATAACTGGTCGACCAAGATCGAGTAGGAGCGATGAAAACGTCAGTTCGCTGAGAGAAATGCTCACCAATAGCCCAGAAAAATGGATAAGACGTTCTTCATCTGAAACTGGTAGCCCGAAAACATGTGTTCATGATATTGTAAAGAAAGATCTATATTTTTCCTCTACTAAATTCAGATTATGCAGAGTTTGAATAATACACACCAGGTGCAAGGACTCAATTTCTTTAAACTGGCCACGTATGCTAGCAAAACATGATGTTTTGAACAAATGAACAAGCGCATTGCTTCACAGATAAACCCCTTCATAGTGAAAACTTACAGTTTGGTGCGCTATGTCATCACATGGAATAATCGGACACTGTAAACTCTGAACGGTATCTGAGGCTACATGAAACTTTCGTCGATTAGGTGATTTCTAGGCGATGCCATGAAGTAGGGGATTGTGGACACTTTTGGTCCACACATAGTCCTGATTTGAACCCATGTGATTACATACTATGTGGCTACCTGAGGTAGAAAGTGTACAAACAAAAGTCAGGGGACGCGGATTTGTTGTTGGAAAACATCAAACATGAAGTGAGGAAAATTAGTGGAGAAATGTGTAGACGAGTAATCAGCAATTTCATAAGAGCGAGTGAAGCAGGGAAAGATAATAAAAGGCCGTCATCTTGAGAACGTCATTAATTATTAAAATAACGTTTTCAACGCAAAAGGTACTATTTTACTCAAACCATTGTTAAATCAAATTATTGGACATTTTGATTTCAAACTTGTATAATAAATCCTACAACTTTTGTATACATATGTGCATATTTTCATGATAATTGTCCGCTGTTTAGTTGAAATACATTATGAATGAAAGTGTAAACTTTCTTTTCGGACAGCCTGTATATGCAATACACAATCAAAGGCAAACCATAACAAAAATAATCCGCGACAGAACAACCGCCTTGGAACGGTCAGTGAACCGACTTTCACTGAGAGGCTTTAATAATTTTATGCGGCCTTTGTGTGTCTAAAATGCTGAAAATAGAAAAAAACGAGAATACAGGTGACACTTCCGTGCTATTTTGTTAAAATTTAGGCTACATGTATCTCAGCAATGAATTGAACATACATTAAGAAACACGCCTATATAATTTTAAAATCGATTTAAGCCCCCCCCCCCCCCAGTGGAATTCGTTTCCGCTGACCGTCCCAAGGCGGATCTTCTGTCGCGGTTTATTTTTTGTTATTGTTTGTCTTTGGGTGTTTGTGTCGCTTATATTATTCTATTTTGAATATTGGCCATTTTGTGGGAAAGTAACTGTCCTTCTGGATTTCCGCTATTGATGTTTCCATTAGGTTTGTTGATTCATGTTTGTGTTTATTTCCCTTTGGTGTCTCTGAGGGGGCTGTGGGTGATTGTATCGATACCTGATCATTGCCTCCACTTCTTTTTTACAATGGTAAACCTTATTTTTCTTATTTCTGCTCTAAAACATAGATTGTGGGTACTGGTTGGAACCACCTCCATGAGGCGGTTCTAACGTGTACCTACAATCCATTTTTGAACAAAATTGAGAAAAATATCACTTTTTTTTTCATCTAAAACTTTCAGGTTTTCAGCTGTAAAATATACAATGTATTTGTATAGGCAAGTTTTTGTTTTGCAAATTTAGGTACTACTTGTTTTAATTGTGCACTTTTGTTTTACCAGAAGGACAAGAGAATAGAAGTAAAACAAAGATCAGGAATTGATACAATTAACTTACTCCACCCATCAAAGACACCAAAGGGAAAGCAATACAAACATTAAGCGACCAGACCATAATGGAAACCTAAACAAAGGAAGGCCATAAGGACAGTTACTTTCCCACAAAATGGCCATATGGCCATCCAAAATTAAAAGACACAAGTGATACACACAGTAAGTACCAAACAACAAAATAAATAAATCGCCACAGAAGAACCGCCTTGGAACGGTCAGTGGAAAGGTCAGTGGAAAGATTTCCACTGGGGGGCTTAAATCGATTTTACGTGACCACAATCCTCGCCCTTACTTCCGCCGCGATTTAGACAAATAATTTGTTCAGTCCGCATGAAGTCTACGAATTACAAACGCCATAGACAATCGTAATCGGTAGTGTTTCATACAACATGTATTTCCTGCATTATTTGCCATAATGGCGAACAGCAATTGTGGTAACCAAGAGTTTTGATTAACGAGTGTACAAAAATATAGAAATAACAGCTATTCGAAAATTGATCTATTTTATCGGAAGGAAATGTTATCTGAGAATTTAACAAACTAAAATACTTCTTGTGATAGAAGTTTATGAAAACTAAGTAAATATAAAGTATTATCCAATGTTAAATGGTAATGGTCTTTCATCTTAGACATTAAATATCATATATCTATACACAATGCCAATTTCCTTGCAGAACCTTTCAAGAGACATATTTCAAGACAGTTCTTGATTTAAAAGGGACGGGCAAATGCAATGTTATGCATTTTCAGATTTACATGTCTATAGCCATATTTTAGCACAATTTGTTTCTTCAAATTGAGGATTAACGACCCCGTCGTCACTATTGGCCATTTTGGAGACGCTGCTTCCAGGTTTGTTGCACTTCTACCTGACATTGAGATAAAATGACATCTCAAGCCCTGCTGACCATTAAAGCCAAACAGTGTATATATGCATCGGACGGTCTGACTCACATGACCTTGCCTAGGCAGGCGTAGTCCTTCTAATCGGTTTCCGGTACTCATGTGTGGCCATTTTCAGCTCTGCGTGGAAGCAACATGCCGCCGAACCTATTTCTCGAAGCGCCGATGGGCGGGACTATCTTTTAGCTCAAAAGCTACCGGATAGCTAGTGTTTTACAAAGAATGTGGTAAACTTACTTTTACTAGGTATATAAACACGTATAAGGAATACTGTGCGAACTTTGCTTTTATTATGTAAATTATATGTTTAATATGGCTTGTGTTGAACCGACGTACAGACAAAATTCTATAAAAGATTTAATTGTCAAATTGCCTTACAAACCAGGATCGATCCCGGGCTTCTCCAGACTTTCGGATGAGTTTTCAAACCGAGGTCCCGTCTTCGTATGACCTTAGCTGCTAACATCAAACACGCACCCACTCACTAAACACGAAATGTATTTCCTGACCTACATTCCTTTTCAAATACAAGTACCGAATTATAGCACGGTACTCAACGTTTGAGGATAAGATTGCTTTTGCATTTCTAGCCAGGTTAAACGTTCCCTTTCTTATGAGTAAATGACACGATAAGGTTGCAATTTTGTCCACGTGCGTAAAACATCTGATGAAACAAGGCACGGCAATCTAGGGTGTCTCGTTCAATTGGAACTGGGATAGGCTGGATAAGACATTGATAAGACAACAAAATCTTCTTTCAATGCATCAGCAAAAATTATGACAATATCTTTGTGATTGAAGATGCAAAACAGCTACAGCCGAACTTTAATGGCTCGAACAAAGGGGCGACGAAAGTTGTTTCGAGACAGGGGTAGAGCGAGCCTCTGTGGGATATTAAGGCGACCATGCCAGACAGAAAACATAACGGGGATACATTTTGAGCTCACCTGACCGAAGGTCGTGGTGAGCTTTTGTGACCGTGAGATATTCGGCGTCGTCGTTTGTCATCCTCGTCCGTAGAGGCCACAGTCACACTTACTCAGAATGATCATGCCGGGTCAAAAAGTAGGTCAGTAGGTCAAACCATAGAACAATCTTGTTAACACTCTAAAGGTCACAGTTTTGTTCCAATCATCAACAATCTTGCCCAGAATGATCAGCTCGACAATCTCTAGTTCGAATTCGAATATGACCATGTGGGGTCAAACAGTAGGTCAGTAGGTCAAATCATAGAAAAAAAGTTGTTAACACTTTAGAGGCCACAGTTTTGTTCCACTCACCAAACATGCTCAGAATGATCATCCTGACAATATCTAGGTCAAGTTCGAATATGGGTCATGTCGGGTCAAAAGGTGTGTTCGTAGGTCAAATCATAGAAAAACATTAACACTCTAGAGGCCACTGTTTTGGTTAAATCATCATCAAACTTGCTCCAAAATGTCCTGTTTGGGTAATACCTTCGCAAGGAGGGATATTTAATGAATAGCTGGGTACCTTTTACAAAGGGCCACCCACCGCCTTTGTCACCGTTGTTAGTTAGACTGAGCCTGTTCATCTGGATCTGGTGAAGAAGGACCTGTCCCTCAACGTACACAAGGTTCTAAAATAGTGACATAAAAGTCAGCTGTGTATTGTTAAAGGGATCCACCGCCACACCCACACCATGAGGCATTGTTAGTTACACTGAGCGACGGAGCCCGTTCATCTCCGTCTGGTGCACTAGGACCTGACCTTCAATGTCCACAAGGTGCTCAGATAGTGATATACAAGTCGGTTCTGTATTGTCAAAGGGTTCCAAACCCTATCACCCACAAACACACACACGCGCAAACACACCATTAGTCATCGTTAGTTAGACTGAGCCTGTTCATCTCGGTATGGTGCAGTAGGACCTGACTCACAATGTCAACGAGGTGCCCAGGTAGTGACATACAGGTTAGCTCTGTATTGTCAAAGGGTTCCACCCCTAACCGCACCCCTCCCCCCCCCCCACACACACACCATGAGTCATTGCTTGTTAGCTCACCTTACGAAAGTAGGGTTGAGCTATTGTCATACCACCGGGTGTCCGTCGTATTACCTCTCTAATTTCCCCGTGTTAAAGTTTACCTGCAATCTGCGTGGGTTTAAATCCCGGGGCAGAATTTTTTTTTTTTTTTTTTTTAAAAAAACACAGCGGTTATGGGGCTCAATGACAAGGTAACTGTGGCTATTTTTATAAAAACATTGTCATCACTCAGCGCCTTTATTTATTGATGGATTTTAATATAACATCACACAAATGTTGGATATAATGATATATCGAGTGACTTTGACTTTCAGGGTCCGGGGCTTAAGGTCAAAGTCACTTCTTTCAGGGTCACGTGGGTTAAGGTCACTGTGGCTATTTTTAGAAAAATATTGTCATCGCTCTTACACCTTAATTTATCAATGGATTTTAATATAACTTCATACAAATGTTGGGTATGATGATATCTCTAGCAAGTTCGACTTTCAGGTTCCGGGACTGAAGGTCATGGTCACTGTGGCTTATTTTTAGGAAAAACATTGTGATCGCTCTAGTGCGTACATTTATGGATCAATTTTAATAAAACTTCACACAAATGTTGGGTATGATGCTATCTCGAGCGGGTTCAAATTTCAGGGTCTGTGAATGAAGGTCAAGTTCACTGTGCCTATTTTTAGAAAAACATTTTCATCGCTCTTGCGCCTTTATGTATGGATGAATTTTAATACATCTTCACACAAATGTTGGGTTTGATGATATCTCGAGTGACTTTGACTTTCAGGGTCCAGGGCTGAAGGTGAAGGTCACTGTGGCCATTTTTTGGGAAAACATTGTCATCGCTCTTGCGCCTTCATTTACTTGATGGATTTTAATAAAACTTCACACAAATGTTGGGTATCATGATATCTCGAATGACTTTGAATTTCAGGGTCCGGGGCTGAAGGTCAATGTCACTGTGGCTATTTTTAGAAAAACTTGGTCATTGCTCTAAAGTCCACATTTATAAATGGATTGAAAGATAACCACAAATGATACAAATACAAATGATACAAATGTTTGGTATGATGATATCACGAGTGAGTTCAACTTTCAGGGTCTTGGGTCAAGGTCACTGTGGCTATTTTCAGAAAAAATATAGTGATTGCTCTAGTGCCTACATGTATGCATGATTTTAATATAACTTCACACTCATGTTGTCAATGATGATATCTTGAGCGACTTCGACATTCAGGGTCTGGGGCTGAAGGTCAAGGTCACTGTGGCTATTTTTAGAAAAACTTTGTAATCGCTCTTGCGCCTTCATTTATTGATGGATTTTGATACAACTTGACACAAATGTTTGGTATGATGATATCTTGAGTGCTTTGACTTTCCGGGTCAGGTTCTGAAGGTGAAGGTCACTGTGGCTGTTTTTAGAAAAACTTGATCATTGCTATAGTGTCCACATTTTTTGATGGATTTTAAGATAGCTTCATGCAAATAGTGGGGGACTGATAATATCTCGAGTCAGTTCAACTTTCAGGGTCTGGGGCTCAAAGTCGAGGTCACTGTGGCTATTTTTAGAAAACCTTTGTCGTCACTCTTAAGTACCTACATTTATTGGTGGATATAATGTAATTTTACACAAATGCTAGACTAGGCTTGTTTAATTTGTCTTGCGCGAGGGGATAGTATCGTCTGCGATGCCTCGATATTACTTGGAAATTTGTAGAATTTATTTTATCAAATATAGATTTCTTTCTCATTCTTTTTACAGTGGAAAAGCTTGAAAACAGGATGATTATGGGTACTTTTTGGGTCTCTTTCATTTGCTGCAGTCTGTTGGGCTGTTTTACAGAAGAAAAAATTGATAACTTGCCCTCATCCATCTTAGGCCCCCAGAGGCGAGCTATGTTTTCTTCTGACAACTCGTTAGACTGAGCCTGTCACTAGAACCTGACCCTCACTATGTCCACAAGGTACCCAGCTAGTGACCTACATGTTAGACTCTGTATTGCCAATTGACCCCCAACCACCGGGGCTTAAAGAATTAGATGGGCTGCTTGATGCTTCCACGCAGATCTAACCGACCGCACACAAGTACTGGTAAACCGCTTAGAGGATCTAAGCCTGCCCATGCAAAGCAGTGCAAGTCTTTTCGTCCATGCTTATAAACCCTTTTGGTTTCATTGGTCGACGGAGCTTGAGTCGACGCTGTATTGTCAAAGGGATGGATACGCCCCCTACCCCTTATCACCATGTACCATTGTTAGTTAGTTAGTTAGAGTGAGCCCGTTCATCTCCGTCTGGTGCACTAGGACCTGACCCTCAATGTTTACAAATCGCCCAGATAGTGACATACAAGTCAGCTCTGTATTGTCAAATGAAACTGTTTAAAGACTTCGTCCTCAAAAAAGAAAACAATTTCATGAGTGACACTTTTATAATTTTCCAATGAATATGATAGCCACCAGAAAAAAAAAATAAAATAAAAATAAAAATAGCTAGATTGATTTTGAAATGTTCTTTTGGTCACTGTCAGCCAAAATTGCTCAAATACTCCACTCCGCCTTATATTACCTACCATAAGGATCAGATGAGCGATCCAGGGCCATCTAAGGATTGAATAAGCCCCAACCACTTGTCATCATGAGTCATTGTTATTTAGTTGGAGTGAGCCCGTTCATCTCCGTCTGGTGCATTAGGACCTGACACTCAATGTTCACAAATCGCCCAGATAGTGACATACAAGTCAGCTCTGTATTGTCAAATGGAACTGTTGAAGGCCTCGTCCTCAAAAAAGAAAACAATTCCATAAGTGACACTCTGATAATTTTCCAATGAACATGATAGCCACCAGAAAAAAAATATATATAACCCTTAAAATGGCTAGATTGATTTTGAAATAATTTCACAGAAATGTTCTTTGCATCACTGACTGTCAGCCAGAATTGCTCAAATACCCCATTCCACCTAATATTACCTACCATAGGGATCAGATGAGCGATCCAGGATCATCATAGCTCTCTTGTCGATAGCTTTTCGTTGGCGTATATGCTGTGTGTTCTCATAATAATCGCCTTGAAATTAAAATCGGGGCAATTCTAATGGGTACACACAGCATACATTTGCAAAATATAAACAAACATATCTCTCTCACTTATCCCTCAATATTCATATTGGGCGAAATTTGCCAGAGACTCGAGAATAGGTTCAAATAAAAACGGTAAACGAGCCATCGATGTTCGAGCAATTCACGTTTTATTGTATTATGTTGTTTTTAGCAATCTACAGAAAATAAATATTTAATGGTTAATGATATTCTTCATTGGGCAATACGGCCGTTAGCAAAATGACTAGTGTGCTCCTGCGTACACGTAAGCTATACTATTCTATACCGCAATTAGGCATTCTAGTAACCTAATAAAGGGTGTCGAATAACTGCACGCTATAATCGGTAGTGACCTATAATACATTCTACTGGCATATAATACGTCTAGTGACCGTTTATAGACCGGACCTAGTTTTCGGGTTCCTATTTTGCAAGTGTAAACAATAACATGCAACTTTTTATATACGGGAAAACAACGAAACAGCGAGTTATAATCTATGCAATATCTATTTAAACATATTTCATAAATTTAAGCAAAATTCTTACCTTCTTGGGCTTTACTGGCCAGAATGGTCCGTTAGAATAATTGCGCACTGTAACTTCGGTTCCGTCTCAACATCGAAAATAATTTCTGAGGCTAAAATCGACTTTTTCTTTGCAGCTTTTCATACAGAATGTAAAGCGCTGAGGAACTTTTAGTGCAGTTTATATTTTACTTTTGGTCCTTTGAGATCAGCGTGAATATTCTGAGAAATCAGAAAAAAATTATTGGTTTAGACTCATTTCCTAGACAGGTTTTTATTTATTTGGACCCCATTTTGATTTATATCAGTCTTTGAATCGACTGCCTAATCGAAATTCGCAAAATTGCAGTATGTTTCCTCTGGCTTTCTTTGCCGGATCATTAAAGGGTCACTGATGAGGCTTTATTAGCCGAAACTACGTAGTATGACCCATCTTCTGTCTTATGAATGTTTTCATTGCTCTGGAAGGAACTCATTTTTTATTTTTATTTTATTCGAGCGTCCATGTTGTTTCCAACGTCTCTGTGGTGCGGTGACGTCAGAAACTTTGCACTATTTGACGTCACGTTATATTACATGTGCGCGCCAATTGCACTGAATGTTGTTTAATATGCCACATTGTCTGCTGTCTTATATGGTTAAATTTGCTAAATTATTGCAAAACCCCTTGATTGTTTTCAGTTTCGGTATAAACTATATAGTTACACGATTAGTATCTTTAATAATAAAATTTTATCGCTTCGCTGCGACAATTTCATAGGGGCTCGCTGAAGCTCGTCCCTATGAAATTGTCTAAGGCTCACCGATTATATTTTATTATTAAAGGCACTAACCATGTATTTACTATATATCGCCATGTCTGGATGCATGTATGCATGATGGGGATCATTTTGGACGTCTATTTTGTGTGTGTGTGTGTGTGTGTGTGTTTTGTTTTTAATGTAGGCTGTGTTTACACAATTGAATCGCATCTTGAATGCATTGCGTATGCGTTAACGCATCATAAGAATATAAATGTATGCTGTTTGTACTCATTAGAATTCTGATGAGTACACACAGCATATATTTTCAAGATGAAAATAGAAAATCAATCCAGAGTTCACCTCACCTTTGCATATACGGCGGAGTATCACATGTACTGAAATACAATTTCGACTTGTCGATAGAAAATGATCCATCGGTGTTCGAGCCATTGAAGTTTCACTGTATACGATTGTGTTTGACTACAGACAGAAAACTGGATGTGAAATTTAAACTCTTCAAAGACAGAAGTGTAGGTTGTAAAACTACTAGCGTGCACGTGTGCAGAACTCTATTTCCAAGAATTATGTTGGCTCGATGATCTCAAATACAACTAAAGATGCTCACGTACACTCAAGTAGTATTGCAAAGGATATAAAATGTAATTACAATATTTCAAATATGTTTGTACATGTACCCCCAAATATTTTTACTGTCAATATAATATCCTCTGTCAAAACACCATATACATGAAATTGCTTCTGTTACCACAATAACTGTAAAAGAGATCTACACCAAATCTATATATATATATATTTGTTGTTGTTGTTTTCGGTTAAATTCCACACTTTGCCATTCAAGAGTAGCATTTGTTTTTGTTTATTAAAATAAATCAACAAATGCTATCACTTTAAACACCAACGGGTTCACTGTATCATTCTGCAGATAAAATTATTAAGAATGCTAAGATTTAACATCCTATAAAATACGCTTTACAAAAGAGTCCTAAATTTTGAAACAAGTTACGTTTCTTTATTGACAACCGATTTGGAAATTTTGTGTGCAAATGCTGCTTTCATTGGAAAACGCATTGAGATCCGCTTACACGCTACATTAGTTTTCTGCAATATTCACAACCATAGTTAACAGAACTTTCAAAGATTTATTGCTATGTATGTAAATATCAACAGTTCAAATATTGCTATATTTTAATTGGAAGGGTATTTTACAAATTAAAACCCTGCTTGTGATGCAAAAGTCGCCAGAAACTGACACCTGGCCCCAAGGCTATAAAACTTTTTTCATGCTGAACTAAGCTGAGCATGAAATTAATAATGCTCATAAATATTAAAATACAAATGAAAGAGGCAATTTTTGTTCTCAGATCAGTACAGAAAGTTATCTGACTTGTTCATAAATTTGAAAATGCCTAAATTTATGAGCAGTATAAATTACATGCTCAGTTGAGTTGAGCAGTAAAAAAGATTTATAACCTTGGGGTGTGTCCTTCGTGAATCAGCGGAATAGAGAGAATGACCACAGAAAAGATTCCATGATCAATCTCCACGAAAGAATGTTCTGTATATATGTAAAAAACAGGTTTAAGCTTTAAACTCAGATTTTATTTTTATTTCGGTATTAACACGGTCCCCGTCAACACTGTAAAGGTCATTTTGGAGACGCTGCTTCCAATTTTGTGGGACTTTTACTCGACATTGAGATAAAATGAAATCTCAATCCCTGCCGCCCAATGATACCAATAGGGTTTATAAGCATGGACGGTCCGACTCGCACCGCTTTGCCTGGGCAGGCTTAGATCCTCTTAGCGGTTTCCCAGTACTCGTATGCGGTCGCTTTCAGCCCTGCGTGGAAGCATCATGCAGCCCATCTAGGATAAGCATAAAGTTGTTCTTGTATCTGCTAAAATACATACGTTGTGGGTACTCGTTACAACCGCCTCAATGAGGCCGTTCTGATGAGCACCAACAACGTATTCTTGGTGCATAAATAAGAAAACTATTCTAATGGTTCATCAGAAAATTAACCGCTTTGGTGCTCTTAACATCACGTGAACAAGTCCGTGAAATTAAGACCCCCTTAACCCCACTTTATATAGAGAAAACTGGGGTTTACGGAGGTAAACATTATTTTCCTTATTTCTGTTCCAAGACATAGGTTGTGGGTACTCGTTAGAACCGGCTCAATGAGGCGGTTCTAACGGGCACACAAAATCTATATTTGGAGTATGAATAAAAATAAATATCACAATTTTTCATCAGAAAAATAACCTTTTTTGAGGTTTGAAAAAATGCACTATATCATACCACTATCGCAATGAAAAGTGCACTATGTCACACGGATGTATTATCGTAATGATAACCACATGACATTGTTATTTTTTCCTAGCTTCAAAGCTGACATTATTTTCTGGTAAGAAGTCTTATTCCTGCTCCAACTATAGAATGTGAGTGGGCGTAAGAACCGCCTCATTGTGGTGGTTCTAACGAGAACCCACAATTAATTACTTGAATTTGACATCACGTGAACAAGTCCGTGAAATGAACACCCCTAAACCACACTTTATAAAGAGAAAGCTCCAAGACATAGGTTGTGTGTACTCGTTAGAACCGCCTCAATGAAGCGGTTCTAACGAGCACCCACAACCTATGTTTACGGTATAAGTAAGAACAATATCACGGATTTTCTTCAGAAAAGTAGCCATTTTGAAGGTGTGAAAGATGCACTATGTGGCACGGATGTGTTTTCGTAATGTAAAAGAAGAAACACATATACCCAATAAACCTCAGTACTAAGTATATAAAGTCGAGCTTACACAGATGATCATTATACGGGTTTGGTAAAGTCATTGATCAGCGCACATCATTTCGAAAACACGCCTATATACAAATGCATTGAAGACTTTACCACTGAAAAAACGATATTTTAAGATGAAAAATTGTGATATTGTTCTTATTTCGGCTCAAAATATAGATTATGGGTACTCGTTAGAACCGCATCGATCCTCATCTTTTAATTATCTTTGTTTTTCATTGTTACATTATTTTAAAACATAGACTTGCCAAAGTCTGTTAATTTATTGTCCATTGTAGAACTAATTGTTTATAAAAAATACAATAATACTTTGTATGAAAATTGTGAAATTAACATTCAGAGATGAGTACTAAAGAGACTTGCTACTTGTTTAAAGGGACGTTCATTTGATATGAAAGGTAAATATAGGGAAAATGTAAATGTAGGGACTTTGGCAAGTCTTTTTAAAGCACTGTAGATTTTTTATATAATGCGAAGTGCATGTATCCATTTTTCATCGTTGCTGTATCACTAAACATTAATATATAAAGAAATATTAATTTTAAACGAGAAAATATATAATATAATAATGTTTTTATCTTCTTTGTTTCTACCAGGTGGTCCAAACATTTACCCATTCATTCATATCGTATTTCGAGAATCTCACAGTAATGAATTTCTCCAGGGAAAAATGCGGCACTACTACTTTTGCTGCTGCAAACATAGATTCTCGGTGCTAGTTAAAACTACATTATTGAGGCAGGTCTATCCAGTAACAATTATCTAAGTCCCAATTTTTTTCGCTTGGAAGGCCCGGTACGGTACGATCGAATTACAGTGTCCATTCCTGAGTTTCAGTAAAGGTTTCGTCAAATATGCACAATTGCTTAACCAAAATATGACATTTTGATATTTGCCTTTGTTAGATTATGGAAACATTTATAGGAACAATAGCTTTCAAGGAAAAAGGCCAAAAGGGGCCAACCATTAATTGTGTAGGAGATATTACAAATTATGTGTCTGATAACAATCATCACAAAACACGCATAATTTCGACCCCCTTAAGCCCCACTTTGCAATAGTAAAACTGTGGTTTACGAGGGTATACATTATTTTTCTTACTTCTGCTGAAACATAGATTGTGGGTACTTGTAAGAACCGCCTCGGCGAGGCGGTTCTAACGAGTACCCAACATCTATGTTGTGTGCAGAAATATAAAAATATCAGATTTTTCTCTTATTCTTTTTTTTGTCTGAAATTTTTTCATTTTTTTGGTCGTGGGGGGGGGGGGGGGTCGCATCATTTTCGATATATTTGAATAGGCGTGTTTTTGTAATGTACAGTTTCTGAAGTGAGTGAGTGTTGGAGGTTTACGTCCCACCAACAGCTAATGTCATACGGAGACGGGACCTCGGTTTAAAGACTCATCCGAAAGACTGGAGAAGCCCGGGATCGATCCTACGATCCCTGGTTTACTATGCGAGTAGCGTAACCACTACACCACGGAGGCTTGTACAGTTTTTGAAGAGATGGCTACTAAAGATGTTGTTTCTGTTCTACTTTTTTGTAATTGCTGCCAATAAAAACAACACTTGGCAAAAGATAATGCACCATGACAAATACAAAATGAATGAATCGATATTCATTTGGCTATATATGATGTTACTGGCTGTTCAGTAATTTCTTGTTTTGTGCTACAACATAGAATGTGAGTACTTTCTGGTTATAAGAAGAAGAAGATGATGATAATGATGGTGGTGATGAAGATGATGAAGGAGAAAAACGCCAAATACATTCGTACGAAAAATGCTAGGTTTTGGGCCTTAAGTGAAATGAAGAGGATATTGCAAAGCAATAAAAAAAGTCCACTATCAGTGTTTGAATGATTTTTTTTTTTGCCATCAACAGCATCCACAAAATCGCCACTGCATCATCTACCAATATACCAAGGTTCGTGAAAAAATTCTAAATAGTTTTTAATGACAGATTCAATCTGTCATTTCGATACGGAACCCGGGAAGGGACATGATTTTTAATGACAGATTCAATCTGTCGTTTCTAGCTATCCTGCGTGTTGTAAAGTAGTTCCGGCTTTCTTTCGACTTCCTTCCGGCTTTCACCGCCAAAGAAACATGAGTCCGCACAAAAATGTAGTCCGGTTTAGCACAGTTATCAAAATTGTACATCCTATAATCGCAATACAAACTTTTGAAGCAGACGACATGACGATTTTGTCATACCTTTCAGAGAATAGATTCAGCATTTCATATGAATCAGCTGCATCATGCGAGACTGTATACCCAGATCAATGCGGCGTCTGCTCAGACGTCTGCTCAGGTTTTACACTGTTTTCTAACAGTACTGTCAATATTAAACCTTAAAGACCAGCCGGTCAGCTGCAGACCAGAATATTAATGGGTTTTCCGATATTTGAGGTCAAGTCTAGGTCAGTTACAACTAGGTGTATATCAGACTTTGCGAGAAAGGTTGTCCCTTTCAACCCTGGAATATGGTACAGATACCTATGCAAACAGTGTAGGTCCTGTGATATAATTCTAGGTGCCATATTTAGCAGAATGGACGAGCCCGACTTCAGTGATGGAAGAGTACACTCCAGAAACTCAAGGCAGTGAATAAATCAAAGCACTGACAACACTCATGCCGATTGTCTCTAAATGCAGGCTGGTCATGAACGAGGACTTGGACTGATCCGTTTAAACTTAAGATGTTAGTAACTAATGCAAAAAAAGATGTAGAACAAGATCAGCACCGTGTTCTGTGGCGTTTGATCTTAGTCTACATTGTTTACCAGACCGAACATTTTATTCAAGTGCAGATTTTACAGATAACACTTACATGTACCCAAGACTGACACACGACCCGGCTATGTTTGGGTTGATTGTTTGGCGTTCGACCCGAAGTTACTAATAAAAATGCGAATCAGAGCTAACGTCTACATGACTATCACTGACTTCTCAGAATAACCTTTTTCTTGCAGAAAATAGCCGCAGTGAGGTGAGATCAGGGTATTCCTTAAGACTGAAAAGGGTCTTCCTGGAATTATAGGGTGAGCTTGGCAAACAGTGTAGACCAAGTTCGAACGCTGAAAAAAATGCGCTTCTTATCAAAACCTTCACTATTCGTTTGGAATTTCAGAGTTAAATCAAACAGTTAAATCTCAGCCCAGGACTTTTACCCCAACCTACATCCCACCAACACTTTCGGTACTTTGATTCTGAAACCAAACGATTGCATGATTACAACACGCTGTCGCTTAGGCACCATGCCCTTAAGCTAAAATGGTTAAATCAATCAACCGTGACGTATGGTTACCAGTCCGGCCACGATCATGTGTTTTGTTTTGTTTGATTTGAGGTTTAACGTCCCCGTCATCACTGTATTGGTCATTTTGGAGACGTTGCTTCCAACTTTGTGGGACTTTTACCCGACACCGAGATGAAATGACATCTCAAGCCCTGCCGCCCAATGAAACCAATATGGTTTGTATGCATGGACGGTCCGACTCGCACCGCTTTGCCTGGGCAGGCTTAGATCATCTAAGCAGATTACCAGTACTCGTGTGCGGGTCGGTTTCAGCTCTGCGTGGAAGCATCATGCAGCCCATCTATTTCTTTAAGCCCCGATGGGCGGGGCCCAACGATCCTGTGTACCACCTTCACACCAGCACTGATAGAAACCACATTTTCAGGATCAAACTTTTGATGTGTGATGTAAGGTCGTGCCTAGAAAAGAAGAAAGTGTATTTTTTCTCAAAAAGCGTCAAGTGAGAACGTATTGCAACATTTTTCATTTAAACCCTGGACAGTTAGAGTGAGTGAGTGAGTGTTTGAGTTTTACGTCTCACCAACAGCTAAGGTCATACGGAGACGATACCTCGGTTTAAAGACTCATCCGAAAGTCTGGATAAGTCCGGGATCTATCCTGCGATCCCTGGTTTACAAGGCGAGTAGCATAACCACTACACCACGGAGGCTTCTAATGGACGGTTAGAAGCTGGTCGGAAAGCGGATGGCGTTGACTATGATTTTGGGTGCCACATGTGTGTGATCTATTTGTCTGTTGGAGCGACATCTTACTATCAACAGAAGACGCTAGTGAACGTCGACGTAGCGGAAGATCGACGTCAGTACGTCAAGATCGATTCATCCAACAGACGCATGTGCGAAGCAGATTTCCGCCGGCATCAGCTACACTGTACTTGTAGATAAACAAAGGGTTTCAACTACCGGCACTGACACAGTTCGTCGCTCTTATGCGATGCACTTTGAGAGCTAGACCTCCCTTTCGTGACCAAAATTAAGACGTCGACACAGTACTTACGCTGGTGCATGAAATACATATATGTATATTGGCGTCTAAGCGACTCGCGTGATATGCGTTTCAGTGACACATCGCACTTCAGCGTGAATCACGCCGATTGTCATTTCGGGGTGTTTCGACATATAGGTATAAGGTATGCCGAGGCAACGCGTGCGTAATGGAGCATTACATATCGGATGTAATAAGCGAAATGGTATGTCGAGCCATTGCATGTAGCTAGCGACATTAAGAACTTTCAAGATCATGGTTGAGACGTTAACTAAACAGCGAGACGTTACATCAATCAAGTGCGTCGGCCTCACGTGGTTCCATTTATTTGTTTACGCTCAGATCCGGGATATCTAATCCAGCAGGATTACGCGCGGGTTTATGGTGCTGTTCTTACTCAAAAAATGTCTTCAAGCCAATGGAATTCATGTACTAGACTGACCAGCCTTTCTCCTCCGATCTCTTTGTGAAAGATAGAGTATCTTTTGTGGGGAGGTATCCACAACCGACCAGACAAAAATGTTACTAATTGACAGTAGCATTGTTAAAACTTGAATTTTAATGTTTGGTTTTGAAAACGTAAATAGTTTCTTTCCAAAATTTGAAACATCGAATGGCATTTCATGATACCACCGGTGTATAGACATCTGCAAACATATCATACAATGGAATTTGCAGAACTACTTTTCTAATTTTAAGATCTTTTTAGAAAGGTTGTCTGTAAGTTTTCAGTGTTTTGATTTTTTCATAGAATCTGTCATTTCAGTGCCTTTGGCGCTTTGATTTTAATATGTTGTGCGAACAAGATATTATGTTGTCCGCACAAGATAATATCTAATGCGAACAAGATAATATCTTGAGCGGACAAGATATTATCTTGTGCGGACAACATAATTTATGTTGTGTGAACAACATATTGTCTTGTGCGCACAAGATAATATCTTGTTTGCACAACTTAATATATTGTGCGCACAAGATATTGTCTTGTTCGCACAACATATTATCTTGTTTGCACAACATAGATATTGGGAAGTTGTGCGAACAAGATATTATCTTGTGCGGACAATATATTATCTCGTTTGCACTTGTGCGCACAAGATATTATCTTGTGCAAATAAGATATTATCTTGTGCGCACAAGATAATATTTTGTTCGCATATCATAAATTATGTTGTCCACACAAGATAATATCTTGTCCGCATAATATAATATCTTGTGCGCACAAGATTTTATCTTGTCCGCACAAAATCTATGTTGTGCAGACAAGATATTATCTTGTGCGGACAAGAAAATATCTTGTTCGCACAGCTTAAAACCTTGTACGCACAAGATAATATGTTGTGCAAACAAATATTATGTTGTCCGCACAAGATAATATCTTGTGCAAACAAGATAATATCTTGAGCGGACAAGATAATATCTTGGCCGTACAAGATAATATGTTGTCCGAACAAGATAATATTTTGTCCGCTCAAGATATTTTATCTTGTTCGCACAACATAATAATAAAAAATGATGTCCCTTCCCGGGTTCCGTATTTCTAGCTATTCTGCGTGTTTTAAAGTAAGACCGGATGCTTCCGGCTTTGACAGCCATAGAAATATGAGTCGGCACAAAATGTAGTCCGGTTTGGCGCAGTAATCAAAATTGTACAAGCGTATTTAGTAATCCACTACCGTAATACAAACGTTTGAAGCAGACGACTTGACTATTTTATCTTACCTTTCAGAGAATCGATTCAGCATTTCTTATGAATCGGCTGCATCATGTATACCCAGATCAATGCGGCGTCTGCTCAGCCGTCTGCTCTGGATTTACACTGTTTTCTACAAGTGCTGTCAATATTTAATCCGTAAATATCGACAAGCCTGCTGCTGGACCAGGTCAGCTCCAGACAAGAATATAAATGGATGTTCTGACTTTCGAGGTCAAATCTAGGTCAATTAGAACTAAGGTGTATATTACACTTTGCGTGTAGAAATTAGAAAGAAAGGCTGTCCCTTTCAACCCTGGAATATGGTACAGATACTTATGCAAACAATGTAGGTCCTATGATATTATTCTAGGTGCCATATTTAGCAGTATGGACGAGCCCAACTTCAGTGATGGAAGAGTGCACTTCAGAAACTCCTGGAGTAAATAAATCAAAGCACTGACAACACTCATGCCGATTGTCTCTGAATGCAGCCTGGTCATGAACTGGGACTTGGACCGATTCGTTGAAACTTAAGATGTTAGTAACTAATGCTAAAAAATGTAGAACAAGATCAGCACCGTGTTCTGCGGCGTTTGTCTGAGTCTACATTGTTTGCCAGATCCAAAATTTTATTCAAGTGCAGAATTTACAGATAGCACTTACATGTACCCAACACTGACAAACGACGCGGCTATGGTTTGATTGATTGTTTGGCATTCGACCCGAAGTTGCTAATAAAAGAGCGCTTCAGCTAACGTCTACGTGACTATCACTCACTTGTCAGAATAAACTTTTTTCTTGTAGAAAATAGCCGCTGTGAGATCAGGGTATTCCATAAGACTGAAGATGGTTATCCTGGAATCATAGGTGAGCTTGGCAAAAAGTGTAGACCAAGACGGACGCTGCAGAACACGTCTTCTTATCAAAATCTTCACTAATTGTTTGGAATTTCAGAGTTAAATGAAACAGTTTAAATCTCAGCCCAGGACTATTACCCTACACCCCACCAACACTCTCAGTGCTTTGATTCTGAAACCAAACAATTGCATGATTACAACACGCTTAGGCACCATGCCCTTAAGCTAAAAAGGTTAAAATCAATCAACCGTGGCGTCTGGTTACCAGTCCGGCCACGTCGATATTATGCACCACCTTCACACCAGTACAGTCAGAAACTACATGTTACTTTTGATGTATAATGTAATGTCGTGCATAGAAAAGAAGAAACTGAAATTTGTTCTCAAAAAGCATTAAGTGAGAGCGTATTGCAACATTTTTCATTAAAGGATCGTAAGCGTGCCCCTTGGTCGGAAAGCAGATGATGGCACATGTGTGTTATCTGCATTCTATTGTAGCGTCATCTTACTATATACAGAAGACGCTAGTGAACGTCGACGAAGCGGAAGAGGGACGTCAGTACGTCAAGATCGATTCACCCGTCAGACCCATATGCGAAACAGATTTCCGCTGGCAGCTGCTACAATGTGCCTGTAGATAAACAAGGGGTCTCAACTACCGACTAATAAGCACTGACACTGTTCGTCGCCCTTTGAGAGCTAGACGCCCCATGTCATGACCAAAGTTAACAGGTCGACACAGTACGGAACACTTGCGCTGGTGCATGAAATACGTAAATTGACGTCTAAGCGACTGACGTGATATGCGTTTCAGTGACAAATCGCACTTTACCGTGAATCACGCCAATTGTCATTTCCGGGTGTTTCGACGTATTGGTGTAAGGTATGCCGAAGCGACGCGTCCGTAATACAGATAAGCTTGAGAACAACTTTACAGCGCACACGCATTTGTTTCGCATTTGTTACGCGCGAGATTCGCACTCGTGATTCAGGCGTTTCACGTGCGAATGACATTTTAGTTAATCAATTGCTTTATGAATAACGCGATATTGCGTGTAAATCGCGATTGTTGACCAGCCAATCAAACATGAGTGTCGAAAACGCAGATAGTGCACATTCATAGACTGCTTCTCGTTTCAAAAGCAACCGATCAGTACTGCTTAACTGTTTTACATTTACCTTCTTTTTGTTTCTTTTTTCTATTTCTTCAAATTTTCATTTTTTTCCAGATTTTTTTTCAGTTTGAACATAACAAATCTGGCGGACTAGTCAATTATCCATTTGCATGTGCATGGGGTAAAGGGTCAAATACAGGTACTGAGTCGTGATTGAAGTTGACTGTCAAAATGCAGGATGTTTATTGAACAACTGTGGGGCTATAAAGATAGCTGTTTAAAACAACATCTCATTATCGTCATTTATTCTTTATGTCCGAAATAATCAATGCTCTTTCTCTCACAGAATCAGCCAAATTTTTAATTAATTAGTTTTGTAATTTTCATTTATTTTGCTTAATTAACTTGCAGAATCAAGTTGCGTTTTCTTCGATATTTATTTGGAAATGCCTGAATCCTTTGCATAAAATGGAGGCCCTGATCAGAGGCCTACGTCTGCTGCGTCTGATCGATCTGGGTCTGCATGTTTTTGTTTTCCATTTGACAACAAATGGAATCTTCCATCTTGTTAATAGAGCAAGTCCATTTCAAAATTAAAGAGTATGAAGTTTAGTTTTCTTCAATATGTTTATTTTGGCAAACCGAGTAGGTCTTGATCAGACAGCTACTTCTGCTAGGTCCGATCTGGATCTGCACTTTATTTTGCCATTTGGCGATAACTGGGATCTTTAAACTTGTAAAAAGCAAAAGATCGTTTCAAAATTTAAGTGTGTGAGGGTGTGTTTTCTTAATTTATTTTGAAAATATCTGAAGTATTTTTTAAAACAATGTAGGCCCCGATCAGGTGCCTATTTCTGTTGCGTATGATCTTGGTCTGCTTATTTTGCAAATTGGCGCCAAATGGCATCTTCCACTTTAAAAATAGCACAAGACCATTTTGAAATATAGGAGTGCGAGGCTGTCTTTTTTTTTTTCAAAATTTCCGAAAAAATTGATGTTCCGTCACTCACAGAAGCAGCTCATTTATTTAATTATTTATAGTTGTAATTTTCTTTTATTTTGTTTTCATTAACACATTTGTTTTACCAAATGGAATTTTCCACCTAACATACATAACAATAGTCCATTTCAAAATGTAGGAGAATCAGCTGTTTTTTTTTTTCTTTTTTTTTTTCGAAATTTATTTTGGAAATAACTGAACATTTGTAACCTTTCATAATTTAGGCCCTGATCAGACGCCTACCTCAGCTGCGCCTGATCTGGGTCATTTTTACCATTACCATTTGTTTTCCTTTTTCTTCAAAATTTATAATTTGGAAAAAATGCCTGAACTTTTTGCAAACAGTGTAGGTCCTGATCAGACGCCTTATTATGTTGCGTTTGATCTGGGTTTGCACTTTTTGCCAATTGGCGCCAAATGGAATCTTCCACCTTGTAAATTTCACAATACAATTTCAAAATTTAAGAGTGTGAGGTTGTGTTGTCTTTAAAAATATTATGAAAGTCTGAAGCTTTTGGAAGCAATGTAGGTCCTGATCAGACGCCTTGTTTTTCTGCGTCTGAACTGGGCCTGCACTGTTTGCCAATTGGCGCTAAACTTTATGAACTTTACGAAATGTGAGTATTTCAGCCTTTATTTACTTTTCCTTAATTTTATTTATGTACTTATATATTCATTTATTTGTCTTTCAACCAAAATGAGATTGTTGGTACTTCATTGCGAACATACGCCTATACGCCTGACGAGTACCCACAATCTATATTTTGTGCAGAAATAATAAGAATATATACCCCTTAAATTCCAATTTTACTATTTAAAAGTGGGGATTAGCGGGGTCAAATATGTAAAGGTGTGTTTCAAGATTTGTTAGAAACACCATAAACACCCATTAAATGGCGGTTCTGATGAGCGCCCACAAACAAGTAAATAGACGTGACTTGTCAAACAAACATCCCAGGATAAACGATTACCCTCTTGGTCCCCTACACCATATGCCTCAGAATACTCCGAGTGTATATTATCTCTAAACTGCCAGAAATTAGGGTGTTATGCAATCCAAAATATGTTTTTATATGTAAATATTAGTGTGTGTGTTAAACCGAAGAAATCACTACTGATGAAAGGCCAATACCGCCATTATTTCATGATTGAATAAAAAAATAAAATAAAGAATATTGGTCAAACATACGAGCTAAGAGGATTTTGATTGGTCCGTGCTCTTTCGCATTCACGCGGTTTATCTTCACTTACCTGTCTTGTCCTAATTGGTTGGAATTCTCTCGCGAAGAAACGCGTATTGAGATAACCAAACGCGTTATCAATTATCACTTTCATTGGCTGATATTAAACGCGTTGCAATCGCGTATGAACGCGATGAACCGCGTACTGAAACCCGAAAATTTTGCACGCACGCAATGCGTGTGTGTTACGCGGACAAAACGCGAAAATGGTTAAGTTCTTCTCGAGCTTATCTGTAGAGCGTGACATATCGGATGGAACAAGCGAATTTTTGTGGCGTGGTATTGCATGCAGTTAGCGAACGCAGCTTATTGTCATTAAGAACAGTCAAGATCATGGCTGGAAAGAACTGAACAGCGAGACGTTACATCGATCAAGTGCTTCGGCCTTACGCTCAGAATCCGGGATATATTATCCAGTAGGATTACGCGCGGACTCATAGTGCTGTTCTTGCTCAAAAATTTCTTCAAGTCAATGGAATTCATGTACTGGACTAGCCAGCCTTTCTCCTCCGATCTCTTTCCCACAGAGTATCTTTTGGGAGAGGAATTCACAACCGACCAGCCAAAAACTGTTACTTATGGACAGTTGCATCTTTAAAACTTGAATTTTAATGTTTGGTTTTGAAAACGTAAATAGTTTCTTTCAAAAATTTGAAACATTGCATTTCATAATACTACCGGTGTATCAAAATCTGAAAACATATCATATAATGGAATCGGGAGAACTATTTTTTTCTAAATTTTAAGATCTTTTTAGAAAGAGTTCTGTAAGTTTTCACAGCGTTATTATTTTCTCATAGAAACTGTCATTTCAGTGCTTTTGTTGATTTGATTTAACTAACACAGGCTTCACAATTTTCTCGTTAAAATAGTGAAGTACCAAACACACTAAATCGTACAGACACTAAATCGTGTCGCATTAACAAAATAAAAGTATCTGACCCTTCCTCTAGCCATATATGACATTACACAAGCCCAGTTCCAGTCGTTATACTCAAATTTTATACCACAATCAGACATTCCAGTAACCTACATGTAATAATGTGGAATATAGTGGAAACTTTCCGCGGGGCATCTATTCACTTTAAATAACATACTGTTCGTAGGGAGAATGAGAGTGTATTGAAACATTGTATGGAACAGGTGTTGTTCATGTAGCACAAACAGTCATGGGATGTCTTGTAAAAATATTTCTTACAGAGATAAACCAGTGAAATTGAAGTCAAGATCGTGACACAAAACAGTGGCACAATGGTTGAATCTTCGCTGATTGTGAATTCGATGTATCATCGACAAATAACACAAATACTGTGTTTATTCGATGTCAAATAGATTAACATACGTGTGCATAGTGTGTTTCAGAATTTATGTCACGCACTGTCACATGTCATGACGACGTTGATGGCGTTACTTTTAGCGCCGACGTAACGTAATTAATGCACGCGATGCCAGATAAGCTCAGCAACTGCGCAAATTATTTGAATTCAAATCACAAGTGAACCATTTGATAATTTTTAAGTAACATTCCTGCTGATTTTCCATGTGCAGTTTTATAGTTTAAACTTAATAATATACCATGTAAATCTGAGAAAGTTTGTTTTCTATTCTGACGGCTGACGCTTTGAGATTGCATTAAAAGTACAGTATAAGCATGAAAGAAACAGAAAATGTGATTTTTTTCAGTGTAAGATCAATTTTAATTTCACACATGAACACCAAAAGATTTTTCACCCGTGGCGAATCACCCATTAACTCAAAAAGACGTATTTTCAGAGTGAAATTCGCATTTTGGTGTTCATCAGTGAAATAAAAGTTAACGTACACCGGAAAAAGTCACATACCCTCTACATGTTCCAATTAGAAAATGGTTATTTCCACGGCTTACAACTCAACTCAACTCAACATAACTTTCTTTTCACTCAGGCCACACATGGTGGCAACATGAGACTTGTTTTATATTTTATTTTATTTTTGCTTCCATCACGTGAACAAGTCCGTGAAATGAACACCCCCTAACCCCACTCTATATAGGAAAACTTGGGTTTACGGGGGTATACACATAGGTTGTGGGTACTCGTTAGAACCGCCTCATTGAGGCGGTTCTTACGAGCACCCACACTCTATGTTTACAATATAAATTGGAAAAATATCACGGATTTTACCAGAAAAGTTGTCATTTTTGAGATGTGTTATCATAATGAAACAAAGACTGTAGGTGCTTGTTTGAACTGCCTCTTTGAAACATTGCAATTGCACTTTCCTACTTCTTCCGTTTAAATCATACTTTCCAAGGTATGGAGGTCTGTGGCCACTCGAGCATTGAATTCTCCTTGCTTCCAAAGAATAACCTTTTATGAAACCCTTTTATCATTACAATAACAAGTCCGTAAGCCTTGGAGTTGTTGCACCGATGAGTAAGGAAACTTTCATGCGGACTGAACAAATTATTTGTCTAAACGCGACGGAAGTAAGAGCGAGGATTGCGGCCGCGTCCAATCGAGTTATAACCCCCACACACACACACACATACACACACACAGACACACACACACACACACACACAGTGAAATTTCACTGACCGTTCCAAGGCGGTTTATTTTTGTTATGGTTCGTTTTTGAAGAATGCTTGTTTTTGATAGGCCATTGGCCATTTTGAAGTAACTGATCTTTTGGCTTTCCGCTATTGATGTTTCTATTAAGGTCTAGTTATTTCACGTTTATGTTTCTTTCCCCATTGGTTGTATCTGATGGGAGGATCGATTCCTGATCATAGCCTTCACTTCTATTTTCCATTATGCCTTATAGCAAGCATTTAAGCAGTACACCACGAAAACATGCATATATAATTCTGACCCCCTTAAACCCCACTTTTTATAGTACAACTGGGATTTACAGAGATAAACCTTATTGTTCTTATTTCTGCTTCTCCTTTTTGAGCCGAAATAAGGAAAAAGTCGCAGTTTTTTTACCTGAAATTTTTCACTTTTCGGTGGTAAAATTTGTAATGCTTTTGAATAAGCGTGTTTTGGTAATGGTCTGTTTTCATTATATAATGTTGACAATATGATGCTTTTGGATTACAACTTCGTTGATAAAGATTTTGATTGTGTAAACGATGGTTGTTGCTATTTTTACGGTTTAATTGTATAATTCATAACTGACTGGCCTTATATATCACAATTAGCGTAAATAGATTATGGTCTATGGATTTTGCTGGACACCTTTTAAAACGCGATGCCTCACCAATTATGCAACTGCTATCTATGGAAGTGACCTGGGTTTCCGCCATGTATTCTAATGCTGTTAAAATCTCACATAACTATGCAATAATATTCTCGACATTACGATAACACATCCGTGTGATATAGTGTATTTTTCAAACCTAAAAAAAAATGTAATTTTTCGGATGAAAATGTGTAATATTTTTCTTATTTATGCTCCAAACATAGGTTTTGGGTGCTCGTTAGAACCGCCTCATTAAGGGGGTTCTAACGAGTACCCACAACCTATGTCTAGGAGCAGAAATAAGGAAAATAATGATTACCCCCTTAACCCCAGTTTTCTCTATATAAAGTGGGGTTTAGGGGGGTCTTTATTTCACGGACTTGTTCACGTGATGACAACACCTGAGATACATTCAGCGTACAGCCGTCTTGTGTTATGATATTGCGCTAATCGCGAACAACAGAAAAAATGTATGTGTTAATTGGGTCGTGCACTTCGAATTGCAAATATTCTTATATATAGTCTCGTATATTAACAGTTGCTCCTATGTTGATAATATATTTGTATATAAAATGCACTTAAATCGTGTCAGCGTTCATTACATCGCAGCAATGATTATAATGTTTATGCTTCATAAATTGATGGCCAAAGTGAATAAGACTAATGGCAACCTGCCTGATTGACAAGATTGAAAACTAATGAAAAAGATACTCAGAAATCTATAACTGTATGCCACAGCTATGTGAATTTACACACAACGTTTTATAGAGGATTTAAGACGCCCACATGAAATGGTTCGTGTGAAAAAACAAGTTGGCTGCTTTCAAAAAGCATCCAATAGGTTTGGTCTTGTCAGTCTACATTCTGAATTTAGCCAGCTGATATCATTATCCCACTTAATGCATTTTTTGAATAAAAATAATAAACTTTAAACGTTCCAAGGCGGTTTTTCTGTCGCGGTATATTTTTGTTATGGTTTGTCTGAATGTTGGAGGCCTTCATGCGGACAGAACAAATTATTTGTCTAAATCGCGACGGAAGTAAGGGCGAGGATTGTGGCCACGTAAAATCGATTTAAGCCCCCTAGTGGAAGTCGTTTCCGCTGACCGTTCCAAGGCGGTTCTTCTGTCGCGGTTTGTTTTTGTTATGGTTGTTTGTGTCGCTTATATTATTTTATTTTGGATAGCCTATTGGCCATTTTATGGGAAAGTAACTGTCTTTATCCCCACGTTTTTTAAAAAAAGTGGGGATATTGTTATCGCCTCCGTCCGTCTGTCCGTCTGTCTGTCTGTCCGTCTGTCCGTCTGTCTGTCCGGCTATCTCCTCCTAAACCGTTAGCCGGAATTCAACCAAATTTGGTATGCGAGTTGCTTACATGAATGGCTTGCGCAAGAGCACATTTTTTTTGTCCCCGCCCCCAGGGGCCCTGGGGAGGGGTCAAAAGGTCAAATATCAATAAAATTCAATTACAAAGTCAATTTTGAAGATTTTGATGCCAAACTTTGCACATGTACTTAGTTATGAAAAAAGTAAAACATATTGAACGGGATTTCGGCTGTGACCCCTAGGTCACGCCCTGGGGGTCGGACTTGGGGGGGGGGGGTCGGGGGTCAAAATTAAAGTTTTTCAGAACATAGTCATGTTGCATATCTATGCGAAGGGGATAATGGGTAGAATAAACTACAAGTAAAATTTTGACCCTGGGGTCAGATTGGGGCCCTGGGAGAGGGGTCAAAGGGTCAAAATTTAAGTTTTTTGGAACATAGTCATGTGGCATATGAAATTGAAGGGCATGATTAGTAGAATATAATACAGGTAATATTTTGACCATGGGGTCAAATTAGGGCCCAGGGTGAGGGGTTTTCGGTACTTGGCCCCTCTGAAGAAAACGTGGGAATTTGGGATGGCGCGCCATCGACTAATTCTAGTTTTAGCTTTCCGCTGTTGGTGTTTCCATTAGGGTCTGTTGTTTCATGTTTGTGTGTCTTTCCCTTTGGGGTCTCTGATGGGAGCTGTGGGTTGATTGTAACGATTCCTGATCATTGCCTCCACTTCTATTTTTTAATACAAAACGTGTATATAAAATGTCGAAGTCTGTGACCTTGGTATCAGGAGGGGTAGGTAGTGATGAGTATTCTGTGGTAAATTGTTTAACGCCATGGCAAGTATAAACTAAATGTAACTTACATATGGTATACACATGTATAGCACAAAACTTAACCAAACGAAAATGTAAATCGAATTTTTCAAAGGCCATAACTCTGTTAATATTTGCTGGACAGTATTTCTCGAAACTTAAGGCATCTCTTCACATCTTAGCCTTACTACATACACATTTTAGGCTTAATCGGATGAAAACTGTATAGTAGGAGTTATACGGAAACGAAAAAAAAAGTTTACGAACGGACGTACGGACACCAACCCCAGCATAACTTAATACGACCGTTTTTGATGTTGTTGTTGTTGTTGTTTTTCAAACGGGTATATAAAGAGATTTAAAGTCATCATGCCTTCTATAGGGCCTTGGTTATCTATTTTATTTGTTGTTAACGTCCCTGTTAACACCGTGTGAGTCTTTTTTGAGACATTGCTTCCAATCTTTTGCCCAATGAAACTAAATGGTTGAAATGCATGAACGGTCCGACTCGAGCCACTTTTCCTGGACAGGCTTAGAACTTCTAGGCGATTTAACACTACTCATGTGCGGCCGGTATCAGCTCTGCGTGGAAGCATCATGCAACCCAATCTATTCCTTCAATTCCCGATGACGGGGGCCGATCAGACCTTGGGGCAATATATTGGACTGCATGAGCTGAAACTGAAGTATTGCTGAACCGCCTAGGAAGATCTAAGCCTGCACAGACAAAGTGCTGCGAATCAGTCTGTATCTTAAACCTCGGCAGTTTCTTTGAGCGGTACCTCCGCAAAAACCTGAAATTTGCAATCCTTTTGTTTATCTTTCTGGATCAACAACTTAATTGTAAAAGAAACTATATATTTGGAAGAGTTAGAAGGTTCGACCTTAGCACTGACGTCAATTCTAGTAGCACAGACATGAACATGTTTTTACACACCCAGCGATCTTTTTTATGTTTCGTTTTACGATCCTTTCAAGATTATTTCACTCACATCATCACATCAAGCCGATCGTTAATCAGAGGTGAGCGAAAACTGGAGTAACCGATGACCCCCCCTGACCTTCCGTTGCAGAACTTCTTATTATGTGACCTGAGCCATGCTCAAACCTACAGCATTGAGAGACCTAATGATTAAGAGTCAGCACTCTTATCCACTAGGCCATGGAGGCCCGTTACATCCAGCAATCTTTATAAATGAGGAAAAATAACGTTCTCTGTCTTTCCAACATTTACATATACGTATTATTAGAGCTATTAGCGTACCGAAAGCTGTTCAGAAGATATAAATCTGTTCCGATCTGTGTGAAGTAAACTTTGCATTTTTTTTATTTATTTAACGGCACAGTCAATACTGATTTGGGTCATGTTAGGGCCTGTCAGTGTACCTATCCACGCTTTTCCTGAGCAGGCTTATCCGTAAGCGGTTTACCAGTTCAGTGCACATTCTGTCGCCCAAAACTGACCCATGCCCTTCCTGAATCAGCGGAAGGGAGAGAATGACCATAGAAAAGATTTCATAATCAATCTCCACGAAAGAATGTTGCCGACCCAGGTAGGTATCGAAACCGAGTCTTCCTTATCACCAGTCAGACTGCATCCGACTGCGCTACCGCAGCCAGCCACACTTTGTGAATAGTAGTAGTTATGTTCTGTTGTTTATCGTTTCCATGGCCCCATGGACTTACTCCATAATGGCATTGTAAGACGTAAAATATTGCGAAAATGACTGCGGCTGATATAAGTTCCCCATAAGGGAAATAGATACGCCTTAAGGAAGTGGGGCTACTCCTGCAAAAGTAGTTTGTCTTTGGATATGTCTAAGGGATATACTCTTAAAGGAAAGAATTTGCTCCTTGGGAGCAAATTCTTCAATTTTAGATTAGACCCCTTGAGCAGCAAATTCTTCCCCTTTTAGGGTAGACCCCTTTTTCAGTTGGACAGAGTCAACAGAGTAGCAACCATAAGGTCCTTAAAGTTGTATTTCCATCACGATATCATGCCTATAGAATTGTGATCCCCTTTAAGATGTTCTATAAAACGGTTATCCTTTGGAAGCAAGGAATACACCACAGAACTGAAAAATATGGTGTGCACATGTTTTCTGGACCAGACAAGCTAGTTTCGGCCAATTAGGCCTCATCAGTGACCCTAAAATATTATCAAAATTCCACAATGGAATCAATGATCCCAAAGGGCAAGAAAATATAATCTACACTATGATGTAGGGCAGGGAGACGTTTTACCGCCGCCACACATTCCCATACACCAGTTGAAGTGAAGTTAAATATGTTCTATAAAAGGGCTATCCTTTGGAAGCAAGGAATACACCACAGAACCGAAAAATATGGAGTATACATGTTTTCTGGGCCAGACTAGCTAGTTTCGGCCAATTAGGCCTCATCAGTGACCCTCAGATATTTTCAAAATTCCACAATGGAATCAATGATCCCAAAGGACAAGAAAATATAATCTTCACTTTCATATAGTAAAGCACAGGTTTGCAGGGGTATACATTAATTTCCGTATTCATGCTCTGAGACACTAGATTGTGGGTACTCGATAGAATCGCCTCGTCGAGGCGTTTCTGTCGACTCCCCGCAATCTATGCTTTGAGCAAAAAAGGCAAATATTCCAATTTTTCTTTTTAAAATTTCTTTTTCTTTGGCCAAAATATGACAATGTATTTGTATAGGTGTGTTTCGAAATACGGTAATAAAGTATCCTTTTAAAAGGAAGGCTTCCCCAGTTTGTAAAGTTGAAAATCTGCTCGCCTTTCGGAAGTAAGGGGGAGCTATTGCCATACTCCCGGCGTCCGGCGTCGGCGTTAGCATCGGTGTCCGCATTTGGTTGAAGTTTACCTACAAGCAATCATTTGTGCTGTTTTATAAATTTATTTTCAAGTAAAGTTATCAACTGGTAAAAAATAATAATAATAATAATAATAATTTTCACATTCTTTTTCACTCGATTTCCCAGGTTTTCGGGCTGAAAAAGTTAATCATTTTTTCTGTATTACCTCCCTTATAATCATATATTTTGTCAAATGCATGTGCGTAGCCAACTGAAGCGCATCTTCTCTTCTACATATCCGAGAGCAGCAAAGGCTGTGGTAAGGCTGCGCGTACTCGCAGGTTCGCCTTTGTGAAAAAGACCTATGCCATGCCCATGAAGACGATGCCACGTCTTGACGTTGCATCGATGTTGTCGCCCTAAATAAGCACGAGATTCCTGGTAAGACTTTTACGGAAACTGTTTCAGTGTTAGTTGCCCGTCTTAAACCATTGAAAGGAGGACAATATACGTAGAAACATATTCACGGACCAGGCGAGGAGCAAAACCGCAACGTCGGTGCGCATCTAACTGTAATGGTTAAACAATCGGCATTTATGAACAGAGAAGGCTGAATGTTGCGAGCTGCTCACTCGCACAGGTTTTATGCTGGTGGAAAATTTGTCCATGTACATGTTAAGCTTTTAAATTGCTCGTTTGACATGCGATGAACAATGGCATGTTTTGTAAAATTGACCGTGTTGGTAGGATATGAGGTCTCTTTCTGCCTGAGTTCGAGGCACGATCGAGACAAGTTCTGCAATCATGGTTTAAAACTGTTTTTTCTCTTCACCCACCGCTTATAAAAGAACGGTTAATAATGTTGCTATAGAAATGAAGAAAAAATGACATATCACTTTCATAGAGACCACCCTACAACAAGCACACCTGATTGATTTACTTCGTGAAATACAACTCGGATTTGTTTTTTTTTTTTTTTTTTTGTTTATTTTTTGGCACAATAAGTTATCAGCTAGTTACACTATCTGCATGTAACTTGACTCTGCAAAACTATTTTTTTTTCTGTTTCAACTGTCAAATTCTCTTCGTAAACTCGTCCTGGAAATTCTGAGTGTCCATGAAAAGTTTGAGACTCCGAGTGAAGTGTGACTCAAGTGACATAATTAACTTTTGTAATCTGTAGGCGTTTTTTTTTTTTTTTTTGTTCTTTTACAAATCCTTAAGAAAAGAAAAGCATTACATCAACAAGTCCGTGCACTGAACAACGAAGGTAACCAGGCACTAGAAGCACTTTGAGGCTACCGCATAAGTACTGAACAACCTTATAAATCCAACTTTACATAGAGAAAGTTGAGTGTACAGGGGGACATAATTTTCCTTTTTAGGGGGTTCAGAAAACCGTGCACCGACAATCTATATTTGGACTAGAAAAAAAAGAATATTTTCTCACATAACGAAAACACGCCTACCTAATCTTGACCCCTAGACAGTGGGTAGTCGTTAGAACCTCTTCGTCGAGGCGGTTCTAAGCAGTACCCACAATCTATATTTAGAGCAGAAATATGAACAAATCTGAATTTTTTTATCGAACAATTTTCATCTGGGTGGCAAAATTTTGTATATATTTGAATAGGCGTGTTTTCGCAATGAACTGAAAATGCTAGTTCATGAGATTTTAGCACATACATGTTGATGTTTTATAATGATCCCAATGCAGAAGACGGGTTATACAGACCATAGGGTAAGTTTCGAGTCACAACAGTCGAATACGGCAGTTAAGATAATTTCACTTTGCATGGGGTAGGCCAACTCGAATCAAGTACATTGACGAATTAACCCATATATGCCTAGCGACCCTTTTTGAGTCATTGGCAAATAGTGTAGACCCAGACCTGATCAAGATCTAAACTGTTTGCTCAACGTACATGCATTTTTGTAAAACTTAACACAAAAAAAGCATCCCTATGCTTGGAAAATGACCACTCCGGGCTTATTACAGTGGAATATTTTTGGCACCTATGGGTTAATTATGAAGTTACATCAAAAGCACGAAACTGAAAATAGGACCTGTTTCTACTGTAACTTTTTTTCTTTGGTTTGACTTCTTGGAAACGCTTTATAAATATATATCTGGAAACGTTTTATAAATAGACATCGACGGGCGCTGCATTCCTGTTTATTCCGAACGCGTTTTCACTGCGTAAATATCTGTAGGGCTTTCCTAGTTACGTCATAAGACGGTTAGAAATAAACTGGGGTATCACCAATCCAATCTAAATGGCTTGCAATCGAAATTGGAAGCCAAAAATGGTAGACTAACTGCCACACTTGCCAGGTGTATCCATTTCCCTTAAGATATTTATTGTTGGAGTTAAAACGCTTGCTTTTCGGTCTGTTTCGCTATTCAGACAGGCTGTTTCCTGTAATTGCAGTACAGTATTGCATCATCTTTAAAGCTGATTGGTTGATCGCGTCACGTGCCCCTCCATGAAACAGTTACAATCTGGTCATTATACCCGGTTTGCCCGCCTCATGGCGACCAAACCAAATACGTCGTAAATGAAACTGAAATATGCAGATGAAATGCTTAAATCCCACAACGGCACCACATAACGCAAACACCCCTATACAAATACATTGCCACCTTTATCGCCGAAAAAAAAAAATGAAAATTTTAAGATTTAAAATTATGATATTTTTTCTTATTTCTGCTCTAAAATATAGATTGTGGGTACTCGTTAGAACCGCCTCGATTTCTTATTTCTGTTCAAAATATAGAATGTGGGAACTCGTTCGAATCGCCTCATCGAGGCGGTTCTAACGAGTACCCACAACCTCATCGAGGCGGTTCTAACGAGTACCCACAATCTATATTTTAGAGCAGAAATAAGAAAAATAAGGTATACCCCCGGAAACCCCGTTTTACTATATAAAAGTGGGGTTTCAAGGGGGTCACAGTTATATAGGCGTGTTTTCGTGATGAATAAGAAGAAAACTATTGAATAACAATAACATATTATATAGAGCAAATACAAATGTCGGAAAACAACCATCACGTGAACAAATCCGTGAAACGAACAACCCCTTAACCCACTCTACACAAAGACACCTTTTGTTTACGGGGATATACATTTTTATTATTCCTGTTCAAATACATAGTTTGTCGGTGCTCGTATGAGGCGGAACTTTGATTTTGTTTGATTTGAAGTTAAACGTCTCGGTCAACAATGTATAGGTCATTTCGGAGACGTTGCTTCCAATTTTATGGGACATTAACCCGCCAATGAGATGAAATGACATTCCGAGCCCTGCCGCTAAATAAAACCAATAGGGTTTATAAGCATGAACGGTCCGACTAGCACCACTTTGCCTGGGCAGGCTTAGATCCTCTAAGCAGTTTACCAGTACTCGTTTGCGGTTTGTTTCAGCTCTGCGTGGAAGCATCATGCATTCCATCTATTTCTTAAAGCCCCAATAGGTGGGAACGACGAGGCGGTACTAACGAGCACCAAAAACGCATGTTCGCAGTATCAAAAGAAAAATAGCACGGATTTTAATCAGAAATGTGGCGGGACGGGGCAGGATACGTACAATGAACATGACCACTCATTACGCCTATTCAAATATATTGAAAAAAAAAAAAAAAAAAAAATCAGATAAAAAATCTGTTAATTTTCGTGTTTTTGCTCAAAAGACAGATTGTTGGTACTCGTTAGAACCGCCTTTTAACGAGTACCGAAATTTTTGTTTTAATAAAAGAATAAAAATTTGGACCCTAGTTTTACTTATGTAAAGGTGGGATTTGAGGGATGTCGCAATAGCATACTTTGGCGTTTTTTTTTTCGTGGTGACAAGCCACCGAAAGAGGAAAAATTGTATCGATTCCTTGTCGTTGCCTTCACTTTTGCTTTTCATTTGAACCAAAACACCACGTGAACTATGGGGCGCCGTTTTACTATTTAATCCGTATTTATAGATATCCATAATTATTTATGGATATCCAAAAATCGATCTATATTAATGATATCCATAAATCGAATAACGGATATCCATTATTCGTTTTTTTGATATCCATAAATCGAATTATGGATATCCATTTTTCGGCTGATTTGTGGATCGAATTATGGATACCCATAATTCTCCTCTGCAAATAAACCTAATGAATAATGACTGCTCCCTTTGCAAAAACAAATAAAAGCCGGGATGGATGTGGAGGTAATGAAGGGTAAGCTAAGTTGTGGCCTATGGTGTGGGAGAGATGTGTTTTGTTTCATTTGAGGTTTAACGTCCCCTTCAATACTATTTAGGTCATTTTGGAGACGTTGCTTTCAATTATCAGGGACATTAATCCTTCATTGAGATGAAATGACATCTCAATCCCTGTCGCCTATTGACTCGCGCCCCTTTGTTTGACAGGCTTAGACCTTCTAAACGGGTAACCAGTACTCTCAGTTCATGCAGCCAAATCTATTTCTCCAAACCCCAATGGGCGGGGGGCAGGAGATATAATATCTGAATCTGCCGGGTACTCCATATACCTCAAGAAGAGTTTTATATGGATATATGTTAATAATATATAACAAACATTTGCATTTGTTTCTCCTGCCGGTCTCGGTAGCTCAGTCGGATGCGCGTCTGACTGATGATCAGGAGGACGCGGGTTCGATACCTGCCGGGGTCGGCAACATTCTTAAGTGGAGATTGATCATGAAATCTTTTCTACGGTCGTTCTCTCCCTTCCGCTGATTCAAGAAGGGTTGTTGTCAGTTCCTGGCGAAAGAATGTGCACTGTACTGGTTAACCGCTTACGTATAAGCCTGCCCAGGAAAGTGTGGATAGGTAAACTGACCGGCTCAAAAATGACCTAAATAGTGTTGACTGGGCCGTTAAACTCCAATACAAACAAACAAACAAAGCATTTTGTCTCCAGAAAGCATGCACGGATTGCCAGTTTAGATCATGATAGTCTTACTTGCGACTTTCAGTTTCCTTAGGTGCGCAGTCCTGGTAGAGGTGGTTCCAGAGGGACCGAATCCGTTGGCCGAAACTTCCAGATCTTACTGCTGGTTCCGACATCTAACTGCGCACATGGCATCTTGAAAACCATCGCGTGTCTTAGGGAGAAATTATTAAACCAAAAGCTTTTGTGGTGATTTATGGATATCCATAAATCGAATTATGGATATCCATAAATCAATCTGAATTATGGATATCCATAAATCGAATTATGGATATTCATAATTCGAATTTTGGATATCCGTTATTAGGCTGATTTATGGATATCCATAAATCGAATTATGGATATCCATAATTCGATTTATGGATATCTATAAATACGGATTAAATAGTAAAACGGCGCCCCATAGTGAACAAGTCCCTTAAATGGACACCCCTAAAACCCCTTTTCATATGGAGAAAACTGTGGTTTACAAGGGTATACATTATTCTGCTTATTTCGGCTGCAAGACATATGTTGTGGGTGCTCGCTAAATGAGGAGTTCTTACGAGCACCCACAACCTATGTTATGAGTTTAAATAAGAAAAATATTTCAAATTTCACCTGAAATGTAGCCATTTGGGGGTTATGAAAGAATTAACTATGTCACACAGGTGTGTTATCGTAATAACATTTCCGAGATAAAGATAAGTTAGAGCCTCTGATCATCACGTGAACAATATGTTCTATAAAAGGGTTATCATTTAGAAGCAAGGAATACACCACAGAACTTAAAATATGGAGGGTACTTGTTTTCTGGGTCAGACTAGCTAGTCCATGAAATGAAGACCCCTATACCGCACTTTATATAGAGAAAACTCCCGGGGTTTACCGGGGTATAGATTATTTTTCTCCAGTACATAGGTTGTGGGTACTCGTTAGAACCGCCTCAACGCGGCGGTTCTAACGAGCAACCACAACCTATATTTGCAGTATTTATAAGAAAAATATCATGCATTTTCATCAGAAAAGTAGCCATTTTGGGGATGTGAAAAAATGTACTATTTCGCACGGATGTGTTATCATAATGTGAATAATTAAAACGCTGGATCAAAAGTTCTAATACGAACAATATATCCAACTTATATGAAATAATACGTATTTCATGTACTCAACATAATCGTCCAATTGACTCTAATGAGTATAAACAACTTACCATTTCAAGAAGGGCCCCGCCCGTCCTGGCTTTGAGGCATGAATGCTGGTGAACCGCTTAGAAGGACAAGGCAAAAGTGGTACTAGCTTGACCGTTCGATGCGTATATACCTTATTGGTTTCATTTGGCGACAGGGCTTGGGATGTCATTTCATCTCAATGTCGTATAAAAGTCCCACAAAATGTGGAAGCAACATCTCAAAAATGATCTAACTTGTGTTGACGGGGACGTTAAACCTCAGTTCAAACAAAATAAAACCATTTCAAGATAAAATGAGAAGAAAACTAAAAAAAAACTAGATGGGTTATATTATTCTCTAAGGACACAATAACGAGACTATACAGCGATAAACATGCCATAGATGCACAATATGTTCTATAGAGCAATTATATTTTCACTGTACAGTCGAAGTGCTGTGGCTCGAACCACTTTGGGACCATGAAAATTTGTTCGACAAAGCGGTAGTTCGAGCCACTGAGGGTTACTGCCAGGAGGCATAACGAGATCCTTTTGAACATCTTTTCGATGTTCTGTGATGAAAATGTATGCTGTGTGTACTCATTAGAATCGCCTCACCGAGGCGATTCTAATGAGTACACACAGCATACATGTGCAGGATAAAAGACTGAAATCTTCTTAATTATCATCCAATATTGCTTGTGAAGAGGCGTTCGACTCATCCATGGTAAACGAGCCATCGGTGTTCGAGCCATCGAAGTTCTACTGTATTATGATACGAGTATATGATACGTCACATTTGCTTCTTGGAGTTGAGCTGGTCTAACGAAATGATACACTGTTAACAAAATCAAACAGAGATCATTCAGGATAGCAGATGATTTGTAAAAAGGCGATGGAAGATAACGTGATCTAGCATTGTTAAGTTTTCCAACAAATCTCTTGCATTACGAAAACACGCCTATACAAATACATGCGATTTTTACGCCTAAAACAGCAATTTTCAGATAAAAAATGTGATATATTTCTTATTTCTACTCAACATATGGATTGAGGATACACGTTAGAACCGCCTCGTCGAGGCGGTTCTAATGAGTATCCACAATCTATATTTTAGAGCAGAAATAAGCAAAAAACGAGAGCACCGCATGCGGGTGCCAACGCTCGGCTGCAGTTTCTTTTAGTTAAACAAAATTTCTAAGATGAAAAAGGGGCATAACTGTGCCAAAATATTTGAGGGTTACCTCACCTAATGGTATGAGTTCCCCTTTTCATAATGAACAACTAGTCCCAGTTGCAAGTAAATATGTTCAGTAATGACAGAGATATTACAAAATGTCCAAGTTTTTGCAAAAAATCTACGTCGAAAAAGGGGCATAACTGTGCCAAAACTATTTTCAGGGTTACCTCACCTATTGACATGAGTTCCCCTTTTCTTTTCATACGTCCGAGTTTCAAGTAAATATGTTCAGTAATGACAGAGATATTACAAAATGTCCAAGTTTTTGCAAAAATTCTTCGTCGAAAAAGGGGCATAACTGTGCCAAAAATATGTTTAGGGTTACCTCAACTATTGGTATGAGTTCCCCTTGGTATAATGAACAATTAGTCCGAGTTTCAAGTAAATATGTTCAGTAATGAGAGAGTTTTTACAAAATGTCCAAGATTTTGCAAAAATTCTAAGTCGAAAAAGGGGCATAACTGTGCCAAAACTATTTTCAGGGTTACCTCACCTATTGATATGCAGTTCCCCTTTTCATGATGTACAACTAGTCCGAGTTTCAAGTAAATATGTTCAGTAATGACAGAGATATTACAAAATGTCCAAGTTTTTGCACCATGCAGACGAAGACGACGCCAGAGACAATACCACGTCGTTTTTTTCGAAAACAGCCAAGCTAATAAGGTTAATATAAATTATGGTCTGGTCGCTTGATGTTTGTGTTTCTTTCCCTTTGGCGTCTTTGATGGGTGGAGTAAGTTATTGTATCGATTCCTGATCTTTGTTTTACTTCTACTTTACCCCTGTAATCTCCAGTTTTACTATATGGGCCCCGTCAAGCGATTTTGGTAATTATCGCCTATGCGAGCAGCGAAGGTTCAGGCGAGCCTGCGCATCCGCGCAGTCTCGCCAGAACCTTCGATGCTAGCTCATACAAGCAGTGAATCAAGAGGAACCTTCAGACAGAAAGCCATATCCCTGGCCCCTCTGAATGGCTGGGCATGCGCAGTTAAAATTTGTCATGACGGAATGCTCGAAGACACAAATTCGCTTGGCGGCGCTCATATAAAAGTGGGATTCAAGGGGACCAGAATTGGAAAGACGTGTTTCGTGATGTGTTACGTATTCGCATGAAGGCGGATTATTGTTTTAGCTCTCTGTCTTTGTTCTTTAATTGCAAGATCAATAAGTCCCTGCAGGTCTATAAAGACGTCAAAGCTTCGGAAACAAATAGTGATTGAGCCAGCTAAAGACAGCAAAATACTATGTTTGGACAGTCGCAGTTCAGGTCAGCCTGTAAATGCATACATTCAGTCAGGGTTTGATATTTTTTGTCTGCGTTGTTTAAAAACCCTGAATCATTTTGTGAGCCGGGTATACACTGTATCAATGACGCTGACATTCGTTCAGTTTGGCGCATCTGTCGTATTATTGACAATTTTCATGAGTTTCTCAGATAATGATTTGGTTGGAACATAAAGTCTTTAGTATGTGATGGACATTAGACTAGTTGTCAGACTTTCCTCGGATAATGTGGTTTAGCCTTTATCATTTCCTAATGGCTGCAGAAATAAGAGCACATTAAAAGGTAACTACAGTCGAACTTCAATGGCTCGAACACCTTAGGGACCTCGAAAAGCTGTTCGAGACAGGGGTAGTTCGAGCCACTGAGGGTTACTTTCAGGAGGAATAACGGGATACTTGAGACACATTTTCGGTGTTCTATAATGAAAATATATGCTGTGTGTACTCATTAGAATCGCCTCATCGAGGCGATTCTAATGAGTACATAGAGCATACATTTGCAAGATAAAAGACTAAAATCTTCTTAATTAGCCTCCACTATTTCTTATGTAGAGGATTTTGCTAGGGGCTCAAGAATTGGTTCGAAACATCCATGGTGAACGAGCCATCGGTGTTCGAGCCATCGAAGTTCTACTGTAGATGACAATGAGGTAAGGACGGTTCTTTCTGTACGCATTGATTTTGATTGTTTGTTATTAAGTTTGTTTGATATTGAGTGAGTGGTGAGCTACTTCGTTCTTGTTCTTACTTTCATAAGTAAGTGAATTCTTGGTACAAACTGTCCGTAATTCTTATGATTCAAACGTAAACGCATGACTCCAGGTGTCTCTCTTCTTTGGGTGTCAGTACACGAATCCGTACTACGGAACGCGGGAAGGGACATGATTTTTTTTATTTTATAAGTTGTGCCACACGATAATATTTTGTGCGGACAAGATATTATCTTGTTCAGACAAGATATTATCTTGTGCACACAAGATATAATCTTGTGCGCACAACATATTATCTTATGCGCACAACATATTTTCTTGTGTCCGCACAAGATATTAAGTTGTGCGAACAAGATATTATCTTGTCCGCACAAGATAATATCTTGTCTGCTCAACATAGATCTTGTGTGGACAAGATATTATCTTGTTCGCACAACTTAATATCTTGTGCCACAAGATATTATCTTGTCCGCATAAGATAAATCAAGATAATATGTTGTGCGAACAAAATAATATCTTGTCCGCACAAGATAATATCTTGTATCTTGTCGCACAACATATGAAAAAAAATTCATGACCCTTCCCGGGTTTCGTACGAATCAGCCACATAATAAACCCTTTTCCCTGTCAGAATAGCAGTTCGAATGCGATAAGGAATTGCGTTCATTAAAAAATGAAAATGATCTTTGCAGCTCATTACAAACACATACATATAGAAATACATTGTCAATTTTTCAGCCAAAAAATGGAAATTTTAGATGAAAAATTGTGATTATTTTTCTTATTTCTGCTTAAAACATAGATTGTAGGGACTCGATAGAACCGCCTCGACGAGGCGGTTCGATCAAGTACCAACAATCTATGCTTTTAAGCAGATATAAGGAAAATACTGTTTACCCCAGTTTTACTATATAAAGTGGGGTTTAAGGGGGTCAGAATTATATAGGTGTGTTTTCGTGATGTCTAATTTTAAATTAGTTTCATTTTTGTAGCAGTGACACCACCTGATTGTTTCTCTTTTAAACTTTAATACGTGCTGCATTTTGGCCCCCGCCCATAGGGGCTTGAAGAAATATATGGGCTGCATGATGCTTCCACGCAGAGCTGAATCCGGCCCGCACACTAGTACTGGTAAACCGCTTAGAGGATCTAAGCCTGTCCAGGAACCGCGGTGCGAGGTGGACCGTCCATGCTAATAAACCCTATTGGTTTCATAGGGCGACAGGGCTTGAGATGTCATTTCATCTCAATGTCGGGTAAAAGTCCCACAAAATTGGAAGCAATGTCTCCAAAATGACCGTTACATTGTTGACGGGGACGTTAAACCTCAAATCAAACAAAAACGTGCTGCATTTGCTTTTGTTGGCGATGTGATTTAAAGTTTTAGAATAGTGGTTGTATCCGTGCACATCCCATTTTCGAAAACACGCCTATACCAATACATTGTAACTTATATCGCCGAAAAAATGAAAATTTTAAGCTGAAAAGTTGTGATATTTTTTCTTATTTTTGATCAAAATATAGATTGTGGGTACCCGTTAGAACGGCCTCAATGACTAACGAGTACCCACAATATATATCTTAGAGCAGAAATATAAAAAATAAGGTTCACCCCTACAAATCCCAGTTTTACTATATAAAAGTGGGGTTCGAAGGGGTCAAAATTATATTGGCGTGTTTTTGTGATGCAGACCCAAAGCTTCGCAAATATGATTTGCCAGCTTGATAGCAAGAAAATTAAAAAATTGCGTGGACGTGACTTTAAATGTTAAAATTTGCGTAACGGGCAAAACATTATGTTAGAAAGTTACTAGGTCGTGTAGGGGTGCTTGGGTACATATGGGATACAAGGAGATCCTTTCACTTTAGTTAACGCTGCCTTCAACTGCTCGACGAGATTCTTTCATTTCAACTAGCTCTGTTTTTAACTGCTCATTGAAAGGCAGCGTATCTTAGTCCGATCTACAGTTAACTTCTCTGTAATGTCAAACAAGAGGACCATGGATGGTCCTATATCGCTCACCTGAGTTCACAAATTAAAAGTTTCAGGCAGTTTCAATCTTTACTGAAGGATTTATGCTGATTACAAGGTCAAAACCAGGCATTTATCCCTGACTTACTTACATGTAAGTTTCAAGAAGATCGGATAAAACTGAAAGGGCAACGGTGATGACATGGTTAAAACTAAAATTTTTCTACTATCAAGGGGGTGGGGGGCATTATTCTACGATGCATAGGCTGGCCTTACTGGTTTTCGGACTCATTCGAGGTTTTTTCCCCGCCATGCTTATACGTATGTACGTTTCAAGAAGATACGATAAAACGGAAGGGACTATGGTGATGACAAGTTCAACAATAGGCATTTTGTAATCAAAGGGATGTAACTCTATGATAAATAAGCCAACCTCACCAGTTTTTTAATTCATCCGAGCTGTTATTTGTGACTTATTATTATTATTATTATTATTATTATTATTACTTACATATTTGTTAATTTCAAGAACATCCGATCCAAACTGAAGGGGCAGCGGTGATGTCAAGGTCGAAAATAAGCATTTTTAGCAACAAAGTGGATATAACTCCATGATTAATCGACTGACATCGCTAGTTTTCGAAGTCATCGGAGTTTTTATCCCTGACTTTCATATAAGTTTGAAGAAGATCCAATGAAATCTGAAGGATATTGGTTGATAAAAGTTAAAAAATAGACATTTTCTTAACTCAAAGGGACGTGACTCTATGGTAAATACGCTGACCTCGTCAGTTTTCGAACTTATCCAGGCTTTTTATCCTTGAATTACGTACATGTAAGTTTTATGAAGGTCAAATACAAACTGAAGGGGCTACGGTGATGACAAGGTCAAAAATAGGCATTTTCTGTAATCAATGGAGGCATACATGGAACGCGCCGAAATATTGGCCGACCTCACCCATTTCTGAACTCAGCCGCAGTTTTATCACTTACTTATTTACATGTAAGTTTCAAAATGATCCGATGAAAACTGAGTGAGTATTTGAGTTTTTTTACGTCCCACCAACAGCTATGGTCATACGGAGACAGGACATCGGTTTAAAGACTCATCCGAAAGACTGGAGAAGCCCGGGATCGATCCTGTGATCCCTGGTTTACAAGGCGAGTAGCGTAACCACTACACCACAGAGGCTTCTCCGATACAAACTGAAGGGGCTATGATGATGACAGGTCAAAATAGGCATTTACAGCAATTAAGGGGACGATTGCTAGGCGACCTCGCCAGTGTTCGAAGTCATCCGAGCTTTTATCCTATACTAACTTATTTGTAAGTTTCAAGAAAATCAAATCCAAACTGAAAAGGCTACGGTGATGACAATGTCAAAACTAAGCATTTTCAGCAAAATAGGGGCATAACTCCGTGAGTAATCAACCAACATCGCTGTTTTTCGAACACATCTAAGCTATTAATCCTGGCGTACTTATATGCAAGATTCAGGAAGACCCGATCAAAACCGAAGGGTTTATGGAGATTACAAGGTCAAAAATAGACATTTTCAGCAATCAAGGGGACATGACTATATGATTAATGGGCCGACTAAACCGGTTGTCGACCTTATCCCAGTTTTCGTCCCAAGCTACCTTACATATAAGTTTTAGAAAGATCTGATAAAAGGTGATGAAAGAGGATATTTGATTTTGTCAGTGTAAGATCGAATTTTATTTCACCGAATGAACACCAAAACCAGTATTTTCACGAGTGGCAATTGATGATGTTTACGAGTTTATCGAGTTTAATTTGAATCGCACATTCATCAGATGTCGGCGCAAAACGGAGTACCGGAGATAATCCATATGACCTTCCTTTGCAGAAAAATGTTGTCTCACCCGAGCGAGGCTCGAACCACAGCGATGAGATATCGAACGATTAAGAGTCGGAGTCCTAGCCACTACACCTCGTAGGACCACTTTTGTATACATACTGATCATTCTTCACCAGAATGTCATGACAAATTCTCATCCTGCTAACAGCATTTTCTATTTTGAATTAATGTGTGGCATTCCTAAGTCCAAAATTATGCTATAATCTCGATAAAACACGATGAAACTAAATATTCTTCAGTTCGTACGTTCTCGCTAGAAATAATGTTTGGCGAGTCAATTGACGTTGTAACGTTGCCTATAAATAACGCTAGAAAACGTAGACCCCCACTCTTCCTTAAACGGTTGTACTTCGAAAACTAACATTACGAAAACACGCCTATACTAATACATTATAACCTTTATCGCTGAGAAAAAGAAACTTTTAAGATGAAAAATTGTGATATTTTTCTTAAACCTCTCGATAAGACGGTTCTAACGAGTACCCACAAGCTATACTTTAGAGCAGAAAATAAGAGAAATAAGGTTTACCCTGTAAACCTCAGTTTTGCTATATAAAAGTGGGGTTCAAGGGGGTCAAAATTATATAGGCGTGTTTTCGTGATGCCGGTATTCAAGGACTTTTTTCAGCTGGTTATAATCAGAAATAGCATTGTCATAAAATATTATACATGGTCACGGAAGACTTTATACATGGTTTCCTTCCCTCCGGAAGACTTTATATATGGCATAAAATATTAGTTTTTGAAAAAAATCTATGGGCCCGTTAATTTGTTATATGAAATGAAAATGCAAATTTCGGCGATTTTTTTTTCTGATTCCCTTTGCCCTCTATAGAAACGATTAAGCTTTTCAAGCGGTCCTTGCGTCTAAACGAAGCTGGTGACCTATCTTTTTTTCTTGCAGGTTTGATGTAACATGTTTAGTTCTACTCGCACCCAAAATTTAAACACATTCTATGGGAGAGCCCATACATTAAGAAAACATGTCCGTAAGAAATAATGGCGTCCAACATGGTGGCAGAAAATGATAAATATTACGTACAAATGCTAACATCTTCATAATTTCTGCTTTCAACATAGATTGTGGGTGCTCGTTAGAACCGCCTCAATGAGGCGGTTCTAACGAGTACCCACAATCTATGTTTTCTAGCAAAATAAGGCAGATACTGTATACCCCCGTAAACCCCACTTTTCTCTATATAAAGTGGGGTTTAAGGGGGTCTTCGTTTCACGGACTTGTTGTCGTGATGAACGTATTCTTGACCTTAAGTTCAACGACTGAATCAGTTTTTTTTTTTGTTGGTTTTTTTTTTTTTTTTTTTTTTGCTTTTTTCTTGTTTTTGTTTTTTGTTTTTTTTGTGTTTTGAGACAAGCAAAACGTTACAAAGAAACAAAAGTTAGATGACACATGAGTGTCCATGTATTATTTAATTTATTAAACGAGTTGAGGAAAGAGATAAAATGCGAGCACGAATGCAAGATTCTATTTATCATATGACATTAAAACACATTTTATTCACGATTTGTTGACAAAAATGTCAATATTCCGTCATTAGTAAACGCGACGTCGTTAATGACGTCGTGCATGTAACATTAAGGGGCGATCACAACTAACTTGCATATTTAATCCACTCGTGGATTACGATATTTATTTTATACTTAGCAGTGAAATCAATGCATATCTGAAACAAATAAAAATGATATCAATCACAAGTGAAATGATATCGTATCATTTCACATGTGATTGATACAATTTTTATCATTTCACTGTAGCGTGCCGGAACTACTTTTTTGTTTACGCTCTGGTCGCAAAAGGGGTTAATTTCCTTTTATTTACCAAGAATAATAATTCCTTATGCCATTAGATCATATTTTGAAGGGTCACGGGTGGCATTAAAATTGAATGAACGGGTGCAATACCTCACAACAGCAGCGATCTTCCTTTTGCCGACACACATCTCGGGCACAATTTAAATGTTCCCTCACAGATTTAGGCTCAGCTGTCTTCGTTACAAATGGTCTACAAGGCGTACCAGTTCACTGAATGGCTGAGTAAGAGTTTGTGCGAAGAAATCTGTGCTCAAATCACCGTGATTTTTTTTTTTTTTTTTGGAAAAACCGGTCGCGACGACTGCTACACATGGAATCGATTATACAGTTGCTGGGTGCATGTAACTTAGATAAAAATAAAACATGAGTTCCTTTAAGAGCAATGAAAACATTCAAAAGAAAGAAGATGGGTCATACTACGTAGTTTCGGCTAATAAAGCCTCATCCGTGACCCTGTAATGATCCGGCAAAGAAAGCCAGAGGAAACAAACTGCAATTTTGCGAATTTCGAATAGGCAGTCGATTCAGAGACTGAAATAAATTAAAACGGGATCCAAATAATTAAAAACCAGTCTAGAATATGAGTCTAAACAAATAATTTATTTCTGATTTCTCAGAATATTAACGCTGATCTCAAAGGACCAAAAGTAAAATATAAACTGCACTATGGTTGATGTACGGGGAGACGTTTTACGGCCGCCACACGGCACAACACCAGCTGCAGTGAAGGCAAATAAAAATCAAAAATGAGTTCCTTTAAGAGCAATGAAATCATTCATAAGAAAGAAGATGGGTCATACTACGTAGAGCCTTCAAGAATAAAATGGACTTCAAATAAGCACAATGCATTCTGTAACATACCTTGAAATGCATTCTTTGAACTAAAAATGCAGAATCCAAAATGGCGATTTGTTTATGCTTTGAAACTGACAGTTATGACGTCATGTAGCCAGTTCAAAATCGTGACGTCACCGTCTCGGGTCGATCAATTACCGTAAGTGTCCTACTAAATGATAAAATAAAAAGAACATTAACTTTTTTTCGGCGGATACCAAAAGTATTTCATCTAATGTGTTGAAAACATCCGAATTTTCACTTGTGCTTCGCACTCGTGAAAGTTTTGATGTTTTCAACACACTCGATGAAATATTTTTGTTATCCACCTCAAAAAAGTAAATATCCTCTATTTATTACATGGCGTAATTACACTCCCAGACGCGAGGTCATATGATAAATAGTAAATATCGTATCGGGTGGCCAGGCGATGAACATAGAAAAATAATCACAAGAACACCGGAACGCTGTGGAAGGTTATGCGCGTGTGTGTGTGTGTGTACCTCATAAACGTTGATGTTACATTCTAAAGAATACCTCTGACCTCTTCAAGAAAGAATATCACGAAAACACGCCTATATAATTTTGACTCCCTTGAACCCAACTTTTATATAGCCGTAAAACTGGGGTTTTCAGGGGTAAAACTTATTTTTCTTCATTCTGCTCTAACATATAGATTGTCGTACTGAGGCGGTTCTAACGAGTATCCATAATCTATATTTTAACCATAAATAAGAAAAAAAATCATCTTAAAATTTTCATTTTTTCGGCGATAAAGGCTACAATGTATTTGTATAGGCGTGTTCCCGTAATGAGAAGGATAGGTGGAAAGACTTATAGAAAGATACAGCTAAACTTCAAAAGAAAGACAATACACTTAAAACATCGCATGTGACACACGCATAACAATATCAATAATCAAACAGATTTGTCCACAACAACTGTAAATTAAACTTTTTTTTGCATCGATCTTAAATCACATAGCGCAGTAGCTTTTCATCGTCGCTGACTCGTAGGGATCCAGGTGATGATTATTTATAGAAAATAGCTGCGTTATTCGTATTGCTGTGATATCAGAGTGCTGCGAAATAGATTTATCTAGTGAATCTGGACTAGAATCATGTTTTGTTTTGGAAAACAGTGTAAAATAGAAGAGAAGGCAATAGTCAGGAATATATTCAATTAACACATACCTCCCATCAGAGACACCAAGGGTAAAGAAACACAAACATAAAATAACTAGACCCTAATGGTAACATCAATAGCGGAAAGCCAAAAGGTCAGTTACTTTCCCCCAAAAATGGCCAATTGGCTACCAAAGACAAAAAGATATAAGCGATACAAACACTTAATGACAAACCATAACAGAATTAAACCGCGACGGAAGAACAGCCTTGGAACGGACAGTGAAAAGAATTTCACTGTGTGTGTGTAGTGGGGGGGGGGGGGGGCTTAAATCGATTTTTCGCGGCCGCAATCTTCGCCCTTGAAGCCAGACCGGACGGTGCAGAGCAAAAGTCAAATCAGGGTCTTCACTGTTGGCTTAGAGTGCAATAATTTAAGATTTAAACGAAGCAGTCAAAGTCCCCGTTCAGGACCATCTTGCCAGCCTACACTCAGAGAAAATCGACCCGTAAATGCTGTCAGAACTTTGATTTATTAACTCTTTGACCCTTTCACCCCTGAGTTTCTGAAGTGGATTCTTCTATCACTGATTTTTTTAATTGGGTGTCTTCCTTATAATTTCCAACAGGATGTCAAGCAATATGTCCTAAGAGGATGGCTCATGAGCCATTTCATCAAGATCGACACTGTATACATACGTTTCTGTATCGGACTAAAGGGTTGAAAAAGTTAACTTTTGTTGTTGTGTCGTGTAATTATTACGCAAAAGATTATCCGAATCGAAAGGGATTATCTGATACCATAGACTGTCACATTTTATGTAGGACTAGCCTCTTTTATTTCAAACATACACCGACATACCCTCATCTATTTCAAACACTCGATGTTAAATTTGAGATAATTCAAAAATGATATGTCAGGACTTATTTGATTCAACACAAATCAATCATCAAAACCGAACAATTTTTCAAGTATTAATTAGAAACAAGCAACATAGTTCGTCATTATTAATTAAGAATATATCAAAAATAGCATGTAAACGGTAAACAATCTGATCTCAAATGTTTTTTCTAAGGTAGTTGTAAACGTAATTGTAAAAACGTGTTTAAATTATAAAATATAATGCGAACTTAGCTAGTTGAAAATCTGCTGACATAAATGAAAAATCAAAACACCTGTGCACATACTCCAGCGCCGGACACGCGTCACAAAAGGTACTGCGTTGGCAGTCAATCAAGACTAAGGACAAAAAGACAATCTTGCACAGCGCAGAAAAAAAACACCCGTAAGATCACGGCGGCCCTAACGTACGACAAATGACATCGGGTCACCATTCCTCTAAAACATATTTTAGGATTAAGTCGCAAAATGTGGCCGAAGTGCAACTGACCACCACGCATCCGAAGAACAGTTGACAGTTTTGCAAAGCGATAGAAAATTAAGCAGGTTGAATGTCGCCTTATATCTGTGCCATATCCAGTCGTTCTATGTCTTGCAAATATAATTGTTTCCTAATAAGTCTGTGCTCCGTACAAACTGAGGTATCTGTTTCAGATATACATGAATCGTCTTATAGGCAACTACACGTGAACAGTTCACACAGGTAGCCACAATAAGTTATTGCATTTTTAGGATAACAAACTGACGTAGGAGCAGAAGACAACTACCTTTTAGATAACTTAGTTCCGAACTGAAAACATTAAACATATAGAATGGTTTCAGGAAGAAACTTTCACTGTATCCGAAGTTTTTGTTACTAGTTTGCAAACAGCCTTGCAATGAAACAGCAAAGTGAAAAAGCCGTCGAACAAGCATGCTACCTCTCGCATGTTGTTTACTAAACCATTTCCTGAACTGTTACCCAATATTCTGTTCTTTTCCAAAAATGGTATATAACATTTAGCAATCATGGTGTGGGGACATCGGCAAATGTAGACAATATAAAAGTTTGAAAAACATTCACGTAACTATAGCGCACATGCACGTCAACAACATGACTATAATCTCCATTGAGACTTGGCTTCCTCTGGCTTTCTTTGCCGGATCATTACAGGGTCACTGATGAGGCTTTATTAGCCGAAACTACGTAGTATGACCCATCTTCTTTCTTATGAATGTTTTCATTGCTCTTAAAGGAACTCATTTCTGATTTTTAATTGGAATCGATACAGGACATAGCTCTCAAAACTTCTTTGCTCAAGAAAGACAGATTTCAATTTAAATAAAAAAAAACTCATACTTCTTTAATATACATGTTGCATCCGCATTCGATAAATAAATATTGCACAATTTTCCATCTATCAGTGCGTGCACATGTAGATATATTGCCATTCAACGCTGAATGCATTCAAATCTCTTGGAATGCATAGAGTTTGTAACAGGTAGAACGTGACACTTGGATATTCATCACAACATTGCAGCTTATCGGCGATCTAAGACATATACGCTGCCTATATCATTGTTTTTGTAAGCATTGGATTGGACTTTAATATTGTTGACTCGGTCGAAAAATGGCAGTCCAAACCAAAGTCAGGTAGTTAATTTCGCTGATTCAATGGTCCCTTGTCTTTAAAGTTGTATTATATTCCAGGTCGTTTGAATTTTCGATTTGCCAATAAATAACTCAGACGTTTAGAAGAAAAAACGCCTCAATACAGGCAACGTTTTTAATCGTTGCAGGATCTCGAGGTCATAATATGGTCTGTGCGACTGCCAAATAAACCCAGTCATATGAAACCTGTCCACATAGTTTTCCAACGGGTATACCAAAAGCCCCATACTAATCTACGCAGGCTGGAAAGTTTATTGAAATTTCAGATATAAAGGGGGAAATATGGTACTAACATCCGTTAAAAAAACTCGGATCATATATTTTTGTTTCTTGCCTTTGATACCCGATTTAGCCTATACATCAAAATAGGAAAGTTTAAGACCTGACCCTAAACCAACTTCTGCAGCAAGCCACATGCCTCTGCGACAGTCAGGAAAAGCTGTGATTGCTTAGAGAACATTTCAAAATCTATTTGTTTCTTTCACAGACTATGATTGTTTGACAGGTCAGTCGCACCTTTTATCCCATATATAGATGTGGCCACTGATCGCGTAAATGTTTAAAACCCACGGGTCCATAATTAAAATCTACGATAAATTCATTGAAAATCATTAACTGTAAAACCACGTCTGGTTTGCCGGACTTTTCAAGATTATGTCTCTTATTTCGAGACGATCGATAATAAAAGGTGTGTGCAATCCGGAGTGCCTGGAGGAAAGTACCTGACCTTTCGTTGCAGAACTTGGCGTCTAACATGTGACCCGAGCCAGACTCGAACCCAAATGGGTGAGTGACCTAATCATTAAGAGTCAGCGCTCTTATTCACTAGACCACAGTGGCCTTGATCTTATACATATAGACACATATGTACTCCAATGAATAAAACTCATGTTATTACTCGTCCATTGGAAATCACACATGCCCTAAAAGTCTGAAATTAAATCAACAGAATTATTCACACTCAAGCGCAACTTTTGTTGGAGCGAAAGAAACAGTTAGATTCTGGTAAAATAGAAGTGGAGGCAATGATCAGGAATCGATACAATCAACCCACAGCTCCCATCAGAGACACCAAAGGGAAAGACGCACAAACATGAAACAACAGACCCTAATGGAAACACTAACAGCGGAAAGCCAAAAGGACAATTACTTTCCCACAAAATGGCCAATAGGCTATCCAACATTAAATAATTCAAGCGACACAAACATCCAAACCAAACCATTACAAAAATAAACCGCGACAGAAGAACCGCCTTGGAACGGTCAGCAGAAACGAACTCCACTGGGGGGGGGGGGGGGGGGGCTTAAATCGATTTTACGTGGCCACAATCCTCGCCCTTACTACCGTCGCGATTTAGACAAATAATTTGTTCAGTCCGCGTGAAGGCCTCCTTCAGTTCGCGTGAAGGTACGCGTAAGCCCGCATAGAGACAGAAGATCAGGCACCAAGCGACATCTCCTAAGAACAAGTTTTGCGATAACCCGGAAATGTTTTGCAGCTAATATAATCTATTACGAGTATTTAAGTCAGTAACATGAGTAGACACTCTGGCAAACCGAACTAACCTCGATATAAAGTCATCGAATGATGCCGCACAAGAGGCATCGCCATCTAAGAAAGGAAACACAATCATCGCGTTTACATTGAATCAGGCATGAAATAAAATAGAAGTGAAGACAAAATCAAGAATCGATACAATTACCACTTCCCATCAGAGTCACCAAAGCCACCAGAGCCACCAAATGAAAGAAACTAGAGCATGTAATAACAAAAACCTCATGGAAATATCACCTGCGGAAAGCCAAAAGGACAATTACTGTCCCTCAGAATGGCAAAATGGCTATTCAAATGGATTTTAAAAAGTATATAGATGTATAAGCAAAACATACATACAAAGATGCACTATAACAAAAATAAACCGTAGAGAAAAACTGCCTTGGAACGGTCAGCAAAACGTTTTTCAATGAGTTCTAAAGTCAATTTTACGTGTCTGATATTGATAAATGTAAATATAAACACGAATATTTAATTGACGTTCTGAGGGGTAAATTTGTCTGACCAAACCATCGAAGTAGGAATGGTCAGTACATGTATTTCATAAAACACCCAAATATCTAGACGTCAAACTAAATTTTTTAATAACTTAAGAGTGTTTTTCAACATCATGGATAAATATAGAAACTGATGCCAAGGCAAAGCCACAATCGACAATTACCGACTACCAAAAAGAAAGAGTAACTAACAATGACATCACGTGACCAAGTCCGTGAAATGAACAGCTCCTACACCCCACTTTATATAGAAAAAACTGGTATTTCGCGTGTATACATTATTTTTCTTATTCCTGCTCCAAGACATAGGCTGTGGGTACTCGTTAGAACCGCCTTTGTTTGCAGTATAAATACGAAAACTGTCACGGGTTTTCTTCAGAAAAGTTACTCATTTTGGATATGTGAAAAATGCACTATGCCGCACGGGTGTGTTATCGTAATGAGGGAAGTAAAATAAGGGCAAACGAGTCACAAACAACACATAAACCAATTCCCTCTTCCCCTCAAGAGGGGACCATGATGCATGAGGAAATACAGTGAAATTCCGCTATTAAGACCACATAAAATTTCGACTTATTTCGCTTTAAAAAGCTTATTTAATAGGCTGCAGTTTTTTTTTCTTGTTTGTACTTTCTGCGAACAGTGTCCTCGGGACAGAGACCAACTTTAGAACTGTTTAACAAAGGTGGTTTAATAGTGAAATTTTACTGTATTAATAAAACAAGAGCTGTCACTATAAGTGTGCAATGCCCCCGTGGGAGCTAATTTGAGGAAAGGGCAGTAACTCCTTCGAAAATGATAGGACCAACATGAATATTGTGTTAGGCATCCCTTCATCGCACAAGGAATGCATGTGCAAAGTTTCAGCTCAATCGTTGAAGAAATGTGGAAGTAGTTCGCATCACAAAAAAGTGCGGAATTACAAACGCACAAACGGACAGTGCAAAAACTATATGCCCTCCTACAGGGGCATTAAAAAAATTAATAATAGTAATATTACTACACAAACATACAGACATACAACATAAGTAATTCGTCGGAAAATCTGACACATTTACATTAAAAATAATTAACATTAGAACCACCGCCTTAGGACAATTAGTAGCGAGTACCACTTGGGAGTTTAAATCGATTCACTGTAGGTTTTAATATCATTTACAGCGCACAAAACAGTTGGTCCAGCTTAAGGTTTTTATAACATACAAATAAGAAAAAAACTAAAATACAAATCGAATTGAATAACTGTTATGAATCAAAGAGGAGGGCTCGTAGCTTGTTCCACACACTGTAAGTTGGAGCTAACGAAAACTACCAGGTTGACTTCGAAGCGTAAGTAAGTAGTTCTCGTCATCACGAAAACACGCCTATATAATTTTACCCCCTTGAACCCCAATTTTATATAGTAAAACTGGGGTTTCCGGGGGTATATCTTATTTTTCTTAATTCTGCTCTAAAATATAGATTGTGGGTACTCGTTAGAACCGCCTCGATGAGGCGGTTCTAACGAGTGCTCACAATCTATATTTTGAGCAGAAATAAGAAAAATATCACAAATTTTTCATCTTAAAATTTTCATTTTTTCGGCGATAAAGGTGGCAATTTATTTGTATAGGCGTGTTTGCGTAATGTTAAAACGTCTCATTGAGGCGCGTCTAAAGAGTATCAACAACCTATGTCTATGAGCAGAAATAATGGTATTCAAGCGTCTGAGAGTATAATAACGCCATATAATAAATTCGATAATCCACTAGTGGTTTAAATATGCAAATTAGTTAGATACGCCCCGTAACTGTACCTGTATGACGTACTGTACAACATCTCGTTTACTAATGACGGAATATCGACATTTTTTTCAACAACCGTGACTAAAATGCATTTAAATGTCATATGATAAATATAATCTTGAACTAGATGTCATGTATTATCGACTTTATTAAAATCGTCGAGGAAAAGGTATAAAATGCTCGGCAAGCCTCGCAATTTATCCCTTTTCCTCAACTCGTTTAATAAATTCACTAATACATGAACAGTCATGTAAGATCCTCTATGTAATATCCAGTTGTCTCTATAAACGGTGGTTTATTACACAGGATTATCAATGTGACGGGAAAAATTCCAAATGGATTCCACCTAAATAATACGGAAGAAGTACCTTATACGTAGCCATATGCTTCCGTTCTAATTCCGTCAGTACTTCATGTGTTGTGTATATCTGTGTTTTATATCGAAGAATGAAATAAATATCTTTAAACCTAAAGATCAAATTGATAGGTTAATATAATCTTATAACTCGCGAACTTGTTTTGATACAATGCATAACCATTTAAGCTATAATTGTTTCTTATTTATTTATTTATTTATTTATTTATTTATTTTTTACTTATTTATTTATTAATTATTTATTTTGACTTGCTTATCCAGGAAACACGATTCTGGAACTTCACCAAAGATGACTTACCATACTTAGGCGGAATTTACTAGCACACACAATCTTTATTTGTAGCAGTGGTAAAATACAAGTGAAAGCAGTGACCAGGAATCGATATCATTAACCCACAACTCCCTTCAGAGACACCAAAGGGAAAGCAGCACAAACCTGAAGCAATAGACCCTAATGGAAACAGCAACAGCGGAAAGCCAAAAGGACATTTACTTTCCCACAAAATGGCAAACTGGCTATCCAAATCAATAAGGTATAAGCGATACCACATTCAAAGACAAATCATAACAAACATAAACCGCAACAGAAGAACTGCCTTGGAACGGTCAGTGTAACAAAAATATCACTGGGCGGCTTAAATCGATTTTACCGGGCCGTAGTCCTCGACCTTACTTCCGTCGCGATTTAGGCAAATAATTTGTTCAGTCCGCATAAAGGCCTCCTATCTCATCAGTGCAACATCTCTGAGAACACAAAAACCAAACAACACAGAGATGAAACAAGGTTTCCTTTTATACGCAATTTAGTCTAATCAAGCGTTGGACTATTTTCCTAACGATTGTTTTTTTGTTTTTTTTTTTCAGGAAATGTATCATGACAATGAACAGGCAGAGGACCACAACGCTAATGTTATGACAATGTGCAATTAAATTTGAAGTACTAACTTAACCATGAAAAGTGATGCACGAGCGGTGATAGTTATTATAATCCAGTGTTGTAGCTGCTGCTTTTCCAATGTATTTGGACGTGTTATCACTCTCGGCGTGCTGGTCCCTTACAATGGATCAAGATCAATGGGCTCAGAGGCAGACGCTGCGGTACAACTTGCTGTTTCTAAGGTAATAACGTTTGCCTTGACATTTCACACCTATGCCCCTGATTAAAGAACTTATATTATTTATTTTACTTTCGACACTTCTATTCTAGAAAATATGGACTTCGACTGATAGACCGCAAACATTGCAGATCCTGATGAGATTTCGCAGTATAAGCGACCTGATCTGGATTTACACTGATTGCATAAGTATCGAAACGGATCTGCTTAATGACCTTCACATTATGTTTTAATTCCATTCAAAGGTGTATTATGTTCATTCAAGTTTTACATATCGACTTATAGAAAGCTACATCGCATTAATCCAGGGCATCTGGCATTGGCGGCGGGCTCTCAAGCGTCCGCGCAAGATTTAGATTTTATTTTATTCTTTTAAGAACTTTTTTTTCACTAATGGAAGAATGCATTGCGGAACCTGGGAAGGGACATGATTTTCTTTTTAAATATGTTGTGCGAACAAGATATTAAGTTGTGCAAACAAGATATTATCTTGTGCAGAGAAGATAATATGTTGTGCGCACAAGATATTGTCTTGTGCGCGCACAAGATATTATCTTGTGTGGACAACATTATTTATCTTGTGCGGACAACATATTATCTAGTGCGCACAAGATAGTATCTTGTTCGCACAACATATTATCTTGTTTGCACAACATAAATCTTTGGAAGTTGTGCGAACAAGATATTTTATTGTGCGGACAAGATATTATCTTGTTCGTACAACATATTATATTGTGCGCACAAGATTATATTGTGTGGACTAGATAATATATTGTGCGCACAAGATATTAAGTTGTGCGAACAAGATAATATCTTGTCCGCACAAGACCATGTTGTGCAGACAAGATATTATCTTGTGCGGACAAGATAATATCTTGTTCGCACAACTTAATATCTTGTGCGGACAAGATAATATCTTGTCTGCACAAGATAATGTGTTGTCCGCACAAGATAATATCTTGTGCGCAAGATAATATCTTGTGCGCACAAGATATGTTGTGCGGACAAGATAATTTGTTGTCCGCACAAGATAATATCTTGTGGGCACAAGGTAATATCTTGTCCGAACAAGATAATATCTTGTCCGCACAAGATGTTATCTTGTGCACACAAATTATAAAATAAAAAAAAACCATGTCCCTTCCCGGGTTCCGTAATTGACTGAATGTAAACGTAGTGCGAGATATGTTCACTGTTTCACGACAGACTAACACATTTCTGCATGTTACCTTAAAGAAAAATCCTGAACGAACACTTGTTTTCAGCATTAGGCCTAAAATAGCTATGTTTTCCCTAACCTGATCGAACATTTTTTGCCGACCCTGCAATTTTATGTTCATCCAGAAAAAATATATAAATAAGAATTTTCTTACCTGCAGACCTTAATATGTTTAGCACTTTTGATAAAAATAAAACAGAATTATAAAACTGCCAAAAAAGAAGCAATAATGCTCTAAATCTGATCATTTAAATGTTCTCTGAAAATATGGTTGGAATTTAGCCCTTTTAAAGATTTTTGCTCTTTTCCATCAAATAAAAAGTTGAGGAAAATAAGTATTTTCCGGCCTTCCGACCTTGGTATATTTAGGCATGTTAACGGCAACTCAGCTATTTTGTTTTAGGCCTTTGGTTTAAACTGTATTTATTTGACTTTACAGTAAACATATACAATACACAATATTAGACATATATGTCACAGGATTTGACAGTAAGCACAAGTGCTTATTTTAAGTCATCTCCTGGAAGACAAAGACAATAAGTTACATCTTCTATGAATGGAATGCAGCGTAAACATGTGATATGAATATAAAAAAAAACAAATATAGAAGGAAAGAAAGAAAGAAAGAAAGAATGATCAAGAACATCTCATTTTATACGTTTGATGAGAATACAATATCTAGAACTGATTAGCGAATTAAGTGGTAGCTCAGTTATAAATACAGAAGAGAAATAGCTAAGATCTTGAAACGGTAATAAAACACAAGCATATTCTAGAGTTCTAGAGCTCAGATTCAACAGCTGTGAAATATTCTTGCGACAAATGAAAATACTAAGGCTGATTCCCTGGACCCCCTCCCCCAATAACTCCACTCGAATCCATGGTTACATCTAGGGACTACAAGAATCTGCCGGATTTTACTATGTATTCTTGCACTTTGAGAAATATACTTTCGTTTTCCTGGAACGTTAAATTTTCGCTGCCATGGAGAAAATCATTTACCGTGTAGTTTCGGAGTGTGTCTGGTAAGCAATTTCTCCGAATATGAGCCAGCCTAGGGCATACAAAGAAAAAGTGATACGCACTTTCAAAATCTCCACACGAACAAGTAGGACTGGGAACGATATTTTTGCGATAGAGATCTGCGTTTAAGGAGCTGCATCCCAATCTTAGTCGTGCTTGGAGAATTTGGCCGATGCGTGTACCAGTGTTATAGTACGGAGGAGGCTTATTCAGATCCCTATTCAGACGTGATTTGAAGGCAGCCACTGATGGCACTTCTCTGACTTCAGTAGGGAGATCGTTCCATGCACGGATAGTTTCTGGGAAAAAGGAATTTAAAAACAAGTTGGTATTAGCGCGATAGTTCTGGAAATGATTTGAGTTTCTAAGATTGTAAGTGGTCGTGTCTCGCACGAGTGGTGGTAGGAGATCGTAGAGATAGGTAGGAGTTAGTCCATGGAGAATTTTGAAGAGGATTATGAGTTTGTGCTTATTTCTCCTGTTTTGGAGAGTCTCCCATCCAAGATCTGTAAGAAGTTTGCTTACGCTACATAGTTTAGTCGCACCGGTTATAATTCGAGCAGCCTCGATATGGATTGCGTCAAGCTGTTTTTTTGTCTCCGTAGGACAGTTGTCCCACACCGAGTCACAATATTCTAGCAGGGGCAGGACATATGCCATGTACATTTTGCTCAGTGATTTTCTACTTACTCTGAATTTTAGAGCTCGAAGTAGGTTTAGTCTCGACCAGGCCTTTTCAGAAATGATTTTTACATGATCTGACCAGTTGCAGGAACTGGAAAAAGTAAGTCCTAGGTGTTTGTGACAGTTTGTCTCTTGGAGCACTGTTCCATTCATAAAAAGGGGAGGATGAAGGGGTGACTGTGTTTTCCTTGAGATAATCATAGAGAGAGTTTTATTGGCGTTAAAGTTAACTAGCCAGTCTTCTGCCCAGTGGGAGATGGTTTGTAGATCGGTATTTAATAGCCGAGCCGCTGCATTTGGACACTCGACAGTAATGTAGAGACTTGTATCGTCTGCAAACAAGCGTATAGAACAGCCTATATGTTTGACGATGTCATTTATATATAAAAGAAATAGCAGAGGTCCAAGAATGGATCCTTGGGGAACACCTGCCAGGACTAAAGTCCAATCAGAAGCTTGACCATTAAGTACAACGCGCTGTCGACGTCCAGAGAGGTAACTCGCGAACCATTTGAGAACATCGTCTGAACAACCTATTCCTGATATTTTGTGCAGAAGACCTTTGTGCCAGACTCTGTCGAAAGCCTTACTAATATCACAAAATACGGCGCGAACCTCTTTGCCATAGTCAACGGCCTCACAAAAAGTGTGGTATGTATGTAACAACTGATATGTTGTTGAGTCGCCTTGGACAAAGCCCGATTGAAGAGGGGTTAAGAGTCGATGTGAAATGACGTAGTTATACAGATGTTTATGTACACAGCGTTCCATTACTTTGCCTGGTGAGCTGAGGAGAGATATAGGTCGGTAATTACTAGGTATAGATTTTTCGTCTTTTTTATGGATTGGCGAGATGTTTGCATGTTTCCAGTCGGATGGGAAATAACCCTGTTGGAGAGAACGATTGAAAATAATGGAAAACGGACCGGCAAGAACGATAGCGCCTTCTTTCAGTAAGCGTGGACTAATCAAGTCTGGACCGCTTGCCTTGTTTATTTTCAAATTTTGAAGACAGTCTTTCACATCCTCCTCTGAGATGTTTATAGATTCCAAACGGTAAGGTTAGGCCTTTGAAACATACTTTGTTTGTATGTATGTGTTTCAGTTTTACTTCCAACAAACAACTAATCAATGTCATATGATGGCTGACCCGAGGGTCTGGAGAAGCACGGGGTCGAAGCCAAGGCCCCTGATTCAAATGGCAAGTAGCATAGCCACTACGCAACCAAATAGAAGTAGAGGCAATGATCAGGAATCGATGTAATAAACCCGCAGCTCCCATCAAAGACACCAAGTGAAAGAAACACAAACATGAAACAAGACCCAGACGGAAACATCACTAGCGGAAAGCCGAAAGGACATTTACTTTCCCACAAAATGGCCAACTGGCTATCCAAACCAAAATAATATAAGCGACACAAACACTCAAAGACACGTCATAACAAAAATAAACCAGGACAGAAGAACCGCCTTCAAACGGTCAGTGAAACGAATTCCACCTGGGAGCTCAAATCGATTCCACACGGCCACAATCCTCACCCCCCACATCCGCCGCGATTCAGACAAACAACCCGCCCAGCCCTCATGAAGCCCCCCCCCACCTCACAACTCATCAATGCAACATCTCCGTGAACACAAAAATCAATCACCCACTGAGATGAGGTGAGGATTCGTTGGCAAGAAACCTCTGAAATGCTGGAGCAAAAGAAACCCAACAGTTAGACTCCGATGGGCCCGACCAGATACAGAGCATCAGGCACCAACCAACATTACATAAGATTAGATTCTCTCTAATTCTCAGCCTTTACGCTGGAACCGTCATAGAATCTGAGGCCTGACCCACCGGCGTGCAATTAAAGACGGAAGCAAAGCCGCCAACCGCGACTGGGCCAACAAACGCAGCCCGCCCCACAACACCAACGCTGCATCCAATCCCTTTATATCTGGGCTTTTATGTGTTGTTTCATCACGATAACAAGTTCGTAAAATGAACCCACTTTATATAGAGAAAACTGGGGTTTACGGGGGTAAAGCTTTTTTTTCTTATTTCTGATCCAATACAGCACCCAAAACCTATGTTTGGTATATAAATAAGTAAAAGATGACAAAATTTCATCATGAAAATAACCCTTTGCCGGATATGAAAAAATCAACTATGCCAATGTGTTCGTATTAAAGTCTCTTCTCGGCGAGCCGATTCTACCAAGTGCTCACAACATATTTCTTTCTATATGGAAATAAGACAAAGAGGAATACAGGATGTTGTTTGGGCCTAGTAGTCTTATATCTACTTTAAAGCATACATTGTGTGTATTTTTGTAGAATTGCCAAGGTGATATGATTCTAACAAGGACTCAAATCAAACGTTTCTATTAAGAAATCAGGAAAACGAAAACTATCTTATAATAAGGCTTGTTACCCCTCCGTATAAGGAGATATGAACATTACATAAACACGCCTATGCAAATACATTGTAATTGTCAGAGCCGAAAAAAACGAACATTTTCAGATGAAATATTGTGATATTTTTCATGTTTCGGCTCAAATTATCGATCGAGGCGGTTCTAACGTGTACCAACAATCTACATTTTTGAACAAACACAGGAAAATAAGTACACCCCTATAAACCCACGTTTTTCTATATAAAATTGGGGTTCAAGGGGGTCAAAATTATATAGGCATGCATTCGTGATGGTGGCTATTTTTTTAAGTATAGGCCATATACATCACGCAGACATGCCTATATAATTTTGACCCCCTTGAATCCCACTATTATACAGTAAAACTTGGGTTTACAGGCGTTAAACCTGCTTTTTCTCATTTCTGCTCTAAAACATAGAATGTTGGTACTCGTTAGAACCGCCTCGATGAGGCGGTTCTAACGAGTACTCACAATCTATGTTTTGAGCAGAAATAAGAAAAATATCACAATTTTTCGTCTTAAAATTTTCCTTTTTCTACATAAAGTTTACAATGCATTTGTATTGGCGTGTTTTCGTAAAGTTTCATCTGAAATTTTCGTATTTTCTGTGGTAAAATGTACAATGTATTTGTATAGGCGTGTTTTCGTAATGAGAAATGTACTGAATGGATAAGCGTTTCTGATGATAATGTATACTCTTCTCTTTGTTATACGGAGTCATTTCCAATTCAAACAGCTTTGGGAGTTTAGTGTCGTCTACAGTTAATTGACGATTCACGAATAACAATCATGAGAGGCGATGCTAAGTCGCCATAAGCTTTTGACACCTAAGTCCCATGGGAACGCTTATGCCATCATTCATCCTTCGGTTTATAGTGCAAAAAACATATATTTAACCCGTATGTGGTAATAAGAGTATCCTACAACAAATATCTTCAAATTGGTCCATTCAAACGTTCTTTAAGTTGTTTAAAGTTTCCAAAACGATAACCATTGGCGTTTTGTTTTAATAGACACGACATTTTGCAGATATAAAATTCTTATATTTGTTCTTATTGCAAATACAACCACAGAGCGCGTGATAACATCCGAAATTAATGTTCTAGGGCGATTCAAATAAGCTTGTAGCTTTCATCACAATCGACCTAAACTAAATTAGCATAAACTAACCCTAGTTTTCTGTATAAAAGGTGGAATATGTTTAGGATGTACGTCTTAGTGTGATGACAAAACAATTCCTGTATTCTTCGAAAACAGTGTAGATTCTGGTCCGATCTGCACTGATTGGTTATGTTACAAATTTCAGCACTAGGCATATATGAGTTAGTATTAATTGACTATCCTGTATTGATCGGAGGTCATTCGTATTAACACCAGGTCAACCAATATTAACTGAGGTGAAGTGAGGTCAAAAAATCAATAATAATGCTTTTTTAATTTCGTCAATTAATAAAATTGTCATTATTCAAGTAATTTCGTATTGACCCAGGTACAGGTCCTCGGTCAGCTGCACTGGCCCTCGGTTTCGAAGGACGAATAGTTGTTGGTCAATTCTATAGTCTTTCACAAAAACTTTTTTTATCTGTCGCGAGCCGTGCATAGCTGCAAATGTTGGTCCACTTATCTATAAATCACTTTAACCAATAAATGAATTATTTCCCATTAAAGTGATATTTACCAACAATGTATTCTCAGGTGAGATATGGCTACAGCTATCAATACAAGAAGGTTTTTAATACTAAAAACAATTCTAACACAGCGCGCCTATAGGCAATGGAAAGCAACTGCAACAAATCGCGGTGCGGAAGAGCGTGCCGAGTGACTTCATTAAAAGCTGCCAATTTATGACGTCACTCGTAGATTCGTTGGCGTTAGACGGTGTAACGTCATTTTCTCGCACCGAAAATGTTACAAAAGAACATGAAAGCATATAATACAGCGGGGTTTCTTCTAACACTAGCGAAAAGTTGTGAAAATTTGAAGGAAACAACACCATTATTGCCGATTTTAAGCGTGTTAGAATCGAAAAAGAACAACTCTAGTCGGTGATTTGTTAATTAATAAATCACTGTTTGTCGGTCAGGTGTACGTAGACAAATCACGCACGCTACGCGCTCGTGATTTGTCTACTTTACAACTGACCTCCAATCTGTGATTTATTACTCAACAAATCACAGCTAGATTTGATCAATTTCTTAAATAAAACACAAGATATACTACAGTCGAACTTCGATAACTCGAGTACCTTTGGGACCTGAAAATTTGTTCGAGATAGGGGTTATTCGAACTACCGAGGGTTACTCATAGCGCCCGGTCATGGGATGTAATGGGGAAGACATAAGATTATCATTTTGACCATATGTAGAATAAAGGTATGTTGTGTGTACTCATTAGAATCGCCTCATTGAGGCGATTCTAATGAGCACAGACAACATAACTTTTCAAGATAAATTCAGAAAATAATCCATAAATTTTCCTTATATATATGTTTCAGGTCGTCCAGTACACCGAGGGGCAAAAAAAAAATTAAAATTTTCCTTCGGCCTCGGTCAAAAGTGGTCTTCAAAACCATTCGGGACAATCGATTTCTCTATTGTCCAAACAGCCATGAAATAAGTGTTTTATTACCTAATCAAGCATACGGACATTATTTTCATGACCATTTCCTGTAAGGTCTGAATCACTTGTACAATGCTGTGAGCATTTCGGTGCTAGCGGCTAGGTGTTGTTGCCTGGATATGTTTCTCCGCTTTTACTGTGCTATGCTATATTAACATCCGGGAAACCAACACAACTGTCCAGTATTTGACGGTAATATTGTTCACTCAGGTTGACACTTGTTAAAACTCCTCCTTTAGCCAAAAATACAATACAACACTTTAGTAATTGGCTACCCTGTATTGTTCGGAGATCATCCGTATTAACACCGAGGTCAAAAATCAATAATCATGTTTTTTAATGGTGTCAATTAATAACATTGTTATTAATCAAGTAATTCCGCTTTGTGCTAATTACAGGTCCTCGGTCAGCTTATTGGCCTCGGCCTTCGGCCTCGGGCCAATACAGCAGACCTCGAACCTGTAACCGGGCCAATACGAAATAACTTGATTAATAACATTATATTATATGTAAGTGATTGGCGAATTATATGATGTCATTAATCAAATTATATCTTATTGGCCCAGATACAGGTCGAGGGTCTGCTGTATTGGCCTGAGACCGAAGGCCGAGGCCAATAAATCTGACCGAGGATCTGTAACTGGGACAATCCGAAATTGCTTGATTTATGACAATTTTAGTAATTGACACCATTATAAACATGACTAGAGCTGTCAGTGAAACTGACTAGGGCCCCGGCAGCGCTTTCAGAAATGTGTGGACGGACAGACGGACGGACAGACGGACGGACAGAGTGATTACTATAGGGCACCCACACTTTCAGTGCGGGGCCCTAATTATTTTTTTCACCTCAGTGTTAATACGGAAGATCCCGAGCAATACAGGTTAGTCAATTAATAAAGTATTCTATGTGGCAAATATGGGTTGACTACCAAGTAATAATACGCAATTTACATCGTAAAAAGTGTGACCTAGCCTTTATATTTTACAATTATCTATTTCTTCCTAATACGGAAAACGTTCAATCGATTGAACCGTTTCCGTTGACATTAGCGTGCGTTTGAGATACTCAAAGGTTGTAATTATCCCTCATTATGATAATTATTGTCTAGCATGCAAATATCTACTACATCCGTTGGCGAGAATTCAAATATAAAAATATATTAACACCAGCAAGCAAGCCGCTTAATAGCATCCTCTCAGATCTACCATATTCTGTCTGAAACGCTTGAAGGCAATGAATAACCAATGCACTATTTTACTCATACACCTTTGTCTGGTGTATTCAAATGAGCATACCAGCTCAGATTTGTGGTGTCCGATCTGTGTCTACACTGTTTGTCAAGCCCAACCCACGATTTCAGCCGGGTTTCTATGGATAACCCTATTACGTAATACGCTGACCTCGATGTGATAAACTTAACGCTGCTTTTTATGCCCCCGGAATCAAAGATTCGGGGGTATATAGTTTTTGGTCTGTCTGTCTCTCCGTCTGTTTCTCTGTTTGTCTGTCCGCAAAAAAATAACATTGAGCATAACTTTTCAATGGTAACTGATAGGGCTTTCATATTTCACATGTGCATTCCTTGTCACAAGACATTTCAAGCGGTACCATAACTTTTCAATGGTAACTGATAGGGCTTTCATAATTCACATGTGCATTCCTTGTCATAAGACCTTTCAAGCGGTACCATAAATTTTGACCTCGTGACCTTAACCATGACATTTGACCTACTGTTGACCCCCTTTTTAAACACTTTAACATTGGCCATAACTTTCGATTGGTAAGCGATAGGGCTTTCATATTTCACATGTGCATTCCTGTGTAACAAGACCTTTCTAGTGGTATCATAACGTTTGTCATCGTGACCTTGACCTTAGACCTACTTTTTAAAAACTTTAACATTGTCCATAACTTTCGATTGGTAAGTGATAGGGCTTTCATATTTCACAAGTGCATTCTTTTTCACAAGACCTTTCCAGTGGTACTATAATTTTTGACCTCGTGACATGGACCTTGACGTTTGACCTACTTTTTAAAAACTTTCCTAAGTAATAGGGCTTCCTTATTTCACATGTGCATTTATGTCACTAGACCTTTCCAACGATCCCATAATTTTTGACCATGTGACCTTGACCTACTTTTTAAGACTTGAACATTAGCCATACCTTTCAATTGCTTAGTGATACTGCTTTCATATCTAAAATGCGCTGTCCGGGGGCATCAGTGTTTCACAAACACATCTTTTTTTTTCTTGGATGTCTTACAATCAGTGAAAGTCACGTGTACTTTAGCGCTAAAGAGTTTGTAAGCTAAGTAATGTTGGTTCGATTTATTAACAACAGACCAAAGACTTGTTCTCTTGCTACGACTACATCACGTAACAAGTCCGTGAAATGAAGACCCCCCTAAACCCCAATTTATATAGAGAAAACTGGGGTTTACGGGGGTATTCATTATTTTTCTTATTTCTGCTCCAAGACATAGGTTGTGGGTACTCGTTAGAACCGCCTCGATGAGGCGGTTCTTACGAGCACCCACAATCTACGTTTTGAGCATTTATAATAAAAATATCACGGATTTTCAATAGAAAAGTAGCCATTTTGGAGATATGTAAAATGCACTATGTCGCACGGGTGAGTTATCATAATGATAAAATATAAATAGTGATTTTTGTTCTTAAAGACGCCCTTTTAGGACTCGGGTGTATTATCATTATGTCGGTCATATACAGTGACATTCCGCTGTGAAGACCACCTTAATTAAGACAAATAAAGCTTTTGAAAGCATATTTAGAAGGTTTTAGGTACATTTGTGTGTTTTCTACATCCAGTATGCTGTAAAGGGAGACCACCTTTGGGACTGTTCAAAAGTGGTCTTAAAGACCACGTTTGAACAGTTCCAAAGGTGGTCTTAATAGGAATGTTACTGTATATATATAGAACAAGCGTTTTTCGGACGATTTTTTTTGAAAGTTTTCTTATTCTTAGTCCAAATATATCTTGTTGGAGCACGTTAGTAGCGCCTTATTGTGCATTAATGTGTACCTTTAAGCTCATACATCGACTGTGGAACGCGAAAGATGCGGTTCTAACGAGTATCTACTATCGAGCACATGTATCTACATGTACAAAAGTGGAGCGCTGTGGTGCAGTTGTAAAGCATCGGATTTGAGATCGGGTGGTAGCCGGTTCGATCCCCGCAAGCTCCAAGACACACTGTTGTTTCCTCAAGCAAGATACTTTTTCTGCACTGCTAAGTATTTGTTTACACAGTGAAATTCCGCTATTAAGGCCACAAAAAAAACCATGTCCATGTGAAATAATTGCGTCCAACAGAAAATAGAAATTACAAATATTAGGTAAAAAATGTAACATCTTTCTTATTTTATCTTTCAACATAGATTATAGGTGCTCATTAGAATCGCCACAATGAGGCAGTTCAAACGAATACCCACAACCTGTTTTTGAGATAAAATAAGGCAGATAAGGTATACCCCCGTAAACCCCACTTTTCTCTATATAAAGTGGGGTTTAGAGGGGTCTTCGTTTCACGGACTTTTTACCGTGATGGACTCATTCTGGTTTTAAAAGTTTATGCCGTTATTCTTTCTCTGTGTTTCTTGTAAAACAGTGCCCTTTGGGACTTAAGGGGAATGGGAACACCTTCAGGAGAGGTAACTCCTGCAAAATTATTTTTGTCTCCCATGTCAACAGGGGTCAACTCTGAAAGGAAAGAATTTGATCCTCAGGAGCAATTTGCTCCTTAGGAGCAAATTCTTTCTTTTAAGAGTAGATCCCTTTTTCAGTGGAATAGGGCTTACGGGAAAGCGTACAGGAAGTCCTGAAAGTTGTCTCCCTTTGAAAAATGGCAGAAAAATCTGCCAGGTGTTCCCATTCCCCTTAATATAGGAATTTTACTGTACTTGGGAAGAGGAAAAAGAAGGCCACATTGAAGATTAGTACTAGTACTCAATGTGTTACCCTCAATAGATAAAGTCGATTATTATTATTATTAGTTATTATTATCATCTACGATTGTTAAGGAAAATCAAGATGGAAACCCCTGCAAACCCGAGTTTTCTCTATATTTCTGTATATAAGTGGGGATTACTGGGGTATACATTATCTTATTTCTGCTCTAAGACATAGGTTATGGGTACTCGTTAGAACCGTCTCACTGACACAACATATGTTTGCATTATAAATAGGCAAAAATATCACGGATTTTCCATTACGAAAACATGCCTATACAAATACATTGCCAATTTTTTGGGCCAAAAATTAGAAATTTTAAGATGAAAAAATGTGATATTTTTCTTATTTCTGCTCAAAACATAGATTGCAGGGACTCGATAGAACCGCTTCGACGAGGCGGTTCTATCGAAACCCCGCAATCTATGTTTTGAGCAGAAAAAACAATGTATACCCCTTAAACCCCAGTTTTCCCCAAAAGTGGGGCATGAGGGGGTCAAATTTATATAGGTGTGTTCCCGTAATGATCAGAAAAGTAGCCATTTGTGAAAAAGCACGATGATATCCAAAGACAAGTTTGTCCATGACGAAGCTCAGCTTATAAGCGATGGAGAAAGATATTACATTTTCTTCCCAGGAGCTTTGCTTTGACGACTGTCAATGTTTTAAATTCTAATCTCAAGGTTTTTGCCATCAGCATAGATAAAACAGATTTCTTGAAGCTTTGATTTCTCATCTTTCTTATTTAAATTGAAAAGCGACCTTCATTAACGTATAGGAACAACATATGCTATAGAATAACAGCCTAGTCATTTTATTTATTTATATTTATTTATTTATTTATTTATTTATTTTGTTTTACATGATTTCAATTTTTGGATTCAAATTATATAATAAAGACGTCGTATGTGCTCACCGAGACAATTCTAATGCGTACCCACCACATAAATTGTCAAGACAAAAACAAAAAAGAGAAATGACCCTTAAGAATCAAGTATTATTAAAACACGCCTTTTCAAATATACTGAATCGAAAAAGAAAAGCAACTCCGAATATAAATGCGAGTATTTGCAGAAATAATCATGTTTGCAGAAAATCGATTTAATGACGCAATATAATATAATGATTCCTGAATGTAACTACCATAGAGAGTTCAGTTTCCAGTGAGAATGTTTGGAACACAAATCCGTTTTGTCATAGAGGTAGTCATTCCACAAGTTCAAAACATAAGCAGTTAATAGCGAGTATGTCCTCCGTTTGCATGCAGTCCTGCACGCACACACCTGGTCGATTGATCTCTGCCTGGGGAATAGCATTCCACTCCTGCATGAGCGCTAGGCGCAAGGCTTGACGCGTTGTTGGCGGCTGGGGGCGGTTATGTACGCGCCTATCAAAGACGTCCCACAAATGTTCTATAGGAGAGAGATTTGGACTATACGGAGGCCAGTGCATCACGTCAACGTTGTTTTGCTGACGAAACGCCATGCTGAGCCTTGCTACATGCATCCCAGCGTTATCCTGTTGAAACGTAACGTTGTGCTGTCGTACATATGGAACAAATACCGGTCGTAAAACGACGTCAAAGTAACGCTGAGCCGTCAAAGATCCATCAATGAATAGCAGGGGCGTTCTATGACCATAAGATATGCAAGCCCACACCATCAACCTACCCCCATTAAATCGATCACGTTCAACCAAACAATTGTCACGATAACGCTCTCTGTCACGCCTATACTCACGTTGACGGCCGTCAGCTCTGTGTAACAAGTACCTGGACTCGTCAGAAAACGTTACGCCACTGACGAAGGGGAAACAGGTTTGGCCTTTGTTGTGTGAGCCACGCCATTCTAACCTGACGTCGTCGTGGTGTTAATGGGATACCAACGTACGGACGACGAAGACGTAAGCCAAACACTCGAAGGCGATTCCTGACAGTATCTGCACTTATTCGATTGTTGTGCGTTCCTGGTGTCACCTGAAACGTCTCGACGGCTGTACAGAACCGATTACGAAGGTGGGTTAGACGGATGTATAGGTCCTGTCGACGTGTCGTAACCCATGGACGTCCACTTCTGGGTCTGTCATTTGTCGTTCCCGTTTGACGTACATGCGAGTTATGGTCGATTTATTCACTTGGACGTTCCTGGCGATGACAGCCTGAGACGTCCCACGTAGAAGCATTTGGACCGCTACGTTACGTTGACCTTGCGTCAAACGTACCATATTCCGTAGAGACATTTTACCGGACATTTGAAACCTAAACTCCAGGTAACACAATATGCCAATATGATGAGGTTACTGTATACATTTAATGTACTGCACGAGGAAAGGCTGAAAACAACGAATTGCCAAGTGGAGCATTAATCTGTACAGATATCGCCCAAATGTTTTCTGCATAAGAACGTTTAAAAAGTATGAAAGTAAATCGCAAAATGATTTTTCAGTCAACCTGATGGTTGCATGAAAATCTTTTCGGTTAAAAAGTTGCGTTTCCTCTTCGGTTCAGTCTATATTGGTAAAATTTTACAACCAAAAATCTAAAAAATAAAAACATAATCTGATAACAACCCTGATATTTTTTTTTCATATTTCTGCTCAAAATATAGATTGAAGGTACTCGTTAGTACTTCCTCGGCGAGGCGGTTCTAAAGAGAAACCCACAATCTATGTTTTTGAGCAGAAATATGAAAAATATCAGGAATTTTATAAGAATGTTTTAAAGAAAAATAATGTATACCTCTGTAAACCCCAGTTTTACCATATAAAAGTGGGGTTTAAGGGAGTCAAACTTTTAAAGGCATGTTTTCCTGATGGTTCCATTTTAGAGCTTTTGGTAGAATCTTCTTAAAATTACGGAGTAAGTTCACGGCCCCGCTTGTCGGGGCTTGAAGAAATAGATGGACTGTATGATGCTTCCACGCAGAGCTGAAACCGACCGCACACGAGTACTGGTAAATCGCATAGAGGAGTGCTAGTCGCCCCATCCATGCTTATAAACCCTGTTGATTTCATTTGGCGACAGGGCTTGAGATGTCATTTCATATCAATGTCGGGTAAAAGTCGTCCCACAAATTGGAAGTAACTTCTCCAAAATGGCCTATACAGTGTTGACGGGGACGTTAAACCTCAAATCAAACAAACAAAAGCAGAGTAAGTTTAAACCAGCCATTGTGAACGTGCTCCGCGTGTTCGAGATATTGATGTTGCACTATACAGTAAAACCTCCACTAATGGTCACCTCTGTTTAGCCGCCACCCTCTTCAGCATACAATAATTCCTCTCATAACATTTTACTATATATTTAACCTCTGCTCAGCAGTCACCTCTCTCCTCCAGCCAGCAGCCCCTTTGCCAAATCTAAATTCCCTCTGTTAAACAGCCAGAGTTAACTCAATAGCAAAAATCGGATGTAAAAAAAGGAATTTCTCTTCTGGTGTATTTATTTATCTAAAACTATTTTTCTCAAAACTACCATTGTGATATATATGAGGTGTCATCTGACACCTCTCCATCATTTATTTTTCTTTTAGTACATCCATATTGAGCTGTCTTCAATAATCACTATTTTTGTCTGTCGATAAAAAGCCATACATCATCTGAGACATTTCCCTCTGTTAAACAGCCACCTCCTTTTAACAGCCAGTTTTGGAGTGTTCCCAGGATTGCTGTTTAATGGAGGCTACACTGTATTTTACATTTGTAGTAGCTTCATTACAAAAACACGCCTATACAAAAACATTGTCAACTTTACCGCCGCAAAAACGAAATTTTTAAGATGAAAAATGTTGATAATTTTAAGAAAAATAAAATTTACCCCTGTAAATCCCAGTTTTACTATATAAAAGTTGGGTTCAAGGGCGCAAATTATATAGGCGTGTTTATGTGATGCGTCACGTGAACATATCCGTGAAATTAACACCCCCGTACATCCCATTTTTATATGAAGAAAACCGGGGTGTATGGGGTATATATTATTTTTCTTAATTCTCCTCCAAGACATAGGTTGTGGGTACTCGCCAGAACCGCCTCGATGAGGCGGTTCTTACGAGCACCCACAACCTAGGTACTCGCCAGAACCGCCTCGATGAGGCGGTTCTTACGAGCACCCACAACCTATTATTTGAGTTGAAGTAAGAAAAATATGACAAATTTTCATTAGAAAATTATCCTTAAGGAGATCTGAACGAATGCACTTTTCCATACGGATGTAATAGGGCTTGAAGAAATAGATGGGCTGCATGATGCTTCCACGCAGAGCTGAAACCGACCCACACACGAGTTCTGGTAAGCCACTTAGAGGATCATGCCTGCCCAGGCAAAGCGGTGCGAGTCGGCCTGCCCATGCTTATAAACCCTATTGGTTTCATAGGGCGGCAGGGATTGAGATGTCCTTTCATCTCAATGTCGGGTAAAAGTCCCACAAAATTGGAAGCAACGTCTCCAATATTTCCTTTACAGTGTTTGCGGGGACGTTAAACGTCAAATCAAACAAACAAACAAACAAACCAACAAAATTCCACACGGATGTGTGATTATCGTAAAGATTTTATACCTGTAGTAGTTTGTTGACTGTATTTCTGTTTTTTTTTTTTTTTTTTTAATTAGGCAAATACATCTCCCGATCTTCTGAATCTACGCTCTGAGAATATTACATTTGACTACAAGATTGCTGACACCGCCTGTGAGATTGGGACAGGTCTGTACCAACTGGTAGAGCTCTCCAGTCACGCTGACGCGTTTATTGGTAAGTAAGAGGCTTCGTCCTTATACCGCTGTTCACGACAACCCCTACCTTTGCAAACAGAGTAGTTGCAGATCAGATGGCTTTTGAAGAACCCTTTTCCAGCTGTTCATGACAACCCCTACCTTTGCAAAGAGTGTGGATCTAGATCAGATGGATTCTTAAGAAGCCTAATCCTGCTGTTCACAACAACTCCTACCTTTGCAAACAGTGTAGATCCTGAACAGATGGCTTACGAAGAAGCCATCTGATCATGATCTACACTGTTTGTCATTCTTTTGTGAATTGAATTAATATTGTATATAAAGTAATTTGATTGGTTGATAATCAGCAATGGGAGTGACTTAATAGATTTATGCAGCGGGAAAAGGGTTAAACTTTTCTTGTATGCTTTTAAATGAAATATAAATATTTGTTTGAGGCTGCTGAACCGAATATTTTCAGTGATCATTGTGTCATTAATTTTTCATTAAGTTCATCAGAAGAAGTAATAATGGCTGAGAAGCAAAATGATACAGAATCTTTGCTAAAAAATAAATATGTCTGGAATAATGAGCATGTAGACGCTTACCGTGAGGTTTTGAACTCTGACAGAATAAGAATGCAGATAGAAAGTCTGACGTCTGATTTATCTATTACTGCAACTTTGAATGGGCTGAATGCAAACCTAAACTCATTCCAAAACCTCATGGAATCAGTATGCTCACCCTTTTTTAAGAAAAATATTATACATGGTGATAAAAGGGGTAATTACAATGAATATAAGCAGCCTTGGTATACAGATGAATGCAAATTTTATAGGAATTTATTTTACAATAGTCTTGACAGTTATCGTTCAAATAAGGAGGACCAGGTTTTTCGGGAAAATATGGTCAAGGCTCGATCAGATTACAAAAAGGTTTTAAGAAAAAGGAGGTATCATCACAAAAAGTTGAAAACAGAAAATTTAGAAAAGGCTCGTTTTGAAAATGCTAAAAACTACTGGAAATTACTGAAAAATTTATGTCCATCAAATTTGTCCAAAAAATTAAACTCAGAGCAGTTTGCTCAATATTTTAAAGCAGTAAATAACCCGGAAAGTCGTTTTTACCTACCTGATGATGACATCCTTTTCTTCAATGAGAGATATGTACAAGGTGAATTTGGGATAATGTTTCAAGAATTGGATGTTTTAATTAGCATGAATGAAATCAGGAAAGCTGTTCAACTTTTGAAAAATGGAAAGACTAGTGGACCAGACCTGCTTCTAAATGAATCTATTAAATATGGTAATGATAGTACTATATATTACCTTCATTCCCTGTTTAATAAAATCTTTGACACAGGGTTTTTGCCGGACGTATGGTGTGATGGCTATATTGTCCCCTTACATAAAAAGGGCAGTGTAGAAAAGGTTGAAAATTACAGAGGTATTACTCTACTCAGTGTTTTAGGTAAGCTGTTCACAAGTATTCTTAATAGTCGCCTGAATGCATGGGCTGAAAACTATCAAATTTATGTCGAAGCACAAGCAGGTTTTAGAAAGAGCATGGGTACAATAGATACCATTTTTATTTTACATAGTCTGATCTCTCATTGCATTAATAATAACAAGAAACATTTTTGATTTCAAAAAGGCTTTTGACTATGTAGTAAGGGACATAATATGGTATAAATTAATTAAATATGGGGTGAGAGGGAAGATTTGAAATGTAATTCAGTCTATGTACAGAAATATCAAGAGTAAAGTTAAATATGACAACAGTTTAAGCAGTGATTTTACAAGATTTTAGGGGTTAGGCAGGGGGAATGTCTGTCACCATTTTTTATTCAGTATGTACATCAATGATCTGGAAAATGAATTTGAGCTGAGAGGGGTGGAGGGGATTGGCATAGGGATGCTTAAATTATATTTATTATTGTATGCAGATGATATAGTGATTTTTTTCAAATACAAAAGAAGGCTTACAAAAAGGTTTGGATGTTTTAGCTGATTATTGTAACAAATGGAAACTCACTGTTAATACTGATAAGACAAAGGTAATGATATTTCGGAAAGGTGGAAATTTGCCAAAAAATATGTCATTTACCTTACAGGGGGTAAATATAGAAATTGTCAATAAGTTTGTTTACTTGGGGATAGCTTTTTCAACAGGGGGTTCTTTTAATGAAACTCACAAAATATTGTCAGGCCAAGCCCTGAAAGCAATATTTAAGTTAAACCAGTACCTGTATATTTTCACAGATTTATTACCTAAACATACTCTTGATCTTTTTTACAAATTAATTAGGCCAATTTTATGTTATGGAGGTGAAGTATGGTGTTTTTCCAAACCTATACAACAAGAGAGAACTCATCTTCAATTTTGTAAAAAGTTGTAAGGCGTAAAAAGGGCTACACAAAATGATTTTGTTTATGGAGAGTTGGGCCGGGTGAATTTGCAAAATAAACTTTTTGTCTCAGCCATTAGCTATTGGTTTAAAATTTTAGAGTGTGGACAGCAGAAATACGTTAGACATGCATACCAGTTGATGTTAGTCGATGTTGAGAACAAACCTCATTGTGTGAACTGGGCATCGAAAGTTAAGCACCTTTTAGCTTCTCTGGGTTTTTATAATGTTTGGGTTTATCATGGGGTTGGCAATAAAAGGGCATTTTTAGACACGCTTAAGTTAAGACTAACAGACAACTTTATACAAGATTGGAACAGCAGGGTAATGGAATCAACCAGAGCAAATCTTTATTCTTTGTTCTCAAACTTTGAACATCAGTTATACCTAGAAACAGTCAGAGTGAAAAAGTTTCGAATTGCCATGATTAAATAAAGGGTTGCATCACATAGATTAGAAATTGAAGTCGGGCGGTGGGCTAAACCTAATAGAGTACCTCTTGATGAGAGAAAATGTAGATTTTGTAACAAACTTGAAGATGAATTTCACTTCTTATTGGAATGCGATTTTTATAAAGAGCTAAGGGAACATTATATAAAAATACTTTTGGAACAGACCCAATATAATCAAGATAAAAGAATTAATGTTATCAAAAAACAAGAAAATTATATCAAATTTGGCACTATATATAGAGAAGGCCTTTAAGGTAAGAACTACCAGTAACAGTGTTTCGGCTATTCAGCACGAAAACACGCCTTTTCATATAAGTTGGAAAATTTCACTTCCGAAAAATTATATTATCAGAAAAAAAATTCTGATATTCTCATGTTCCTGCTGGGGTCATGGACTGTGGGCGCTATTAGAACCACCTCGGCAAGGCGGTTCTAGCGTGAGCAGTTGGTTTGTGTTTTGGTTTAAACAATATTTATTCATTTCATTTCGACAAGTCAATTCGAACAGTACATGTACAATTTACAATGACAGGATTTGAAAACAAGCGAAACGCTTATACTAATCATCTCCTGTTAAGAATAAGTTTTTGTGAACGGCATGCTGTATAAATTCAAACAATAAAGTACTTTTTTACATATAGTTCTACTTAAGAAGGAAAAAAAAGACCAATTGGTCAAAAGATGTAATAAAAGAAAATAATAAAATGAGTAGAAAAGAATAAAGCTAGAAAAGAAATAAGAATTGGAAAATGTCCAAAGAGAGAATGTAACAGTGCGACAAGAGTAAGACAGAAAAAAAATGTTGGAAGATACGTCAACACCAATATACATGCAGAGTCTGCCAAGAGTAACTCGTGTCTATGGGCAATTTCTTAAAAAAAGTTGAGTTTTAATAGAAAAGGATGTGATGCCAATTATTACTAATCAGTGAACAAAGCGATTTGTCTTTAAAATATAAGCCTGTACGTCCATGAAGATACTAGTGTTGTTTGCGACAGAAATATTGGTGTCACCTTGCAAAAGCAATCTTGTTGTGACAATAATGTCAAGCGGTATATACTGGCGTATTTTGGTTATCATTTCCATACGAATTATATTGTATCGTGGACAGGCCAAGAGAAAATGGTCATTGCTTTCTACCTCGCCACATGTACAATTCGGACTTGGTATGAGATTTCTTCTGAATAGGTGCTGGTTTAATGCGCTACATTCAGTTCTTAAACGAGTGTGGAGAATCTGGGCTAATCTATCTCCGCAGTAAAAATACTCGGGAATTTTTGGCATATTGTGTGTAAGCAAACGTTTAAACGAAGACAGCGAAGTGGCGTTCTTAGTTGCGTTTGGAAGGTTATTCCATGACCGGATAGTTGATGGGAGAAACGAGTTAGCATAAGCGCTAGTATTAGCGTTGATAGATAAGTAATGATCAGAGTTTCGAAGGGTATAGGCAGAGACATCGCCTACACGCGGAGGAATTAGCTCCGTGAGATACAGAGGCGTTAGGTTGTTTTCCATCTTGAAGAATAGGTATAGCTTATGCAAATTTCTTCGCTCTGATAGCTTGAGCCAGCCAAGTTCTGCATATAGTTTGTCTATCTCTACTAGCTTAGTCGTACCAGAGACAATTCTACCAGCTTCCAGTTGTATTTTCTCAAGAGATGTGCATTGTTGCTGAGTACAGTTGTCCCAAACAACGTCTGCATATTCTAAAAGAGAGCGAATGAAGGAAAAATACATTTTTTGAAGAGATTTTCTGTCAAGCGTGAATTTCAGACTTCTGAGGAGATTCATTCGAGACCAAGCTTTAACTTGAATATAGTCAATATGGTTTTGCCAGTCACAGCGCTGGGAAAAGATCAGACCTAGATGCTTGTGTGAAGTTACTTCATTTATTTCAACCTCGTTTAAGAAAAGTGCTGGGTGATTAATCCTGTTAACCTTACGGCTCAGGAGCAATGATTCGGTTTTATTTGGGTTATAGTTAACTAACCATCTTTCAGCCCAGTTGCCTATTCTGAAAAGATCAACATTTAGTATTTGAGCTGCCGAGTCTGGGAAGTCTACTATTATGTAAAGGCTTGTGTCATCCGCAAACAATCGAATATTTGAATGTATCTCCTGCACAATGTCGTTAATGTATATGATGAAGAGAAGCGGACCAAGAATTGACCCCTGGGGGACTCCGGCCCTGATTTGAAGCCATTCAGATATACCTCCGGGTAACACCACTCGTTGATACCTGTTTGATAAATAGCTTTCAAACCAATTCAGAAGGCGACCAGAGATTCCATAATGTTTTAGCTTTGCTAACAATCCTCTATGCCAGACCCTGTCGAAGGTTTTGCTGATGTCACAAAATACAACGCGGACTTCTTTGCTTTCGTCCAGGGCCCGGTTAAAGGTATTGTATAGATCTACGAGCTGGTTTACTGTAGAGTCACCTTGAGTGAACCCTGACTGAAATGGAGTGATAATAGTATTTTCCAGTAAAAAAATGTGCATGTGTTTATGTATTATTTTTCAAGTGATTTACCAATAGAACTTAGGAGAGAGATAGGCCTATGGTTTTCAACAAGGGATTTATCGTCCTTCTTATGGATAGGGGTAACGTTGGCTCTTTTCCATGCGTCGGGCATTGATGAGTTCGACAAAGAGAAGTTGAATAGGTCAGTCAAGGGACCAGATAATTGTTGTGCACATTCTTTGAGAACTTTGTTATTAATTTGGTCTGGCCCACATGCTTTTCCAGTTGGAAGAGATTTCAGAACTGAACAAACCTCATCTTGCTGGACAGTAACTGATGATATAGTATTGATAGGTTGGGCTAAATGAGGGATCGTTTTATTGTCTTCATCTATAGTAGATTGTGATTGAAAATATACATTAAATATGTTTGCTTTTTCAGTTGGGTCTGTAATTAATTCACCTTGATGGTTCAGTGGAGGAATGGGGTCAGTTTTAGCCTTGCCTGTCAAAGTTTTGAAGAGTTTCCACCAATCCTTGCCAGATAATCTATCATTCTTGATTTTATCAGCTATTTTATCTTTAAAGTCCTTTTTGGATGTACGAATGATATTGATGACCTCATTGCGTAGTTGTCTGAACTTTTTCCAGCTTTCAGCAGTGTTTAAACGCTTGGCAATTTTGTGTGCACGTTTTCGTTTACGAATTGATTTCCTGATGGAATTGTTAAACCATGGAGGGTCTGAAGGTCGTACAGTAATAATTTTGTTCGGAATGGATTTTTCACAAAGGTCAATAATTTTAGATGTAATATTTTCCACATACGTGCTAATGTTAGAACTTTTCATAGATTGCCAGTGAAACTCGGTTATGGAGCGTCGAAGAAGTTCGTAATAGCCCTTATCATATGACCAAATTCTTCTTCTGTAACACTGAGGCTTGTGTTTATCATATTTGAAAACTGCATAAATGGGGCAGTGAAAACGAATGTTTTGGTCAAGGAAGGGTTCGCCCACTCCACTTACCAGTACGTTAGTTGTCTGGTTTGTAAAAAGCAGGTCAATGAGTGTGGAAGAGGTTTCAGTGAAATGTGTTGGCTCATTTATTATTTGATCGAGGGAGTATTGTGTAAAAATTTGGTTTATTTTATTCTTACCTGCGGTATCTAGGTAATTAAGGTTGAAATCGCCAGTAATAATGACATCGTTAATGTTACTATCAAAGGCTAAATCAACAGATTGTTCTATTTTGTCATAAGTGTCATGAACAGCGTTTGGCGGTCTATAAAACAGACCAAACAATACAGATCTAGATTGGACTTTGAACTCTAACCAGATACACTCAAGGTCCGGTATTTCCAGTTCATGTCTTCTCTTGCATGGAATGTTTTCTCGAACATATACTAGGACTCCACCATAGTTATTCGTTTGCCTGTCTTTACGAAATGGATCTTGAAAGTTCAATATTTTGATAGTATCATTACTGATATCAGGAGAAAGCCAGGTTTCGGTCAGTGCTATTACATCAAAATGAGAAAGTTCAGTTTGAATTTGGTCAGTTTTATTGCGCAAGCTTTGCACATTGTAATGAACGAGAGAAAAATGATTATGTATGAGCGAGACATCGGTAGCAACAGAGGACTCAAATGATGAAGACATATCAGCCATATCCGGACCAGGATTAGTCTCAATGTCTCCTGCAATGAGAATCAGTCTCCATAACCAAAACGTTGATATGAGGCAAAAGTACCAGAGTGTCGTAAGAACAAACTTTTGGTTCGTCCGATACGCAAAACTAGTTGCGCGAACATACGGGAAACGAATTTGCTTAGCATGAACGAGGTGCTTTTGTAGTGACAGGCTTATGCCAAATTGTAAGGTGACATTGTCAACATTAACGCGTAATCCAAGAGTAAACAATGGCATCAAAATTATAAGGATTTTCCTAAAGTTTACTACTTTCCGATTTTGGAACTGACACGCGACTGCAATACCATGGAAGCCACCAAGACACGGTGATTCAAAGTATTCCCTGCTCATATGGACACGAGCAGAGGCAAGTACAACATGATGTTTTTAGATGGCCACCATGGCTCGCAGGAATCAATGAGGTACTTGGCAAGGGTACCCTGTATGGAACACAAAGACTCAGCATGTATTGGTCTTGACGTTAAAGAATGCAACAAAGACAGGAAAAGAGAAATGAAAAATAGAAGAGAAAACATATGAACAAACATAAATATCGATGAAAGATTCGACATTCTGACAAATCATAGAAAACATGGCCTTGGGTTCCTTATTAGGTTTAAAATCAATTTGTTTGATTCTCTAAGAGCAAACTAACTTTTTGATATGTGGAAGTTAATGTAAAACAGTTGTTGAGAAAAAAAGATACAAAAGATATAAAGAAAAAAAAAACGCATAGCTAAGTTACAATGACTCGAACACCTTTGAGCGAATGACAATCGCTCAAGGCAAGGTCATCCCCAGTCATTGTAGGCCTACATGATGGGAACAAACAAGAAATTGTCTAGTATACTCATCAGAGTCGCTTCTGTGCTGCAGCTTCTGTAAGCACACCGAAACACAATAAGAAAATTATGTAAAAGTATCCCTGAGTGCTTACTATCAAAAGGATGTTCTAGCATTCAAGAACAAGTTCTAGTTATACATGGCAAATAAGCTATCGGTGTTCGAGTTGGTGAAATTTCGGTGAACTGAAATGTGGCTTTTCAAGGATGAGTATAAAATTGTTTACTATGTTGATCACTACAAGTCTAGCGAGGAGCATGAGGCTTCAATACGTGACATATAGCAAAAACAAAACAAAAACAGCAAAAAAAAAAAAAAAAAAAAAAAAATGACAACACCAACAATAACAACATAATTAATAAGGTCATTACTAATACCGTTATTATTACTGCCACTGTCGCCCCATCTTCGTCATCATCATCATCATTTACACCGCCGCTACCACCACCGGCACCGTCACTACTACCCTTAACATATATCTTCCACTACCACTACCATTATTACAATTGCCATTATAACCATTATTTCTATTACATTGATCACAACCACGGGCAAGAAAAAGTCTCTCTCTCGTGAATTGTTCTTGTACGCGTTAGCGCTATGAACAGTCAAATTAGAGTATCGCCATATTTAGGAAGCAGATACGAACTGTCACTCGTCGGCCCCCGCCCATAGCGGCCCGAGGAAACAAATGGGTCGCAAGACGCCCCCACGCAGAGCCGAAACCGACCGCACATGAGCACCGGCCAACCGCACAGATGACCTAAGCCCGCCCAGGCAATGCGGCGCGAGACTGTCCGTCCATGCCCACAAACCCCATTAGCCTCACCGGGCAACAGGGCTTGAGATGTCACCTCATCTTAATGTCGGGCAAAAGTTCCACAAAACCGGAGACAGCGTCCCCAAAATGACCTTTACAGTGCCGACGGGGAGGCCAAACCTCAAATCAAACTAACAAAAACGAACTGTCAATCATCTCACGGGCGGCTAGAAGTACTCAAAACAAATTTGGCAACTTGGCCGTGCTTTTATATGGATAAGATACGTCTACATGTCGTTCAACAATCAATCAAAGGAGCAGTCTCTATAAGGCTATTTTCATGGCCACAGCCGATTTCCTTTAAACTTTGTAGCTTCAAATTGGTACACGTTGGCTGTCTAATGGTGAATTTTTAGACTCTTTGGTCCACTGGTTTTTGCTGTATACACTATTAAAGTGGGTGGGGTAATGTCACCCCATCAAGGGTATACCAACAAAAATGCTATTATTTTTGTTCAAAGTGCATGAATGGAGGCGATGTTTGCCGAATGCTTACTAGCCTTTTAGGCATAACAGCCGGTGATAACAGTCTTATAAATATCAAACAAGAGAAGAGTTTATACGCGCTTGTAAGTTGTACCCGAATATCAGTAATTTTTATTCCCCAACTTTACGAAAAACCACAACACCTTTACAGTTTTCAACTTATTTTAAAGATCTTTCATAAATATAATGTTGATGTAATAATCATTCTAGGTATATGTCAGAATTATTGTTAGTTCATAAAACTTAAGAGTTACCTGCCCCTGAAATTGAATTTTACCCATTTTTTAAATCAGAGTGCATTTATCCGTTTGTAGTACTCACAACTTCATTTGGGAGTGAATAAACCGATTCCATGCAAATATAATTAAATAGATGTGGACAAAGAAGTCATTTGATTTAATAGTGCATGCTATCAAGCACATGAGCACAACATCCCACGGTACGAACGCCACTTCTTCACCAACAGTACCATCCAGTGATTGGGTTCAGTCCTTGTGGTCTAAACACATTGCAAAACGAGCAAACAATTCTTACATAGTCGCCAACATATGGAATTTTACTATTGGATATTTTGTTGCTAAGCCTTCCACTTTGTAATTCTCCCATTAGCTGATTCGACAACCTATCTAACTTTGTAACTAGCCTTGAATCATTCGCCTCTTCAGTCGTATATTGCTTCTGAGATTTGATTAGGAAGTGAAGCATATGAGAATTGATTTCATAACCCTTTAGTATTTCTCTAACATCCCTGAATCATACATCAACGTTTGCAAATGTCCTATTTGGGGATTCAAATTCTGATGTTGCAATCGCAGTGGCTGATGGAACATACATATATATTGAGAAGAGTGGAAACTACTCATTTCAGAGCAGATCTTATTCCGTACGTAAAGGACAGCCTTTGCTGAAACCTATGATGCTTGTGGCCACTGATGGTTACATTTTGACTGTGATGGGACCGTATCTTGCAGATGGGAAAAACACAGATGCTAAGAGTTCCGAACACATGTTAAAGACTAATGCAGAAAATATTACTGACTGGTTTGAAAAAGATGATGTTCTCGTTGTAGACCGCGGCTTCAGGGATGCTATAGATATACTAAAGGATTTTGGAATCAATTCTCATATGCCTTACTTCCTAAACAAATCTCAAAAGCAACATACGACTGAAGAGGCGAATGAGTCAAGGCTAGTTACAAAGGTGAGACGGGTTGTCGAATCAGCTAATGGGAGAATTAAAAAGTGGAAAGCCCTTAGCAACACAATGCCCAATAGTCGAATACCATATGTTCGGAATCGGATCGGAATCGGAATTGTTACTGGTGACACGTCAAATGACATTCATACACCAGGACCTGTGATATGGGAAGTTAGTCCCTAGCTCTAACCAAAGATGTAAACTTAGCTACACAATCCTCAGCACCTTCAGCCGTCAAAATAATAGAATCGGGAAGGGCATTCCAATCTCTAATGGTTCGGGGGAAGAACGATTCTTTATAAATATCCGTTCTTGCAGTAAGGGTCTGAAACGTCATTGAATGGTGTTTTCTACAATGCCTAGCTGGGGGAACAAGGTCATCTGTTGGAATGCTGGCAGCACCCTTTAGACCTTTGTATAAGAGTATGAGCCTACTGTCTCTTCTCCTTTTCTTTAGAGACTCCCATCTTAATTTTCCTAGAATTCCAGTCATGCTCCCAGTTTCAAAGCAATAATTTCCAGTTACAAATCTAGCAGCTCTATTCTGATGTTTCTGAGCTCTACTCTTATGTTGGCGACTATGTAAGGATTTTTTGCTCATTGTGCAATGCATTTAGACTACTTTTGGTAACAAGCAAAGATTCAGGCAAAGTAATTGCTAGAAGAATGATGGCCCTAGCAATAGCTCCAAATAAGCTGCCGGATAAGGTCGTAACAAGAATTCCGCCGAAGGCTATGTCGCGCATATGGCGCGCAAAGTCATCGAACCATGATATGTAGGTCAAGGTCAAACATATATGCTTGCTCAAAAGATCCCATTCTCAAATGCAAGCTTGTACTAAGTATCATTAATGAAGCTCTAATAATTCTTGAGAAATTAACTTAACCATTAGGGTGAACGCTAGGGTGGTCACAATATTTTACAAAGTCAGTGAACCATGAAATTTAGGTCAAGGTCAAATATGGATGCTTGCATTTAAGTTGTCATCCCCAGATTCAAGTTTGAACAAAATATCATTAATGAAGCTCTTATAAATCTTCAGAAATAAACTTGACCATTAGGGTGAACGCTAGGGTGGTCGCAATATTTTACAAAGTCAGTGAACCATGAGATATAGGTCAAGGTTAAATATGGATGCTTGCATATAAGTTACCATCCCCAGATACAAGTTTGTACCAAGTATCATAAATAAAGCTCTTATAGTTCTTGAGAAATAAACTTGACCATTAGGGTGAACGCTAGGGTGATCGCAATATTTTACAAAGTCAGTGAACCATGAAATGTACGTCAAGGTCAAATATGGATGCTTGCATTCAATTTGCCATCCACAGATACAAGTTTGTACCACATATCATTAATGAAGCTCTTATAGTTCTTGAGAAATAAACTTGACCATTAGGGTGAACGCTAGGGTGATCGCAATATTTTACAAAGTCAGTGAATCGTGAGATATAGGTCAAGGTTAAATATGGATGCTTGCATATAAGTTACCATTCCCAGATACAAGTTTGTACCAAGTATCATTAATGAAGCTCTTATAGTTCTTGAGAAATAAACTTGACCATTCGGGTGAACGCTAGGGTCGTCGCAAATGTTGAAGCCTTGACGAACGAACGAACGAACGAACGGACGTAAAACCGGGCGCCTATATCGCGCCATGCTAATAGCAGGCGCGACAAAAAATGGCTGGGATTAAAAACGGGTTATTTGGATAAAGATCGATGGTGAGAAACTTGAGAATTTCCCAAAGATGACTGAGGATGAACTCAGGGATTTGAAACTGGGTATTTACCAGCTGAAACAAGCCAAATCCTACACAGATGAACATTTTGACGACAATGGATCATATGAGATAATGGCACACAAAGAAGAAGATGGTGTTCTCAAAGCGCAGATACGTTCTTGCCACACGTCTAATAAAACATATAACATGTGGGTTGAATATACACAAGGACTGAACCCAATCACTGGGTGGTATTGTGGGTGCAGAAGTAGAGCTCGTACCGTGGGATGTTGCGCATATGTGGCTTCTGTTCTCTGGTATTTGGGATATTACCGGAACATAACAGAAAATAGTGAAGCAAAACCAAGCCGGGAACATATTGATTTTGTTTATGATGCTGCTGTTAACACATGGAGTACATCTAGCGATTCAGAGGAAGATCAGTAAATTAACAAATTCTTAAACATGTCGTGAGACCATACATGTTTATATTTAAGCACAGTATCAGTCTAAAATGAGGTTCAACAACATGAGCAAAGCCTGCTTTGGTGGTCAAAAATGTTTGACAGTTGACAAATGTTCCATTTGCACCTGGAAATTAAGAGTTCATATATAACCAAAAAAAAAAAAAAAAAAAAAAAAAAAGGAAATACTAGCATGCACTATTAAATCAAATGACTTCCTTGTCCACATCTATTTAATAATATTTGCATGGAATCGGTTTATTCACTTTCAAATGAAGTTGTGAGTACTACAAACGGATAAATGCACTCCGATTTTAAAAAATGGGTAAAATCCAATTTCAGGGGCAGGTAACTCTTAAGTTTTATGAACTAACAATAATTCTGACATATATCTAGAATGGCTATTACATCAACATTATATTTATGAAAGATCTTTGAAATAAGTTGAAAACTGTTAAGGTGTTGTGGTTTTTCGTAAAGTTGGGGAATAAAAATTACTGATATTTGGGTACAACTTACAAGCGCGTATAAACTCTTCTCTTGTTTGATATTTTTTAGACTGTTATCACCGGCTGTTATGCCTAAAAGGATAGTAAGCATACGGCAAACATCGCCTCCAGTCATGCACTTTGAACAAAAATAATAGCATTTTTGTTGGTATACCCTTGATGGGGTGACATTACCCCACCCACTTTAATAGTGTATACAGCAAAAACCAGTGAACCAAAGAGTCTAAAAATTCACCATAAGACAGTCAATATGTACCAATTTGAAGCTACAAAGTTTAAAGGAAATCGGCTGTGCCCATGAAAACTGCCTTATAGAGACTGCTCCTTTATACAATATGGAAACAAAATGAGAAGCAAAACCTCATGTAAACATGCTGGTTCATGGCGACACAGTAGCATAAAGAAAATCGACAAAAGTCGAAAACAATAAACAAACTAGACGACAACAAGGGGTAAATCAGTTGTCATCAACAAATTTCTTAATTCATCTTTTTTTTTGTTATTGTTGTTATTTATCCAACCACACCCGTTTCTGATTTTGGTCCAATCAGATACTTTATACAATTTATTCCTGCAACTTTACAAACTTATTTTCAAACAGTGAAGATCCCGATCAGACTCAGGAACCGTCTGATCAGGACCTGCACTACATGCGATGATAGGTGTCATCAAGAACAGCAACACGAGGTTTATGATATGTTGCTCTGAACGGTCCGTCTGTAGTAAACAATTCCATTCATAAAAAACATAGAGCGTAATACGTGTGAAAAAATGGACCGTTGCAAATGCATGTTCTGCACGAGCATGTGTAGTTTGGTATATGTTCACACGTGTCATCCACACACTAGCAAATGAATGGAATATGTTTACTACAGTACAAATAGTAGTAAGTGTAGTAAAAAACAGTATACAAGCATCTCTCTCTCTCTCAGAATCTCTCTCTCTCTCTCTACCAATCAATACAAATATGTAGACAGATATCTAAAGCGACTGTGTATAGGAACAGATGTATTTATGTATTTATTAACCCTTTTTGTACCAAATGGAACCTTCCTCTCCACGCACAACAGGAGTTCATTACAAAATTTAGGGTGTCATGCTGTCTTTTCTTCAAAATTTATTTGGAAAATGTGTGACTTTTTTTGCAAAAAGTGGAGGCCCTGACCAGACGCCGCGTCCTGCGGCGTCCGATCTGGGCCCGCACTGTTTGCCAGGGTACCCGTTTTGGGGTTTCCGTACCAAATGGGTTAAAGTACGGGGTACCGTTTTAACTACAGTGTTAAGCCAGTTAGCAACTTGTATTGTGAGGGCTTCGAATATATGCTGGCGTGGCCTGGCCTTATTTATCAAACAAGGCCATTGGCAACGCCAGTCATTTTAGCTGTTGGACCTGCATGCTATCCCATAGCTCTGCCTTGCCGAAACGAAATACAAGGCCAGAAATCAAGGATAATAAGCAGGTGTTGTCATTTCTTACAATGCTTTGTATACCACTTATATCATAACTACAAATGGCCCCCGCCCATAGGGGCTTGAAGAAATATATGGGCTGCATGATGCTTTCACGCAGAGCTGAATCCGGCCCGCACACTAGTACTGGTAAACCGCTTAGAGGATCTAAGCCTGTCCAGGAACCGCGGTGCGAGGCGGACCGTCAATGCTAATAAACCCTATTGGTTTCATTTGGCGACAGGGCTTGAGATGTCATTTCATCTCAATGTCGGGTAAAAGTCCCACAAAATTGAAAGCAACGTCTCCAAAATGACCTTTACAGTGTTGACGGGGACGTTAAACCACAAATCAATCAAAATCAAAATCATAACTACAAACAATTAATTTACTCCTGTAGACCCCAGTTTTTCCATCGGGGCCCGAAGAAACACATGGGTTGCATGATGCTTCCACGCAGAACCGAAAACGACCGAACACAAGCACCGGTAAAACCGCCAAGAGGACCCAAGCCCGCCGAGGCAAGGCGGCGCGAGCCGGACCGTCCATGCTTATTTACCTTGTTGTTTTCATTGGGCGACAGGGCTTGAGATGTCATTTCATCCCAACGTCACATAAAATTGGAAGCAACGTCGCCAAAATGACCCATACAGTGCTGACGGGAGCATTAATGTGTTCTATAAAAGGGTTATACTTTGGAAGCAAAGAATACACCAAAGAACAGAAAATATGGAGTGTGCATATTTTCTGGGCCAGACTAGCCAGCCTCGGCCAACCAGGCCCCATTAGTGACCCTGAAATATTTTAAAAACTCCACAATGGAATCAATGATCCCAAAGGACAAGAAAATATAAACTACACTATGATTAAAACCTCAAATCAAGCAAACGAGACAGACAAGACTAGTAGAAGATCCAGGTTATACAAAAAAGGTAATATATCTATGCGTTGATCTGTCTGCCATGTCACCGAACATGACAGTTCAACCTTTACCAAGCGTGCACACCGCGCCCAGGCTGCGTAGCATCGACGTCGATGCAACGTCATGTCGTTGCATGGACGCCGATGCGGCGCCGCATACACGCTTCGTGTCCGCTGGCTACGCCTGTCTTGGCCAATTCAGCAGTCTACAAAACGATGATGCCTACCAAATCCGCTCCTGAAAATAAGTCACGACATCCCATGCAAGCCTTCTCCATAGGAGACAAAACCAGCGGAGCCAACTTGCAAGAAATGTCATATCCCGCACCCAGGAAAAAAAACGAGATTATATCCCCCGTTTGAGAAAAAAAAAAGAAAAACAGAATGCAGAGCGTATTTGAGTCGCAGATTAAACACACATGTAGGAGAGAGGATACACAAAAAACTCTAAGACGTGGGATAGCACCCCCTGTCAGGTAATGGTAACCTTTATGCTCACGTACGTTTTAGAAGAAAGTACATGTAGTTGTTTTTCCTATGCCTGGAACATAGACTGCTTGCACCAGCAAAAGCTGCTCTGTCAAGCACCCACAGTCTGTGAAAACACATGCAATTAACACCCCTGCAAACCAATCCTCTACACAAGTAGGCTTTCCAAGGGTACTCATTGCTCGTACGTTTTAACAAAATAAACAATAGAGTACAATGATAGTGCAGAGTTTGCCTGTTAAGGAATTCTTGTCACTATTCATTGTAGTCGAAAGTAATCAATGAAGGTAACTCATGTAGTAGTAGTAGATCTGTTGTTGTGCGTAAATTAACGGTTAAGTTTATGCATTTGCACACAGTTATATTGGGAAAAATTAGAAATGTATCACATCACGTGAACAAGTCCCTGAAATAAAGGCTCACCCCAACCCCCACCTTATATAGAGAAAATTCGGGTTTACGGATGTAACCAAAGTTTACGGAGGTATACAATCATTTTCCCATTTCCGCCCCAAGACACAGACCGCGGGTAATCGTTAGAACCGCCTCAATGAGGCGGTTCTAACGAGCACCCACAACCCATGTCCGCAGCACAAATAAGGAAAACTTGATCAGAAAAGTAGCCTTTTTATGAGTAATGGAAAAATGCTCTATGTCACACGAGTGTGTTATTGTAATGAAGTTTCTAGTTTTATTTTACTAGACAGTAGCTGGAAGAGTCCCAAAGGCTCTGAGATCACACTCCTTCACTAACAGATGAGTTTTTTCAGACTTATCTTTCACATATACACTTCCATCCGATGAATAAGCTGATTTCAACATTTTTGCCCGAACATACTGTCTTGCTGTGAAAAGCAGTTTACTGCGACGTGAAGTAAGATCTTCGTTTATATAAGTGGAACGCCACTGTTCTAAATTTCGGAGATTAATCCGTTTTGAATATATATTTCTGCGAACTCCATAGGTAGCAAACTTTACAATAACTGCTCTACTGCGACCTGTACGAGGTTTACCCACACGATGTGAACGATCAATATCTCTTGGTTCTAGATTCACGCCCAGATCACTTGCCAGTTTTAGAACTACCGTATCCGTATTCTCATTTTGTTCTTCCGGCACCCCTGAAATACGGACACTATTTCTTCGGCTATACTGTTCATTGTCATCAGTTTTCAGTTCAAGCATTTCAACCATCTCCACTAGATCTGCAACCGACCGTTTAAGTTCAACATTTTCCTGTTTTAACTTACTGTTTTCGCCCTTTACATGATTAATCTCTTTCATGAGTGTTTCATTAATGCGTGCAACAGCAGAATCAACAGCGGCATCAACGATACTCTTAATATCAGGTATCTGATTCTGAATAATGCTCTCAATCTCTGGCATCATCGTCTGCTACAACTCGGACGCAACGTTTGTAAGCGGCACAGAGACGTAACCAGTATCGCCCTCCTGATATATTTCACCCTCGTTATCAGAAACTACAGTATCTACAGCAATTGCACTGGCACTTGGAGTAGCTGCGGTAGCCATACCACCAGACTTCTGACGGCTTTTTTTCGAAAGTTGTTGTTGTTTTAAAACTGGGGAAGGAGTTAGAATGCGTTTAGTGCCACCTTTTGGTGTCTGCGACAAAGGTGTGCTCTGTTCAGTCACAGGAAATGATAAGTGGGTTATTTTTTGACTATTAGAGACAGTTTTGTCAATCTCTCCAACACTACACGAATTGTCTTTACTCATATTCTGTTATCATATTCTGTTATCATAGTGTTATCATAGTGTTGTACATTTGTAGCGTTGGGCAGTATACTCCAATAAAAGCCCAACCATGAAATTATTGTATGATCACATATCACGGAGAATAACAAAAGAAATCATAATGGCGACACCATCGATGAGTTTTCAAATGTTTGAAGATATTGAAAGAAGGAAGAACAACATTGAGAAACTAGAATGATACTTGCTTCCACGAACACATAATTCCAGAATCCTTAATGATACTCCACACCCATTTCTAGGCCTAAAAGTCCCACAAAACTACATAATTACTGATATTTAGCAGACAGTCGTGAAATGCACACCATTCACCATTAATCACGTGACTTTCTTTTTTTGGTTTGTGTTTTGTTTGGTGAATACGGGAAAATGTGTATTCCCATGTGAACCCCAGTATTACTATATGAATGTGGGGTTTAACGAGGTCAAATTTATGAAGGCATGTTTTTCGTGAGGCTATTACGTGTTTCTCCCATTGTGTTTGTCTTTAATATTACTTTTGCAATTTGCGTATTGAACCCAATTTGTATTTCTATGTGGTATTGTATTCATATGAATATGATACACCTGTATTTATTCTTGTATATGTACTACACATGAACATGTTATGTTCAAAGTAGAAATAAACTTACTACTACTTAATACTATATACCTGCACGAAATACTGCTGTGTACGACCAGTACGACTTTACCGATTCTAATCACAGTGCGGAACCTACCGTTCGAAACGATGGCGTCACTTACACCCAAAGAGCGTAACGTCAGCGTTTTCCACTTATTTTGTTAAAAATGACTTTATTGGACGGAAAAAAGGTATATGCGCCGGTGCATAACAAAATCTAAAATAAGACCGGTGTGACCAGTACAGACTCAAATCATCCTGCGCACCCATCCACTATGATATTACCTTATGCTTATGTCTCTTTGCATAGATATATTAGCCTATAGTAGGTACATGCCATCAGTGAAGACTCTGATCAGACTGCGCAAATGCGCATGCTGATCTGAGTCTTCGCTGGTTGCTCAAGACTTCTTGTAGATTTTGTCATGTGCTGGCTCATATTATAATCATATTCTCACTATAATAACTTAAAGGTATTTATTCTTGTAACAGTAGCAAACACCGTATGTTCATAATTGTTTTATTGCCTCTTGTGATATACTGTCTATAGCAGATCAAAGGCGGTCTTTAAAAGTATTTATTCTTGTAACAGTAGGACACATCGTCTGTTCATAATTGTTTTATTGGTCCTTCTGATAGACTGACTACAGCAGATCAAAGGCGGTCCTTACTATGGTGATTATTAGCTATTGTTGCACTTAAGGGGAAAATCAATAATGTACACCAGTTAACAGTTAGTAAATTATTGATTTTCCCCCAAGAAGGCGCCTTACTTGTTGAAGACAGAGGACATCTCTTCAGTCAGCACCGAGGGCTACATAATATTATGTAATGAAATGATAGTTCTCAATAGCCAAGAATAAATGCCTTTAAAACGGTGTTGAATCCCCTGACTGAGGCACTTATTAATAAGAGGAAATCAATAACGTACACTTTAGTTAACGGTTTGTAAACTATTTTTCCCTAGGCGGCCCCTTACCAGAACTTCCCTTCAGTCAGCACAGAGGCTACATAATATTTTGTAATGAAATGATAGTCATCAAACGTTGCTTATGTATGCGACGCCAGACGGGCTTATCAACTGCGTACACATGTATTTTATTTGAATTCAAACTTCAATTTAGTAAAATCAGTCTTCGATATAAAAAGATTGGGTACAGCATGGATATTATACGACAGACTGCATGCATGGTAGTTAACCTTATCACGGTTGGCAACTTTGCTTCCCTCTTTAATTGCATGCCGGTGGGCCAGGCCTCAGATTCTATGACGGCTCCAACGTAAAGGCTTATTGAGAATTAGAGAGATCTAATTCAAGGTAATGTTGATTGGTGCCTGATGCTCTGTCTCTGGTCGGCCCCATCGGAGTCTAACTCTTGGTTTTCTTTTGCTCCAGCATTTCAGTGGTTTCTTGCTGTCGAGTCCTCACCGTTGTCTCACCTCTGTGGTTCTTTGATTATTTGTGTTCACGGAGGTGTTGCACTGATTAGTTAGGAGGCCTTCATGCGGCCTGCACAAATTATTTGTCTAAATCGCGACGGCAGTAAGGGCGAGGATTGTTGCCACGTAAAATCGATTTAAGCCCCCAGTGGAAATCTTTCCACTGACCGTTCCAAGGCGGTTCTTCTGTGGCGATTTATTTATGTTGTTGTTTGTTACTTACTGTGTGTACCACTTGTGTCTTTTTATTTTGGATGGCCATACGGCCATTTTGTGGGAAAGTAACTGTCCTTATGGCCTTCCTTTGTTTAGGTTTCCATTATGGTCTGGTCGCTTAATGTTTGTGTTTCTTTCCCTTTGGTGTCTTTGATGGATGGAGTAAGTTAATTGTATCGATTCCTGATCTTTGTTTTACTTCTACTTTTCAAGTCAACCATTTCATGTAACATTCCAAGCTTTTTTTTCCAGGTGTAATCAATTTTACACCAAACATTATACTCAGTAAATACGTCTAAATCCAATCGAAATCACCATGGAACACGTCTGTTCCCTGTGGTGACGCTTTTAAAAAACATTAATAGTTTCAATTTAAAGCATTTAAAGGAAACAGAAAATTCGGTTTCTTTTTTTTAATCAGTGTTAGATCGATTTTCATTTCTCTCAAGAACTGAAAAAGATATATTTTCCCTCGAGGCTTCACCACTCGTGAAACTAGAACAGACCGAAGATCTTACCATACCCCACTTTAGCGAAGTTTACAGAAACCCACAGCCTTTTGATCACTAGTAAGAAAGTACATTGCCATTTGCACGGTTCAAGTCATTATCATTGGAAAGTACACCAAGTGAAGACGCCCAGCTTTGACAATTCCCGAAAAAGTCTTTCATTGGTGAGTATGGAGAAAAAGAAGATTGGAAGATCAGATGAAAAAATGTGGAGAAAATCCACTGTCTCTTATATGATATCAGTCATCATTATTACATTTAGCTTCTATAGTTCCTATGTTATCTTTGACGAAATATTCAGCAGTCAATTTGGCCTATATGGAGAGAAAAATGAATGAAAGAACAAATGAATAAATAAAGCGACAAAGCCAACTGTCTGTTACACACTACAAGTCAACATTGTTGTATTGCATACGATGGTTGAAGCTTTTAGATTTTATAGTTCCTGGAAAATTTTTGACGAAAAATACAAAACAAAATTGGCCTATATGGAGAGAAAAAAGAATAAAGGGACAAATGAACTGAGAAAGTTACATGGTATTATGAGGTGGTTATCATTATTGCATTGCATACCAAGTCTGGGGCTTCTAGATAGCTTTTGTAATTCTTTAGAAATCTTTGGCGGAGTATTTATCTTTAGCTTATATGGAGGGAAGAATGAAAGAAGAGATCAGCAAATAAGCTAAGAACCCACTGTCTCTTACACAATAGCCACATTCCAAATTTCAGGATTCGAGCATTATAGTTCTTGAGAAAACAATGAGGGAACATTTAACATTGGTTTAAATGGAGAGAAAGAAGAATGAATGAATAGATGAACGAAGAAGCTGAAAAAACTCATTGTCTCTAGCATATCAAGGTTCAGGGTTCTAGCTTTTAGAGGTCTTGAGAAATCTTTGATGAAAAATTTAACATTGGCCAATATGGAGAGAATTAAGAATGAAACAAAAATATGAAAGAAAAAGAAATAAGTTAAGAAAGAAAGCCTGTTGTATCTTACACAATGAAAGTCATCAAAATTGCATTGCATATCGAGTTTGAGGATTCTAGATGTTATAGTTCCTGAGAAATCTTTGACAAAAAATTAACATTGGATTATATAGAGAGAAAGAAGAAAGAAACAACAACAACAACAGATAAACGAATCAGCCGAGATAGTTCATTGTCTCTTAAACGATACAAGTCGTCAACATGACGCAGTGTACCACGTTTGAGTCATCTAGCTTTTGCAGTTCATGAGAAACTTTTGACGAAATACTTTTACACTGGCATCAACAAGGAGAGAAAGAAAAACGCAAGGAAACATGAACAAATAAGCCACCATTGCCAATTAAGTATCTCTTACACAATACAAGTCATCATGATTGCATAGTTTTCTAAATTGAAGGGTTCTAGCTCCAATCTGTGGTTCTTGAGAAATCTATGACGAAAGATAATAGTTTCTGTAGGGATGGACGGAAGGAGGGACTTCCCTACGAATGCACCTTAGTTGGGTATTTCATTTCAAAAACACGCCTTTACAATTACATTGTAACCTTCATCACCGAAAAATGAAAATTCTAAGATGAACTATTGTGATATTTGTCTTCTTTCTGCTCAAAATATAGATTGTGGCTCGATGAGGCGGTTCTACCGAGTACCCACAACCTATATTTTAGAGCAGAAATAAGAAAAATAAGGGTTACCCCTGTAAACCCCAGTTTTACTATATAAAAGCGGGGTTCAAGGGGGTCAAAATTATAAAGGTGTGTTTTTCGTGATGCAATGTTAACCATTTCAAAAACACGCCTATACAAATACATTGTAACTTTCATCGCCGAAAAAAAAAAGAAAATTTTATCGTAAAAAATTGTGATATTTTTCTTATTTCAGCTCAAAATATAGATTGTGGGTACTCGGTAGAACCGCCTCATCGAGCCGATTCTAACGAGTACTCACAATTTATATTTTAGATCAGATATAAGAAAAATAAGTTTTACCCCTGCAAACCCCAGTGTTTCTATATAAAAGTTGATTTCAATGGGGTCAAAACTATAAAGGCGTGTTTTCTTGATGCAAAAGATACCCAACAAACCATCACGTAAGTAAGTTCGTGAAACGAAGACCCCCTTAACCGCACTTTATATAGAAAAAGCTTGGGTCTACGGGGTATACATTATTTTTTTATAAATTTCCGATCTAGGGCTTGGTTGTGGGTACTCGTTAGAACCGCCTCAATGAGTTCTAACGAGCACCCACAACCTATACTTGCAGTATAAATAAGAAATGTATCACGGATTTTCATCACAAAAGTAGCCATTTTGGAGATGTGAAAAATGCACTATGTATCGTAATGCGAAAATACCCAAAAAGCAATACACTTTTTTGGGCACTTTTTGGTCACTAACGGAATAAACGGCAAGCTTCTAACATAGGCCTAACATAGTTGTCTATCGCCCGTCCGAACGGACGGAATGACATGTACGGACGGACGGACGGGCGGACGTCCGTCCTCACGAACGGATACTTAAGTGGCTAGGCGTCGGCATATTGACTTCTTAAGTGGCAAATTCTCTTAAGGGGCAAGTCACTTAAGAGACAATTTTTGCCACTTAAGTACCAAAATAACGGAATAAAGTCCATTTGGACTCACGAATATATACTTAAGTGTCAAACTGTCCAAATTTTTTGCCCCCTAAATGTCGTTTCGTTGGTGCTAGTAACCTGCCGTCCGTCTCTAGAGTGCGGACGGACGGACGGACGGAATGAGGGATGTAAATCAGTATACCCTCACTTTTCTAAAGTGGGGTATAAACATCACGAAAACACACCTATATAATTCTGACCCCCTTGAACACTACTTTTATATAGTAAAACTGGGGTTTACAGGGGTAACTCTTATTAGGGCCCCGCACTGAAAGTGTGGGTGCCCTATAGTAATCACTCTGTCCGTCCGTCTGTCTGTCCGTCTGTCCGTCCACAAATTTTTTTATCCTCTTATAGCGCTGCCGGGGCCCTAGTCAGTTTCACTGACAGCTCTAGTTTGTTTTTATTTCTGCTCCAAAATATAGTTTGTCGGTACTCGTTAGAACCGCCTCGATGAGGCGGTTCAAACGTGTATCCACAATCTATATTTTGAGCGGAAATAAGAAATATATCACAATTTTTCAGCTGAATATTTTCATTTTTCGGCGGTAAATTTTGCAATGCATTTGAATAGGCGTGTTTTTCGTTATGTACATGTACGCCTTGTAGTGTTCAGTCGGGGAAATAAAAATCGATCTTACACCGAAAACTTCAAATATTACCCTCTATTTCAGCCATATTTTTTCTGAAATGAACTTTTTCATCGTACAATTTGAAAAGTTAGACTTTATTCAAATCCATGAGTATGATTGCAAACACTTTAGACACTCATCAAGAGCCGTTTCAAATTGATTGGCACTGTTTGCACAGGTATTTGAAACGGTCTATAGGGAAAATGAATGCACCTTCGAGTATTTCTCTTCAGAAAAATTATAGCTACTCGTATGCAGTGTTTTTTTTTTGACATTTCGTTTAATGCTGAGACGCCCAAGGCGGACACTCCGATGTCGTCCCGTATGTGTTGAGTGGCTTTGTGTTTGTTGTTGTTTTAGTAGTTTGTGTTTGGGTGTGCCTGCGTGGTTTTCAGCCATTGTTTCTCGTTCATCTATCTTCTTGAATCATATTGCGTGTCTAGCCCCTCTAATTGACTGAGCACGGGCATTGGATGGCCATAAATTGCAGAATGCCAAGTGTTCTACTCTCATTTGCAATTTTGAATAGTTTCCATACTGCTTCTACTGTAAGGGAAAATGAAGCAATACATTACGAAAACACGCCTATACAAATGCATTGTAAATTCTACTACCAAAAACTGAAAATTTTCAGATGAAAAATTTCGATATTTTTCAATCTTAGTTCTGCTCAGAACATAGATTGTGGATACACATTAGAACCGACCCGACGAGGCGGTCCTAACGAGTACCCACAATCTATGTTTTTGAGCAGAAATAAGAGATAATGTATATCCCTACAAACCCCAGTTTTACTACAATAAAATGGGTTTAAGGGGGTCAAATGAATACAGAAGTGTTTTCGTGATGACCTGCCGCTACTTCTATCACTACCGCCACCTTTTTTTTATTTCTGAACTAAGTATGTTCCGCCTTATAATGACCAGTGGCCTAATACGAAATCGAAAGGTGCTAGGTTTAGTCATTCGTTTTTAAAATTCATTTAGAAACTGGTTGCACATTTTGCATTTTGAAAACAGTGAAGGTCCTGGTCAGACGCCGCATCTTGCGGCGTCTGATTTAGACCTGGACTGTCTGTCAGTGTCCGACTTCTGAGGTTTCACTAAAAATCTCGTTAGTAAAAATAAAGAAGAGTAAATTGATCCTTCCGATTTATGTTTACCAAACGCACATGCGCAACAAACTTTTGAGGTTAGATGAGGCATTTCGTGGACTGGGCTTCATTAATGTCTCCTATACATTTCTTCTACCTGTGGAAGAAATGGCACTGTCGAGACTGAATTCATGCGCAAGCTCACTTTTCCATTTACCAGTCGCCTATATAATAAGCATAAGCATCAATTTATCGTAAGCTGTCTGTCATAAGTGTTCCTAGGTCATGATGTGCCAACTAGCATGTAATTGTTATTAATGCCAATAGTACATGTAACATCATACATTTTCAGTTTCATGCCAAATTAGTCCTTGGTATACTATATCGCTAACAAATATTGATCCCTCTCATCAGCCTTCATAATCACAGTTGAAAATCTTCACTAATTTCCTTAAGGTCATTATTATTTCTCTCCTATTCTCATAATTAACCGAGAAAAGTAATGAATAACAAAAACTGTATGAAGTGTAATCTTCAACAATGACTTCTAACGTTATAGCATCTTCAGCATTCAGTCGTCAATGGATACCGGAATTATTTTTTGCTCTTGTCATAAAAATAGCATTTACGAACTCATCATAACATTATAAAACTCTGGATCGGTTCCGATGCCTCTTGAAGTACAATTCTGCCTATGCACCCCCACCCCCACACACACAAACACCACACACATACACACCTACTGCGTACATCGCGGTGTTCCATTCTAGATCTTGTAACCCTCTTAAAGTTAAGAGAAGCCTCCGTGGTGTAGTGGTTATGCTACTCGACGTGTACAACAGGGATCGTAGGATCCTTTGGGCTTCTCCAGACTTTCGGATAAGTCTTTAAACCCAGGTCCCGTCTCTGTACGCTCTTAGCTGTTGGTGAGACGTATCACTCAAACACTCACTCAGTTAAGATCCAAAGGAACGTCGAGGTTCAGTGGGTCACACACATTAAGGGTCATGAAAATTTGTTGCAGCGGTAATTATATCAGGAACAGTAATTAAAGGTTATTGACTTTATATTGTGAAATATTCGGCACGAGTGCATATGGCGAAGGACGCACGGCGCTTCAAAACTGTGCGACGCTGACCCAGCATTGAGATGAAATGACATCTCAAGCGCTTCTGCCTAAAAAAAAAACAACTACGGTTTGTCTTTCCAATTTAATGTTTGTCATGTTAGTGTTTCTTTCCCCCATTATGTATATTGCTTCTTTTTAGTAAGGTTTGGATATTTGGAGTCACCACCTGTTTGGGAAAGAGCTTCTGACTCGGTTTTCCTGTGGTCCGTTTTGATTACAGTCGTCACTCCATTCTTTCCCCCATTATGTATATTGCTTCTTTTTAGTTAGGTTTTGATATTATGAGCCACCACCTGTTTGGAAAAGAGCTGGTGACTCGGTTTACCTGTTGTCCGTTTTGTTTACTGTCGTCACTAAATGTTTTACTTCTTTCCCTAGTGATATTGTGGGAAAAATGGGATTTAATTGTTCCTTATCGTTTTTCTATTTACTTTATATGCTAGGATGGCCAGATTCGCACCATTTTGTGTATGTACGGTCGTAACAGAAGATGGTGAACCAAGAATCAGCCTTTCTTTGCAGGAGTAGTTCGTCGTAGACGTTCTGTCTCATCACTGACCCTCATATTGATTTATCAAGAGCTGGAATAATTTCGACGATCCTTAATGAAATCAACCCTCTTCATTATGTGCAAACGACAAAACGCGTAATAAAAACAAATTCCATGTAACGAATCCTTAGCACAAGGCTTGGTCTCAGTTCCGATCGGCGCGGGAATCTTTCGATATTCATGAGAGGTTTTTTTTTATACAAGAAACATTTGTTAGAATTGCCGCCTCAATGTTGAGGCGATTTTAATAAGTACCCGTCACATTTTTTGAGCAATGAAGGGCAAAAAAGGTCCTATATTCCCTATTAAATTATAGCTTAATGAGTTTCTTTATACCGGCAAATTCTTTATAACGGACAAATATTGGAAGAAAATATGTCACTATCACGGGGGTTCTCTGTATAAAAGGCATTGTGATAGACTATGGGGAGTCATTTTACTACTATCGCACGACGCTTAACGCCAGCTGTAGAAACAGAGAACCTGTTAGAAATGTCAAATAATAGTCTATTAGATAACCAAATCTTTGTATTAACATGACGATTACACATCCGTGCACGGCCCCCGCCCATCGGGGCTTGAAGAAATATATGGGCTGCATGATGCTTCCACGCAGAGCTGAATCCGACCCACACACGAGTACTGGTAAACTGCTTAGAGGATCTAAGTCTGTACAGGCAAACCGGTGTGTGTCGGACCGTCCATGCTTATAAACCATATTGGTTTCATTGGGCGACAGGGCTTGAGATGTCATTTCATCTCAGTGTCGGGTAAAAGTCCCACAAAATTGGAAACAACGTCTTCAAAATGACCTTTACAGTGTTGACGGGGACGTTAAACCTCAAATCAAACAAACAAACACATCCGTGCGACATAGTGCATTATTTCATATCTCCAATAGTACATTCTTTCATATCTCCAAAATAATTACATTTCTGATGAATATTTGTGATATTTTTTGACTGCAAATATCTTGGGGCAGAATTAAGACAAATAATGTTTACCCTTGTAAACCTCGTTTTCTCTATATGGGCCCCGTCATCCGATTTTGGTACTTATAGCCTATGCGAGCAGCGAAGGTTCAGACGAGCCTGCGCATCCGCGCAGTCTCGCCAGAATCTTCGCTGCTCGCTCATACAAGCAGTGAATCAAGAGGAACCTTCAGACATAAAGCCAAATCCATGGCCCCTCTGAATGGCTGGGCATGCGCAGTTAAAATTTGTCATGACGGAATGCTCGAAGACACAAATTCGCTTGGCGTGGCTCATATAAAGATGTTCATTTTACGGACTTGTTCGCGTGATGATACATATGCACAATTTTTCCCGACACTGAGATGATAGACATCTCAAGCCCTGCCGCCCATTGAAACCAATGGGGCATATAAGCATTGACGGTCCGATTCGCAATCTTGGCCTGGGCAGATGTAGATGCACTAAGCGGTTTACTAGTAGTCGTCTGCGGTCGGTTTCAGCTCTGCGTGGAAGCATCATGCAGCCCATATATTTCTTCAAGCCCCGATGGGCGGGGGCTGCTATTGCCAGATGTCGGGCAACAGCAGAAACTCGGTAAGAATGCTAGTGATAGACACCTGAGTTTTATGTAGTGATTTGTGCGGAAATATACGAATATGACCATCGAATATGTAAATATCGGTGTTTTTTTTTAGTCCTTTCACAGTCGGAATTCGAAAGTGGGTTACTGCTTTTTTTATGTTGCTGCTGTTCGCGTAACCCATGGGGTTTTGTTTGTCCTTTCTTTTCTGACAGAAACCGAACATATCAGATTCCGTTTAACATTTTTCTTTAGTGTCTTTGTTTCTTTTTTCACCTACGACCAAATGTTATATTTTGAAGTCATTTAGATGTCAGATTATGAAAAACATTTGTTTTCTGCTTTTACCTACGATTCTTGGTTGGGTGGAAATATATGGATGTTGGTACAAAATTTGTCGGTAGAGCAACATTGCATCGTATATAAATCATGTAACATCTGGCAATAGCAATTTTCCCGACTTTTTTTCTATTGGCAGACGTCTGGCAATAGCACATTTCCCGACTTTGTTCTTTTGGCAGACGTCTGGCAATAGCACATTTCCCGACTTTGTGCTATTGGCAGATGTCTGGCAATAACACATTTCCCGACTTTGTTCTATTGGCAGACGTCTGGCAATAACACATTTTCCGACTTTGTTCTATTGGCAGACGTCTGGCAATAACACATTTCCCGACTTTATGCTATTGGCAGACGTCTGGCAATAGACTCTTCCTTATAAATATCAAGTTTCAAGATGAGAACACGTCCGTAATCCATATATACTTTGTATAGAACAAAAGTGGGATTTATTGGGGTATTCATTATTTCTTTCGTATTTATGTTCCAAGAAATTGGTTATATACACCCGTTACTCGCCTCAATAAGGCGGTTCTAAAGAGCACCCACACCACATGTTTACATAATATATGAAATAATTCATGCATAATCATCATCAAGTTTGCCATGTGTTTTTGCCATCACGTGAACAATTCCGTGAAATGAAAACCCCTCTGAACCCCACTTTATATAGAGAAAACTGGGGTTTACGGGGGTATATATTATTTTCATTATTTCTCCTCCAAGGCATAGGTTGTGGGTAGTCGTTAGAACCGCCTCAATGAGGCGGTTCTTACGAGCACCCACAACCTATGTTTGCAGAATAAATAAGAAGAATAAATCGAATTTTTATCAGAAAAGTAGCCATTTTAGAGATGTGAAAATGTACCATGTCGCACGGGTGTGTTATCGTAATGCGATGTGAAAACAACACTAGGCCATCGTAATGAAGATATTTGAAATACTGAATACTTGTACTGTTCTATGTCACACGGATATTCTTGATATCTCAAGTGAGTCTCGCGTGATGTGACGATATTTAATCATTCGAGTCGCAACCACCCGACTGAACGGACGTTTTTTTTCGAAGTCTTACATTTAGTGGAGCACGTGGTCGAGATGTAAGTTTTGGATTTTGAAATTGTAGGCAAGTTTTTCTTAGCCTGTTTATTTATGCAGTCAGTAGATACGGCTGAAGACTGCCACTGTTTTATTTGCAAAATTTCAGGCGGAAATTTGTTCGTTAGGTCGAGTAAAACTTTTTGGTGTAACAGTATGTTCAGAAGGAATTGAGCAGCTGTTTTTAATTGTAGAGTTATGGAGCCGCTTGAAGTTACATGTATTTTTGGCGGAATGTTTAATTGTGCAATCAGTAGATACGGTCGAAGATTGCAAAATTTTAGGCGGAAATTTGTTCGATAGGTCCAGCAAAACTTGTTCGGTGTAACAGTATGTTCAGAAGGAATTGAGCAGCTGTTTTGAATTGTAGAGTTATGGAGCCGCTTGAAGTTACATGTATTTTTGCCGGAATGTTTATTTGTGCAATCAGTAGATGCGGTCGAAGATTGCAAGTGTTTAGGCGGAAAGTTTGTTACTTAGCTGGCAGGCTGGAGCAAAATGTTCTCGGTGTAATGTTCATGTTTGAGAGAACATTTTAGAGAGCTGTTTTTGTTCCTATGTGAAACACAGGGTTTAGAACAGCTGATTTGACTAATTGAGTGTTGAACCCGCTTGTAGTTACATGTATTTTTGGCGGAATGTTTTATTGTGCAGATTGCCACGGTTTGTTGGCCGAAAGTTTGTTTGATAGCTGGAGCAAAATGTTTTCGGTGTAATGTTCATTTGTAAAAGAAAAAAAAGGAGCTGTTTGTTGTGTTTCTATTTGAAACACTAGGGATTGAACAGCGGATTTGACTTTCCGCTTGAAGTTACATATAGTTTGGCTGATGTGTGTATTGGTTTTACACGGGCAGTTTGAGTAACACGTGGCGAGATTTTTCATGCTCAACCAGTGTTCATTCAGGTTACAGGTGTTTACAAATGACTGCGGCGGAGTATTTTCTCTTTATTGGGACGTTTTAGATGCTAGGTTTGTGTTGTGGTTCAGCTGCTATTTTGGCTGTTTCGGTCTGCTTCGGGCCGGTAATTACGATAAAACATCTTGTGCTTGTCTTGCTAGGTGTTTTAGGGCAAGTAATTTCCACTGTTTAACCTTTACACCCTCCCATGAACTTGTCCACTAGTCATTGGTTTCGGGTGTTTACTGGCAATTTCGGACCAAAGATGCCTATTAGAGGGAGTGACAGGTAGGCAAAAGTCTAATTTGTCAGGTTTTTAATTTGGTGGTTTTTAACAGGGACGACCCTTGTCCTTACCCAGGAGTTCTAATCTCCCAGTGAAATTTTTCACGCGGGTTGGGGCTGGGTGTTTCTCTGATTTGTTTAGGTTCGTGCAAATAAGGTTTTTCTAGTAATTCCTTATTTGGGGAAGAGTTTTTGACCCAAGTTCTGTGTTTAGTAGTCAAGTGGAACATTGGGTTAATTTTTCGCGGAGAGACGACCTGGCCTCAACTCGCATGCCTTCAGCGGCGGATGTTTGGACTCGGTGTTCAAAAACCGGCTATAAACATTTGAGTCGGTATTTAGGCCGCCTGTATTGAGTAATTACTTGTCTGGAAGCGCGCATAATTCGGATCCCAGTAAATGTAATGTAGTGAGAATCTACCTGTATTAAGCAAGCACCTGTCTTTTACAAATACGTTTTGGCTATTTCATAGGTGTTTGCTTGAAACAGTTTGGACTGGAAGTTTGCTAATTACAGGTCTACTTTAATATTTAACATTTGTAATCAAGGTAGTAGAGCTTATATGCTTTATCGGAGCAGGTTTATATACACACAGATCTTTTACGGTATGCTATCCATGGATAAAAAGGAGTGTTTGGAGTGTTGGGTGTTTTGTAGGGTCTTCGTGGGGAGATGAGTGTTTAGCAGCTGAGAGGAAGTTGTTCATTCTCTATTCCCCAGTACTTAAATAAACTTGAGTCACATTGAGCGCAGGGTCACTTGGGATACTATTATATCTCAAGTGAGTCTCGCGTGATGTGACGATATTTAATCATTCGAGTCGCATCCACCTAGTACAGGTTAGGAGGTGTTTAAGAGCACGTCATTGTTATTTGTTGTTTGGTACCCTTATCGGGCGTTTTAGACCCCGTAGTAAGGACTGACATTTGTGGGTGTCCTTTTTTCCCGTAGGCAATTGGCAGTTGGAGTGCCCTTCCCCGTTTGATCGCTTCCGCGGCTGGGGGTGCTGAGGAGTGTGTGGCTTGGTTCCTCTCTGGTGGGTGTTTGGGGCTGGCGTCCCTTGTCGCGGATCCTGGTGTGTGGATGTCGTTTGGCGTGTCGCCGGTGACAGTTCAGATTATCGGGTCTGAGAGTTTGGCTATTTCTGGGGACTGTCCATGGGGGTGGAGACGGTTTTTGAATTTGTGGACTCGCGTGTCTCTATGAGGCGGTGCAAGTCGTGAGGAGTTTCGGGAATTCGGGGGTCGCGGAATAGGTGTTGTGTAGGCTTCTCCGTTGCATGATGAATTGCTTGCAAAGAAAGTTTTTTCTTGAATCTGTTGTCTAATTTTCGAGTATTTATATAAAACGGCTACGGAAGCTATTCTTGTTTAGGTTTTCTCCCTTCATATACTTTACAACACGTGTGCCTCGCTTTAGGTGACATATTTCATTGTTTATAGTGCAAGGGAGAAAACCTGAACTACACAGAATCAATTATCCAGTTTCTTGAATTAATAATCGAGACCACGGATCATACTCAGTTTTCAGCTACATGCAGATTATCATGTAATGGAGGGGGTTGCATGGCGCATGTACTGAGATTTTCGTGTTTTTGAGAATTTGTTCGATTTGCGTTGCTTTCTACAGACGCGTGGGTCCATGGGTTTGGGGACTGTCTTTGTTTTTGTGGACGGTCTTTGGAGGTGGCTGGACTCTCAGACCTGATTATGAATTGGCATTTAAAAAAAAAAATAAAAAAAAAAAAAATAAGTAGCACATAAAATATGCATGTTTGATTTTGCATTCTGTGATTCAAGTTTTCACTCTCTATTCCCCAGTACTTAAATAAACTTGAGTCACATTGAGCGCAGGGTCACTTGGGATACTATTATAGTATATTCTAATCTTGTTATGACTGATTTCCATAAATAATTGTCTATTTAGTTCCATGAGTACAAAGATATTGTTAACCTTGCGAAGACGCATAGCATATTTATCACCTTTTTGCACCTATGGAACGTGAAAAGCCTGGTCTTGCGGGTTTTTGTGCCAAGATAAGGCACATATGTGCCTGCTTTGTTAATAAGACCAGGGCCCAGGGGTTGGTAACTCGAAGCACTCTTAAGGCTTACGGCGACCTTAAGTATATCTAAATCACCTCGTAGCGATTAGTGTGAGTAACTCGAAAGTACCGTAATTTATTGAGATAACTTAACCATATCGTAAAGTTACGGACAACTTAGGCATGCCTTAACCTCATCTTAACTATTGCGAAAGAAAAAGACACTACATATAAGCATAAGAAAAGAAGTTGTACATCTATCTACTTTTTTTCTCGGCACACAGTGTTTCTTTTAGTAATGATACAGAAAATGTGTTTGTGAAACACTATGCCCCAAACCATATGTTAGCCACTAATAGACACATAATTAAAAAAAAAAAAACATAATTAAACAACAAGGTTTCCCATAGCCACGATGCGTAAGCCCGAAAAAGAGCGTTATTTTATTTTGCTATGCCCTGGCTTACAAAAGTTTCCCAAGCGCTTTGCACGAGAATAAAAATCACACAGGTAAATCGTAAGTGGTAAGATAGTCGTCACTTTATGGAAACGATACGACAGGTTTTCAGTTACCGGCATTACGAGACCATCAATTTTACAGCGGTCAACTTAAGTATGTCTTAAGTACATCTTAAGTTGCTATATTTACGATGGCTTCGAGTTACCAACCCCAGGGTTACAATGCGTACATAAATTTTAAGTACCTACTTAAACTAAGTATTTACTTAACTGTCGTATAAAGTGAGCTTCAAAGAAATTGTTGCTTAACCAAGGAAAATACTTAAATATTTAAGGTAACCCAGGTAGGTACCTTAACTTTTAAGATTTGACCTTAACACATGAATATATATATCAACTACGGCAAACATTGAGACTTTTATTTGATCGTGGATAACGATGTTGCTCGGTAACTCAGACGGTAGAATGTTTGCACGATATACGAGAGGCACTAGGTTCGATCCCCGGTCGAGCCATTTTTTTTCTCCCTGTGGCGCAAGTCAACTTGGCGATGAGGTAGTATGCTACTGGGATGTATTTCTCCCTTGGTGTGTCAAAGTGTGCGACGAATAGAGCTGTGTAAAAAAAAATATTTTATAATACTTTATAATACTGGAGACAGGGCAACAATTTATTGTTTGGTGCAGGAAGGTTCTTATAAATTAGAGGGGCCTTTAACGACTTTGTTGTTTTTGTCAGTGTGTGTGGGGGGGGGGGGGGGTGGGAGGGTGTGTTTAGGGGTGGGGGTGAAGGGGCGTGGGAGGTGCATATCACTTTTGTCTGTTATTTAAAAACTGATCATGTGGCACATCGGGTCCATGCTTGTGCATGTACTGCTACTTTTACGCAAACGATGTTCACAACGTTCATATCCCGTCTTTATTTTCAGTGGATAACGTTGTTTCAGGAAATAGTGCATTAAAGTAATGATTTTTATTTTTCTGCTATTCATGAAAGTATGAACGAAGTGGGTCGTCTGCAAAGTCATGTAAACTTTGCTAGCGACCCGCCGTCGTTCATACTTTCATGAACATCAGTAAAAATTGAACGACCCGCAGAAAAAGCGACCGACTGAAGTCGGTTGATTTCTAAGAGTGCCCTAAAATCACCGTGTCATTCTGTCAGTCTGTAACCCGTTTGTGAAAATTGGTGATAGTGACTTAACCGCTTGGAATATTTAAAACAAATTTGGCATACTGACAGATATCAATGATATCTAACCAATGAACTTGCGAAATATTACATTCCTTTTAGTATTGCCTCGCCGAGGCGAAAAATGTGAAAATTTTCGAACTGCTTCTCCTCGGAAACCATTGGGCCGATTGAAGTCAAAATTTCATATGGAGCCTCTATGGGATGGGGAAACCAAAATTTGCTCATGGGGTCCGGGTCACATGACCAAAATGGCCGCCAAGCCATAAATGGTCTGTCTGTCTGTCCGTCCGTAACCCGTTTATGAAATTTGGTGATTGTGACTTAACCGCTTGGAATATTTAAACAATTGTTGGCATACTGATAAATATCAATGAGATCTAACCAATGAACTTGCGAAATATTACATTCCATTTAGTAAAGCCTCGCCGAGGCGAAAAAATGTGAAAATTTTCGAACTGCTTCTCCTCGGAAACCGTTGGGCCGATTGAAGTCAATTTTCATATGGAGTCTCTATGGAATGGGGGAAACCAAAATTTGCTCATGGGGTCCAGGTCACATGACCAAATGGCCGCCAAGCCATATATGGTTAAAACCTTTCAAAAGTAGTCTTCTCCAGAACCACTGGGCAGATTTCCACGAAACTGGGACGTAGGCCCATCATAAATTGCTAAAATGGTGACCCTTGGTTGACCTTGACCTTCTTGTTGCCTAGGTCAAACTTTGACACGTATTGGAAAAGACGAATGCATTTTATCCTGCAAACGATTCAGAATACAGTACTAAAGTATAAGATAGATTTTTGCTCCTTACGATAAGGCGCATTTATTGGGGGAACAGTTTTAGGTCCAGGTCACATGACCAAAATGGCCGCCATACCCATATATGGTAACACTCATAAAGCTGAAAGCATCCGGCGGGACGTGCACTTCAGCTGAAGCACTAGTTATTTTTTATATTTACATTCTTTGTTCCTCATCACTGGGCGGAAAAAAAAAATGCTTTTAAGGCAAACTTCTAAATAGAAGGCAATGATCAGGAATCGATACGATCAACCAACAGCTCCCAGCAGAGACACCAAAGTTAAAGAAATACAAACATGAAACAACATACCCTAATTGAAACATCAATAGCGGAAAGCCAAAAGGACATTTACTGTCCCACAAAATGGCCAATAGGCTATCCAAAATAAAATAATATAAGCGACACAAAGACAAACCATAACACAAAACACAAAAATAAACCGCGGCAGAAAAAACCGCCTTGGAACGGTCAGCGGAAACGAATTCCACAGGGGGGGGGCGGGGGGGGGGGGGGCTTAAATCGATTTTGACGTGGCCACAATCCTCGCCCTTACTTCCGTCGCGATTTGGATAGATACTTTGTGCAGTCCGCATGAAGGCCTCCTAACTCATCAGTGCAACATCTCCGTGAACATAAATAATCAAACAACCACAGAGATGAAACAACGGTGATGACTCGACAGCAAGAAACCACTGAAATGCCGGAGCAAAAGAAAACCAACAGTTAGACTCCGATGGGCCCGACCAGAGACAGAGCATCAGGCACCAGCCAACATTACCTTGAATTAGATCTCTCTAATTCTCAATGAGCTTTTACGCTGGAACCGTCAAGAATTTGAGGCCTGACCCACCGGCGTGCAATTAAAGTGGGAAGCAAAGTTGTCAACCGTGATTAGGTTAACTACCATGAATGCAGTCTGCCGTACAACCTTTATGTTGAACCCAATCTTTTTATATCGAAAAATGATTTTACGAAATTGGGTTCTGAAGTCATTGCGGTTATAAAGCTGAAAAATATTTGCATGCTATTTTTCTACAAAGAGCGGAACAGCATTGTCGTCGTCAACGCCATGTGAGATCGTAGAGAACCATGGTTTATACTGGATTCATTTGACGCCATTGAAAATCTAATGGCTCGATGTGTTCATGGAAGTATGAAAAACATTGTTTTCTATAGGTTTACATTAGGCTCTTATATTAACTATTTTGGCGTGAACAACTGTAACGTATGTCAACTATGTACTTTTGCTGGAATCCAATTTTACAATCCAGTTCTAAGGCCCGTTCCGCCGGTAAAACATTCATCCCTGCAAATGATGCCAATGGAGCGTGTTCAGACACCGAAATTTTATCGCCGCTGCCGGGGATCGAAACCGTGACCTCTAGCATCAGAGGCAAGAAGCAGAAGATACAATTTAAGCAGCGAAGAACAAAATTAAAGTGCTCATCACTCTGCGCGAAGGCCGGGCTGATTCTCTCTCTCTCTCTCTGTCTCTCTCTCTCTCTCTGTCTCTCTCTGTCTCTCTCTCTCTGTCTCTCTCTCTCTCTCTCTCTCTCTCTCTCTCTCTCAGTACGAAAAAAGGGTTTGTTACAAATGCTCAGATTGCTTCCATTAACCCATTTAGTACCAGAAACCCCAAAACTGGTACCCTGACAAACAGTGCGTGCCCAGATCAGACGCCGCCGAACGCGGCGTATAATCAGGGCCTCCACTGTTTGCTAAAAGTTCAGTCATTTGCGATATAAATTTTGATGAAAACACAACTTGACACCCCTAAATTATGAAATGAACTCCTGCTATATATAAGGAGGAAGATTCCATTTGGTACAAAAAGGGTTAAAAACAAATGTTCATTTATCGTCAGTTCTTATATATGATTTTAGGTCCAGCGTGTGACGAACTATGTTCACCAGCAGGTCTCCTAGCAGCGAAACTGAACAAGCCTGTCATAAGCTATAGTTGTGCCTCCACTCAGCTCAATAGCCGTACTCTCTATCCCACCTTCGTCAGAACATCCGTTGTGTACGCTGACATCGGGAATGTTGTGCTAGACATTGTTAAGCATTTCGGGTGGAATCGGGTAGTACTGATAACAGGACATGAGGATATATGGCGAGAGACAGCAATCAATTTTCAGGTACATCGAACAGTTGAACTTCAATCATGGCCCGAAAACCTTTGGACCATAAAATGTGTTCGAGACAATGGTAGATCATATCGCAAGGTCAGGGGCCGTAATACACAGGACACGCGTTATAACGAAGCTCGTTATAACGGCAAAACTCGTTATAACGACAATTTGAATGGAGTGAATTCTTAGCTCAATGTTTAGCTTCGATTCTGTGCGGCTTGGGCTTTCCTCTGTCGAATCCGTAGTCACGAAAGACTCTTGTAATTTAATACCACAGGAAACAAATGACTAATGTTATAGACATTTGTTAGAATCGCCTAGTCGAGGCGATTCTAGCAGATGGTTATAAAATTTGTTTCTTGGAGTGATTATGTGGAAAAGACCTTTTATAACGTGTCATAATCTTAACTGGGATTCTTTATAACGGCAAAGTCATTATAACGGCACAATAGGGATCAAATATGGTCTTTATAACGCGGGTCCTCTGTATGAATATTGTTTCGTTGTTCTTTAAACTAAAAATGTAAGACAAATGCTATATGCTATAAACGCATGCTATATGTTCTGTTGTGGCTGATGAGACCTAATTGGCCGAAATCAGCTAGTCTGGCCCAGAAAACATGCACACTCCATATTTTAGCTCACCAGAGCCGAAGGCTCCGGGGGAGCCTATAGGATAGACAGTTGTCCGTCGTCTGCGTCGTCGTCGTCTGCGTCGTATGTCCGTCGTCAACACTTTCAAACGACTTCTCCTCTGAAGCCACTGGGCCGATTGGGCCCAGATTTTATCCGTAGCATCCTTGGGCGGGGGGATTGAAAGTCTGTGTTTTTTTATGAAAATCGGCTCATTAGTTTGGTTGCTATGGCAACTTAGAGTTCCCATAGACTTATAATGGGGAAAATTGAAAAATGGCATTTACTGCCAAGCCTCTGCAGATATTTTGACAAAACTTTCATAGAAATGTTCCTTGGACAATCTACTATCTGCCATATGAATTTAGGGCTGCTGCTCATTTGTATTGGTTGCCATGGAAACCAAAATGAAAAAAATAGAAAAAAATATTTAAAAAATCATCTCCTCATAAACGGTTTGTCTATGAGGCTGAGAGTTTATGGAATAATTCACCATATTTGCCTTTGCAGGTTTTGTGTTTTTTTATGAAATTCGGTTCTTTAGTTTGGTTGATATGGCATAGACTTATAATGGGGAAAATTGAAAAATGGCATCAACTACCAAGCCTTTGCAGATATTTTGACAAAATTTTCATATAAACGTTCCTTGAGTAAACTTCTCTCAGCCATATGCTTTTATGTCAACCTGTGTGTCCCGTAGGTTGTGCCAGAGCCATGCCCCGCCCCCTCCACTTCATAAAATGCCTTATATCTCAGAAACCTTACAGATCCCCATATATATTCTTGTTCCTTATGACAAGAAGCATTAAGTGACACCAACCTGCGGGTTCCCCCGGATTTGCCGGGGACATGCCCCGACCCCTCCACTTCATTAAATGCCATTTATCTCAGAAACCATTCAGATCCCCACCCCTAAACCGAATATATTCTTGTTTCTTATGATAAGACGCACTCAATGACAGCAACCTGGGGGTCCCTCGGGATGTGCCTGGGCCATGCCCCACACCCTCCATTTCATAAAGGGCCCAATATCCCAGAAACCCTACAGATCCCCACCCCTAAACCATATATATTCTCGTTGCTTATGATAATTCGCATTCAGTGACACCAACCTGGGGGACATCCAGGATGTGCCGGGGCCATGCCCAACCCCCTCCACTTCATAAAAGGCCAAATATTCCAGAAACCTTCCAAATCCCCACCCCTAAACCATATTTATTCTTGTTCCTTATGATAAGATGCATTAAGTGACACCAACTTGGGGGTTCCACCAGATGTGCCGGGGACATGCCCCTCCCCCTCCACTTCATAAAATGCCATTTATCACAGAAACCATTCAGATCCCCACCCCTTAACCATATATATTATTGTTGCTGATGATAAGACGCACTCAGTGACACCAACCTGGGGGTCCCCCGTGATGTGCCGGGGCCATGCCCCATCCCCTCCACTTCATAAAAGGCCAAATATTCCAGAAACATTTCAGATCCCCACCCCTAAACAATATATATTCTTGTTCCCTATGATAAGACACATTCAGTGACACCAACGTAGGAGTCACCCAGGGCATGCCCGGGCCATGCTCCACCACTCAACTTCACAAAAGAACATATATCTGAGAAACTGTTCAGAGCCCTATCCCTAAACCATGATATATTCTTGTTCCTTATGATAAAACGCAATCAGTGACACCAGCATGGGGGACTCCCGGGGCGCCATCGGCCATGTCCCACCCCTTTACTTCATTAAAAGCCATATATCTCAGAAACTGTTCAGATCCCCACCCCTTAACCATATATATTCTTCTTCCTTATGATAATTTCCCACTTCATAATAGGCCATATATCTCAGAAACCATTCAAATCCCCACCCCATAATCACATATATTATTGTTCATTGTTATTAGACACATTCAGTCACCCCCATCTTGGGGGGTCCGCAGGGGCCATTTCTCTCCCATCCACTTCATAAAAGGGCATCATATCTCAGAAACCGTTCAGCATTCAGTGACAGCAATCTTGGGCTTTTCTGGGATCCACCATGCCTGAATCCCTCCACTGCTTAAAAAGCCTTACATCTCAGGAGCCATACATATCCCCACCGCTAAACCATAATGTCTCTGTTCCTTTTGATAAGATGCATTTAGTGACACCAACCAGGGCTCCATTGGGTTCATGCCCCGCCCTCTCTACTTTATAAAACACCTAATATTTCAGATACAGTCCACATGAGTGCTCTTTTGGGTATGGGGTTTGTTTGGGAAACTTTTAATTGGTAGATTAAAATCATATCCTGTTTAAATACGATGTCATGGGCAGTGCCCACCTGAGCTCTGGTTTATGAAATTTGGCTCTTTGGTTTGTTTGCTATGGCAAGTTAAGAATTTCTATTGACTTATAAATGGGGAAAATTGAAAAATGACATTTATACCTTTCAAGGTATTTTGTCAAACTTACATAGAAATGTTCCCTTAATAATGTTCTTTTAGGCCTATTAGTTGCCACAGATGGGAAATTATCAATTGCCATCTATTGTCTTGCAACAACACATTCAAGCGACATCAGAACTCTGAAGCCACTAGGCTGATTGGGTCCAAATTCTATCTGTAGTATCCTTGGGCGCAGGGCTTCCATGGTTAGTTAAAATACATTGCTGCCAGTGGGCAGTGCCCCCTGAGCTCTGGTGAGCATGGTGGCCCATGGGCCTCTTGTTTCAGTTATGTTGTGTATTCCTTGCTTTCAAAGGATAACCCCTTTATAGAACATTTTATTATTGTAATATTTGCCCTTTGCCTGTATGTATTGCTAATATCTTTTTGTTCCCCGACAATAGTCGAAGGAGACTGGAGTATTGGGCTCGTCCGTTTGTCCGTACCTAGACACAATCTTGTCTTCACAACACCTGCTACATTTTTTAAGGACAATTGATGAAAATTTCCAGTTATTGTTCCCATGACCTTGAGATGATCATATGTTATCGAGATCATGCTTGAGTGATTTTATGCCCCCACCCCTGATCAAAGAGTCGGGGGCTTATAGGTTGTGGTCTGTCTGTCTGTCTATCTGTCCGTCTGTCTGCCCGTCCTGTTGATCCTTTTGTTTGTCCATAAAAAATAGCATTGGGCATGAATGGTAACTCATTGGGCTTCCATATTTCACATATACGTTTCTTTTCACAAGACCTTTTTTGTGGTACCATACTGTTTGATCTCGTGACCTTGACCTTGACCTTGACGTTTGACCTATTTTTTAAACAGTAGCATTGGCCATCACTTCTGATTGGTAAGTGTTAGAGCTTTCGAACTTCATATGTACATTTCCTGCCACAAGACCGTACCAGTGGTATATATCCGCTATGACTTCAGCGCCTAATTTCGTAAAATCATTCTTCGATATTTAAAAAATTGGGTACAACATAAATGTTATACGACAGACTGCATGCATGGTAGTTAACCCAATCAGGGTCTACAACTTTGCTTCCCTCTTTAATTGCACGCCGGTGGGTCAGGCCTCAGATTCTATGACGGTTCCAGCGTAAAGGCTAATTGAGAATTAGAGAGATCAAGTTAATGTTGGTTGGTGCCTGATGCTCTGTCTCTGGTCGGTCCAATCGGAGTCCAAATGGCAAGCAATTGAGAAGAAAACAACACTTTGTAAATGAACAGATGCTCTTAATGGGGACGCCACACGACATCGTGAATTAGCGTGGCAAATAATCAGGAAAAGATACCTATTGCAACTATTATAGAAATACAATATTCTTCATGTTCCGCCGGCAATAATCATCAGAGAACCTCTGCAGTCAGATGTCATCCCAGGCTGCCGCAATAAGTGAAATGACAGTCGGATTATAACTGACACCTGCCTTTGCTATTTCAAGTTTGTAGAAATCTGCATTTGAGCTCTTGGCGTGAACTGAATATTCGACAAACTCCGGGGGTGAAACCCATTCCCTTTTTTACTGTTTGGCTGTCCGTTCCAGGGTTATCCATCAGCCTGCTCTTTCCATCGCGTTAACAAGTCCGTGCTATGGATACAAGTTCCCTTATCAACCACACGTATGCATAGATTGTAGGTACTCTTTAACGAGAACCGCAATCTATGTTTGCAGCAGAAGTATGAAAACACATTTGCATCAGAAACTGTTAGCTTTAGAGAAATGTAATAGTGTAACATAGTGTCAGAGGGGTGTGTGAACCTATTGGGAGACGGCTAAATGCGTGTATCCAAGCTGCTAAATTTACAGGGGATAAAATATTATTGTTTCAAGACTTCGCGGAGTGCGAACATCCGAAAACGCATTTTCGCTTGCCGGGATCATTTGTAGGTACGTGACCATACGCTAAAAATATTAATATTCACCTTTCCTCAAAATGTCATTATTCTATCGATCTATCAGCCATCAAGCGAAGGAAACCAATTTTACTGAGAATATGATGCTTTATTTCGTTGGCAATAAACATAACCTTGGAATCCTATAAGAATAATTGACTTAACATATCTATTTTTGCTTATGGTGACACTTCTGATGACAATAAATTGTCACCTCGGTCTTTCATACAATCGTGGTCGAAAATCAGCGATGCGATAACTATAGTCAGCAACGATAAAAATGTTCACGTTTCTTTGTCAAATAGTGCGCGTATTTCCATATTTTGATGGGTAAACACACACACACACACACACACACACACACACACACACACACACACACACACACACTTATATTTTTTTGTTTTGGATAGCCGACTGGCCATTTTGTGGGAAAGAAACTGTCCTCATGGCTTTCCGCTATTGATGTTTCCATAAGGGTTTGTTATTTCACGTTTGTGTATCTTTCCTTTTGGTGTCTCTGATGGGAGCTGTGGGTTAATTGTATCGATTCCTGATCCTTGCTTTCACTTTTATTTGGCATAACAGAGCTGTTTTGTTTGTGCCGTGTGGTGGCTGTGAAAGGTCTCCCCGTACACGCATTTAATGCTCTTATTTTACCAATCCTCAGGGATTGCCTTAACAATTGCTTTTCAGCGTTTCTTAATTTGACTTCATTTAGATACTTGTTGAAGGTCTTAATTGGGCCGATGTTCGTACCGCGTTGTATAACAATTGCTTGTTTGATATCTGTGGGCTTTTTATAGACATGGCTGTTTTCTGGGCTTTTGTTATACTCACCTTCTATTTGAAGGATTTACCGATTTTCCGTATACTGTTTGACTTAATGACCGGTATTTTTTTTTTTAGCTCACCTGTCACGTAGTGACAAGGTGAGCTTTTGTGATCACAATTGTCCGTCGTACGTCGTCCGTGCGTCCGTCCGTGCGTCCGTCTGTGCGTGCGTGCGTAAACAATTTCTTGTCCGCATGATAGCATCTTCATTTATGATTTGATTTTAACCAGACTTGCACACAACTTGTACCACCATGAGATCTGGGTTCCTTTCTTGAACAAGCCATATCCCATCATGTGTTACGGAGTTACGGGCCCTGAAAGGGCAAAATTTGCCTATTTTGATCTTGTCCGCACGATAGCATCTTCATTTATGATTTTATTTTAACCAGACTTGCACACAACTTGTACCACCATGAGATCTAGGTTTCTTTCTTGAACCAGGTGTATCCCATTATGTGTTACGGAGTTACAGCCCCTGAAAGGGCAAAAATTGCCTATTTTGGTCTTGTCCGCACGATAGCATCTTCATTAATGATTTGATTTTAACCAGACTTGCACACAACTTGTACCACCATGTGATCTAGGTTCCTTTCTTGAACCAGCCGTATCCCATCATGTGTTAGGGAGTTACAGCCCCTGAAAGGGCAAAAATTGCCTATTTTGGTCTAGTCCGCACGATAGCATCTTCATTTATGATTTGATTTTAACCAGACTTGCACACAACTTGTACCACCATGAGATCTGGGTTCCTTTCTTGAACCAGCCATATCCCATCATGTGTTACGGAGTTACGGCTCCTGAAAGAGCGAAAATTTCCTATTTTGGTCTTGTCTGCATGATAGATGTTTCATTTATGATTTGATTTTAACTAAACTTGCACACAATTTGAAACACCACAAAATCTCGGTCAAGTTCGAATATGGGTCATGTTGGGTCAAAAAGTAGGTCAGTAGGCCAAATCAGAAAAAAAACCTTGTGAAGACAAGGGAGGCCACAGTTTTGATCCGATCATCATCAAACTTGCCCAGAATGATCATTTTGACAATATCTCAGTCAAGGTCGAATATGGGTGTTGTCGGGTCAAAAAGTAGGTCAGTAGGTCAAATCATAGAAAAACCTTCTGAACACACTAGAGGCCACAATTTATGTCCAATCATCATCAAACTTGCTCAGAATGATCGTCTTGATAATATCTTGGTCACCTTCGCATAAGAGTCATGCCGGGTCAAAAAGTAGGTCAGTAGGTCAAATCATAGAGAAACCTTGTGAATACACTAGAGGCCGCAGTTTTGGTCCGATCATCATCAGACTTGCCCAGAATGATCATTTTGACAATATCTCGGTCAAGTTTGAATACAGGTCATGTCGGGTCAAAAAGTAGGTCAAATCATAGAAAAACCTTGTGAACACACGAGAGGCGACAGTTTTCGTCCGATCATCATCAGACTTGCCCAGAATGATCATTTTGACAATATCTCGGTCAAGTTCGAATATGGGTTATGTCGGGTCACAAAGTAGGTCAGTAGGTCAAATCATAGAAAAACCTTGTGAATACACTAGAGGCCACAGTTTTTGTCTGATCATCATGAAACTTGCTCCAAATGATTATCTTGACAATTTCTGGGGCAAGTTCGAATATGGGTCATGTAGGGTCAAAAAGTAGGCCAGTAGGTCAAATCATAGAAAAACCTTCTGAGCACACTAGAGGCCACAGTTTTGGTCCGGTGATCATCAAACTTGCTCAGAATGATAGTCTTGACAATATCCGGGTCAAGTTTGAATATGGGTCATGTCGGGTCAAAAAGTAGGTCAGTAGGTCAAATCATAGAAAAAGCTTGTGAACACACTAGAGGCCACAGTTTTGGTCCGATCATCATCAAATTTGCCCAGAATGATCATCTTGACAATATCTCAGTCAACTTCAAATATGGGTCATGTTGGGTCAAAAAGTAGGACAGTAGGTCAAATCATAGAAAAACCCTCTGAACACACTGGTGGCTACAGTTTTGGTCCGATCATCATCAAATTTGCCAAAAATGATCATTTGACAATATCTCGGTTAATTTCGAATATGGATCGTGTCTGGTCCATATGTAGGTCAGATTGTTGAAAAACCTTGTGAACACACTAGAGGCCCAAGTTTTGGTTCGATCATCATCAAACTTGCTGAGAATGATCATCTTGACAATATCTGTGTCTAGTTTGAATATGGGTTATGTCGGGTCAAAAAGTAGGTCAGCAGGTCAAATCATAGAAAAACGTTTTGAACACCCTAAGAGGCCACAGTTTCAGTCAAATCATCATAAAACTTGCTCAGAATGATCATCTGGACAATATCTCAGTTAACCCGAATATGGGTCATGTCAAATCAAAAAGTAGACCAGTAGCTTGTTTTGTCATAACTTTTGAACCGTTTGAGATAGAGCCTTCAAATTTGGCATGTAGGTTCCTTCTGACAAGGGCTTCCCACTTATTAAGATTTGACCTGTGACCATGACCTGTGACCTACTTTATCAAACCTTTTGAACCATATGAGATAGAGCCTTCATATTTGGCATGCATGTTCCTTGTGACAAGGTTTTCTCAGCCATTCAAAACTTTTGACCCATGACCTTGACCTTTGACCTACTTTGTCATAACTTTTAAAGCATTTGAGATACAGCCTTCATATTTAGCATGTAGGTTCCTTGCGACAATGTTGCTTAGATTATCCGCTACCAAAAAGGCTAAAACAATCCCACTCGGATGAACAAAATGGTCACCGAAGGTAAAAATAGAAAAATATTGTAAATTTGATTCAAACGGAAACTCCCCCTAAACCCTAAGGCCAATTTGATTCAAAGTTCCCAGGAATGTTGCCTAGGTTACTCCCTACCAAATAAGCTAAAATCACTCTGCTGATGAACAAGATGGCCACAAGAGCTAAATATAGAATGCACTCGAGACAGTGACACACAGGTGAGAGAACCAGGGCCCTCTGGGCCCTCTTGTTTTTGTTTTTTTTTTTGGTTGGTTTTACGGCCCTTTCAAGATTATTTCACTCATATCGAGCCGATCGTTTATCAGAGGTGGGCGAAAACCGGAGTGCCCGGAGAAAAACCACCTGACCTTCCGTTGCAGAACTTGGCGTCTCACATGTGACCCGAGCGAGGCTCGAACCACAGCGGTGAGAGACCTAATGATCAAGAGTCAGCGCTCTTAACCACTAGGCCACGGAGGCCCGTCTTAACTACCGGTATGAAAATCGCTTTAGTTTTGACGGTAACACCCCTTTAAACACACATGCGTATCACAAATAAATTTCAACTTACTATATCTCCCTTTAGGTTACATTTTGTTTCTTCTGTACGGATTCCCCATTTTATTAATACTTTTAGAGTTATGTTGCCGTCGGTATTGGTGAGGCCCTTAATTTTTTTCGGCCGCGTCCTTTAATTTTTTTTTTTTTCGGGGGGGGGGGTGGTTTTGGTTTTACGGCCCTTTCAAGATTATTTCACTCATATCGAGCAGATCGTTAATCAGAGGTGGGCGAAAGCCCGGGGTACCCGGAGAAAAACCACCTGACCTTCCGTTGCAGAACTTGGCGTCTCACATGTGACCCGAGCGAGGCTCGAAGTCCGTTAATTTAAGTGGAGCAGGTAGTACTTATTTATTTATAAATAATCTGAGACTTAGATTATCTCCTATCACATCGCCCATTCTTCGGAAATATAACAATCCTTTCAAAAAAGTGGAATATATCCTACTATTTCTAAGTACAATGCTAAGAGGTGCAGGTTCTGTTCACATTTATGCACTGCGTCTACCGTTTCTTCGTCTGTAAACGGTAGACGACTTGCTATTGTTAACATGTCCGATTTGACATGTAACTCTACGGATTTAATATATGTGATTACTGACATACTGCAAATTGTAAAATGCAGTATGTCGGACAAACTAATCGCATATTAAAAGCACGATATAACAAACACTATCGTAGAATGAGTAAAATAGAAGTGGAGGCAATGATAAGCCTAAAGAAAACTGACACTTTCTTGTACCGTCATTTCAAACGTACCGGTCATTCTATAAAAGATATTTCTATACAGCCAATGGAAAACATTTACTATGATGTAAATTCTACAGTTAGGTTTAAAATTATTTAACGGCATGAAACTGAATTAAAATGGATTACATTATCACAGGCACCTTTTCCATTGGGCTTTAATGACAACATTTATCATGCGAGTTATATATCTAAATGCCAGATTTTGATATTTTCTCGCTTCTGGAATGTCGAAAGCTTAAAGCTAGAGCGCACGGCACCAGAAAAAAATGGCAATTGTAAACGTAAAGTACGTGCTTTTAAAAGAAACAATACCAGGCTGAAGTGACTGTCCATAATATTATTGAATCATGGACGCCATACAATGCTTGTTGTTCTAAGTTCATTATCCATTTCTGTAGTACGGATTCTGGACACCGAGGCGAATAAATTCTACGATAGTTCTCATCAGTTATCTTCTGGGACAGTTCGGTGATTTCATCCATTCTTGTTTTCAAAATACTGAAACACCCATATAAATACAGAAAACCTGTTAGATCTATCATTTTTAATTTCAATTTACTTGTTTCTGATCTTGACACTAACACTCCTGATACCTGTGATTGTAAACATTCAGTGTATTGCAATCCTGCTGGTGGTCATATTATTACTTGCAATTTAAAAATTATTCCTGATTCTAGGATACGAAATGTAATTTCTAAAGGACCGAAATATCGATTTCCTCCTAAATTTGATTTCAATGAATGTAGAGATGAAATCGCTGCTGCCTTGAATGAATTTGGTAATCGATGGTGTAAACGAGAGTGTGTCGAGCATAAAGCTCTGAAAGAATGGAAACTTAGCATTCTGAAATTTATTAATAAACGCATTTAGTTTTATTCTCAAAATACCAACTTATAACCTCCTAAACCTAAGACGTCTTCACGTCACCTTAAACTAGGTATTTAAGAATTTCAGAAGAAGTTTGGTTTGTTTTGGCTCCAGCAGATAAAGCCGCTAACAATGTGGTCGTTGTTTGACGACGTCACTAGGTTAACACTCTTCAGCAAGAACTTGGTGGTACTAAGGCCTGTGAACTGCAGCCTTTAACTTTAGAGAAGGCTTATGCTCTGTCTCTGGTCGGGCTCATCGGAGTCTAAGTGTTGGTTTTCTTTTGCTCCAGCATTTTAGTGGTTTCTTGCTCTCGAGTCCTCACCGTTGTCTCACCTCTGTGGTTCTTTGATTTTTGTGTTCACGGAGATGTTCACTGATGAGTTAGGAGGCCTTCATGCGGATTGAACAAATTATTTGTCTAAATCGCGACGGAAGTAAGGGCGAGGATTGTGGCCACGTAAAATCGATTTAAGTCCCCCAGTGGAAATCTTCCACTGACCGTTCCAAGGCGGCTCTTCTGTGGCGATTTATTTATGTTCTTGTTTGTTACTTACTGTGTGTATCACTTGTGTCTTTTGGTTTTGGATGGCCATATGGCCATTTTGTGGGAAAGTAACTGTCCTTATGGCCTTCCTTTGTTTAGGTTTCCATTATGGTCTGGTCGCTTAATGTTTGTATTTCTTTCCCTTTGGTGTCTTTTATGGGTGGAGAAAGTTAATTGTATCAATTCCTGATCTTTGTTTTACTTCTACTTTAGTTGATAACCACAATTGTCATTCAGCCATCAAGTTTGTTGTCTGTGTTACAGAAGGCCAAGACAAGCTTCCTTCGTTATATTGGTTACCTAAACTTCATAAAAGACCATACAAAGCACGGTTTATTGCAAATTCAAGCTCTTGTACCACCACCGAACTCTCTAAATTATTAACTTCACGTTTAACTGCCATCAAAAACATGCGATAAATTATTGCAACTAAGTCTTCGAAAGATCAGGTAGAAATCTTTTTCGGTCTATAAAAATCTAATGAAGGTTGAAATAAATTGAAATCCAGACCTTTTCAGGCTTCATGTCTGTCTATTAATGATTTTCCACCCTTTACACTACACTTCCTCATAATCGTATAAAAGAAAAACTTAATGATTTAATTGAATGGGCATTTCATAGGTAAGACTCCCTCTATCTTGCATATCATCCGATATTTTATCCACAGTCACCTTACTTATGAGTTTCAGAAAGATCCGATCAAAACTGGAGGGGCACGGTGATGACAAGGTCAAAATTCGGCATTTTCGGCAATCAAAGGGACGTAACTTTATGATAAATAAGCCGACTTGGCCGGTTTTCCAACTCATCCGAATTTTTATCTCCAGCCACCTTACACATAAGTTTCAGAAAGATCCGTTCAAAACTAAAGGCGCTACGGTGATGACAAGCATTTTCTTATTGTAAGTCTATGGGACCTTGTGGTTGCCATAGCAACCAAACTTTTCGTGCGATTTCGAAACAAAAAGCTTATGTCATCAATGCCCCACCGGAGGTATGCTACAGATGAGAAATTATTGAGATCAGCCTGCAGCCTTAAGCGATATAGCTGGTCAAATGTGTTGACGGACGACGGCCGGTGGACGATCTGCCATCCTATAAGCTCCCCTGGAGACTTCGACCCAGGTGAGCAAAAAAATGTTAAACGGTAATAACTGTTAAAAGAGGCATAATCCGGATGAAAAAAAACACGTTTCAGCTAATTTTCCATAAGGATTACGTATATGAAATTGCAAAACCCTAGCAAACATGGTTCTCAAGTTATGCAATCATCACAAAGCATACAATGTACAAATACCCAAAATGACAAAAGGCCATAACTCGTGGAGTGTTTTTTTCTGAATTGAGTTAAATTTAAGCCTGGTCATTTTCTCATCACCACAAATCTATTCACCAACCTTCAAGGCTCTAGCTCCAATAGATTTTGAGATATTTTGCTGACAAGATTTTACAAAAAAAAAAAAAAAATCAAGGGGCAATACCTCTTAAAAGGGTATAATCAGGAAGAGAAAAAAAATTCGCATCACCTTATTTTCCCATGATGAATCCGTATAATATTATGTAATTTCAAAACCCTAGCATAAACGGTTTTTAAGTTATGCTATGCATCACAAAGCTTACAATGTACAAATACCAAAAGTAACAAAGAGCCATAACTCATGAAGTATTTTCGGAATTTAGTCAAAAGGTAATCAGGTCATCTGCTCATCACCACCAGTCAACTAACCAACTTTCAAGGCTCTAGCTCCTATAGGTTTTTAGTTTTGCTTACAGGATTTTATCAAAATAAATTCAAAGGGCAATACCTCTTGAAAGGGTGATTATTTCAAAGGGCAATAACTCTTGAAAGGGGCATAATCCGGCTGAGAAAAAAAATACGCATCAGTTGTTTTGCCATGAGGAGTCCATATATGAAATTTCGAAACCCTAGCTTACACGTTTCTCAACTTATGGTATGCTTCAAAAGCGTAACGGACGGAAGAACGGACGAATGAACCAAATACAATGTGCCTCTCCAACTTTTTTGAAGTTGGGGGAATAATAAACAGCAAAAGCCCCTTCGCCTTCGAACGGTCAGTAGCGAGAACAACTGGGATTTCTAGATTCTAATATTATTCACAACACGCAAAATTGTTACTTCATCTGTAGGTACCTAACTCAATCAATAGACCATCACACAATAGCATACAAATTAGAATATTCTGAGATACAAATCAAATTGAACAACTATAATGAAACGAAGATAAGGGCTCGTAGACTGATGTCTCTGGCAAATGTCGTTTTCAGTCGGGCATGTATCCCATGTTCCCCATCAAGAAACAAACTAATATTCCGTATGAAAATACTGTTAACATTACAATACTCCTCGCTATTTTAGGTAAAAGATGCCGTTTCCGTTAATGCGAAAACCATTCGTAGAATTTAAAACATTCGTGAAACAAATACTCTATTTTCCATGGTAATATTGACAGAATGATAATATATATTGCATTCAATATCGTTTGTGGCAATAATAATTAAAACCCATCATCTTATTAAGCAAACAGATCATGAAATTGTTTATTATGGAAACACCACAAGTATTACGATAACGCATCCATGTGTTATTTAAAGAAATAGATCAGTTGTATACGGAACCCGGGTAGGGACATGATTTTTTTTATTTTATAAGTTGTGCGCACAAGATAATATCTTGTGCGATTATCTTGTCCGCACAAGATATTAAGTTGTGCGACGCACAAGATAATATCTTGTCTGCACAACATTGATCTTGTGTGGACAAGATATCATCTTATTCACACAACTTAATATCTTGTACGCAATTTTCGTCATTGTTAGAAGCAATCCCGCTAAAATTATCGACTGTAACACATGCATTTATATCCTTTCCCGTTTTTGATGCGAGAAAATGACCTTACACCGTCTAACGTCAAGTAAGTCGACTAATGACGCCATAAATTTGCAGTTTTTAGTGACGTCACTCGTCACGCTCTTCCGAGCTGTGATTTATTGCAGAATAAAACAGTTATTTTCCATTGCCTATACAGGCGCGATGTGTTAGAATATGCATTCATTCATTTCTCATAAATAGTAATAATCAGCTGAAAATATGTGATATTTGACGCATCAATAACCAACATATGTTGTTGGTTTATTGTTTGTTTGTTTGTTTAATTGGATGTTAAACACCCCCTTCAACAATGTATATGTCATATTGGAGACGTTGCTTCCAATTGTGTGGGACGTTCATCCGAATTTGAGATGAAATGACCTTTCAAGCCCTGTCGCCCAATGAAGCCAATAGGGATTATAAGCATGGACGGTCTGACTCGCTGGTTTGTCTGGGTAGGCTTAGATCCTCTAAGCGATTTACAAGTACACGTGTGCGGTCGGTTTCTGCTCTGCATGGAAACATCATGCAGCCCATCTCTTTCTTCAAGCCCTGATGAGCGGGAGCCAATTAGGTTGTTGGTACTCGTATGAACCACCTCATTGAGGCGGCTCTAACGAATACCTATGTACCGTGCAACCGCCGCAAATCTTTTTGAACCTGCGTTGAGGAGGGAGGGGGGCATGATAAAAAGAATTAAATCTGTGACGAACGCGTCCATGGAGGGGACCAAGGGGTAATCGCTGTGTTTCCGCAGCGTTATACCGGTATACAATTGATCGTCCGCGCTCCCTGCCTAAAACTTTCACATGGGTAATAAGTTAAACGCGGTGGATCCGCGGTGTTTACATGTACGCCAGGTCAATGCGATGGCTTGCAGTGGGATATAGCGCGGGACATGCGCTGAAACTAGACCGCGGGATTGCGCAGGTTCAAAACGAATTTCGGGGGGTGTAAAGTATTGGAGCAAAAATAGGAAAAATGACTACTATATATGTTCTATAAAAGGGTTATCCTTTGGAAGCAAGGAATACACCACAGAACTAAAAAATATGGAGTGTATATGTTTTCTGGGCCAGACTAGCTAGTTTCGGCCAATTAGGCCTCATCAGTGACCCTCAGATATTTTCAAAATTCCACACTGGAATCAATGATTCCAAAGGACAAGAAAATATAATCTACACTATGATGTAGGGCAGGAAGACGTTTTACCGCCGCCACACATTCCCACACACCAGCTGTAGTGAAGTTAAATATGTTCTATAAAAGGGTTATCCTTTACTATACCCTGTAATCACCAGTTGTTTTCATTATATGGGGTGTCCTTTTCACGGACTCGTCAACATGATGTTCCTTTTCAGTTTATTATGTATTTATATTTTTGAGTACGTCTTGTTTGTATTTTAAGCATTTTTAGGCATTTACATTTCCAACCAAATTAAAATCAAAAATGAGTTCCTTTAAGAGCAATGAAAACATTCATAAGAAAGAAGATGGGTCATACTACGTAGTTTCGGCTAATAAAGCCTCATCAGTGACCCTGTAATGATCCGGCAAAGAAAGCCGGAGAAAACATACTGCAATTTTGCGAATTTCGAATAGGCAGTCGATTCAAAGACTGATATAAATCAAAATGGGGTCCAAATAATTAAACACCTGTCTAGAATATGAGTCTAAACCAATAATTTATTTCTGATTTCTCAGAATATTCACGCTGATCTCAAAGGACCAAAAGTAAAATATAAACTGCACTATGGTTGATGTACGGGGAGACGTTTTACGGCCGCCACACGGCACAACACCAGCTGCAGTGAAGGCAAATTAAAATCAAAAATGAGTTCCTTTAAGAGCAATGAAAACATTCATAAGAAAGAAGATGGGTCATACTACGTAGTCTTTCCGCGGCATGTTTAGCTACACAGACTAGCGGGAGTCTTGAAAGTATAGATACAGACACTAAAGGGACAGAACTGTCGATTATGAATTATGCTGATCAGACTGTACGAATGCGCATGCTGACCTAAACCTTTGTTGTCAGCGAACGGCTTAACAGGGTAAAAGTGCAGCACTTGTGAGTTAGAAAGCCTTCATGCGGACTGAAAAACATTATTTGTCTACACCACGACAGAACGAATGGCAAGTAATGTAATGTGCTCACGTAAAACCGATTTAAACATACACAGTCCACCCCCGCCCCAGCGAAATATTTTTACTGACATTTTCAATGCGGCTTTCATTTCGTGGTTTATTATTGTTACAGTTCGTCTTTGCATGTATGTAGTGCTTATATCTTCTTTATCATCAGAAAAACATGCCTTTATATTTTGACTCCCTTAAACCCCACTTTTATAATGTTAAATTGGGGTTTACAGGGGAACACAATATTTTTCTTATTTCTTCTCAAAAATATAGATTGTGGGAACTCGTTAGAACCGCCTCGTTAGAACCGCCTCGCAGAGTACTCACAACCTATGTTTTGATCAGAAAGATAAAAAATATCAGGATTTTTATCTGAAAATTTTTTCCAATATATTTGAATAAGCGTGATTTCGCAAAGAATAGAGAGCCGTTTGCCTTTTGTGTGGAAAAGTAACTGTCCTTTTGTTTTTCCGCTCGCGTTGTTTATTTGGGGTTACTGTTGGTGTTTGCTTCCCATTGTTGTCTCTGATGAGATGTGTTTGGTAATTTGATCGATTCCAGATCATTGCCTTCTCTTCTGTTTTATATGGAACGGCGCATATTAAGTTAACGTATTTTCAACACATCCGTTTGTAAAGTTTCCTGTTTGCGTTCTCAAAATATCTTTTAATAGAATATGTAGAATCACTTGGAAAGCAAAAAAACGTTCGCCCCGATGTAATATAGTTTGAATGTCTTTATGAAGACAACCGAGACATTGCAATTAAAGTTACCGTCATCTGCACGAACACACATTTAACAGGCAATATATTAATTTATCAGAGTTTATTGAAGACGGATTTTAAGTGACAAGTGTCATATGAAAATGCATCTAATGATAGGATCAGTCGTGCCAAGGTGCACGAGGAGAACATCATGGTTATTTTAGCATCACACGATAAAATGGTTTCTTCGCAATATCCGGATAATCTTTTCCGAAAACACGTACACAACTAACTAGCAAATAGAAACACGCATGTCTTCTTGCATGAAGCTGCCCAGGGGTTTCGTTTGCATGACTGCGAGATGCAAAGACTCTTCAAAAACCCTGTGTATGTACTGGATCGCCTTAGTCTTTGTGGGTCGCCTATGCAATTGGTACTTTTTCTCATGCGCTGACCCATTGGCTACATGAAGCTGGATCCAAACGATTTCATATCCGCCTGTACCAGGGACAAAAGAAGTCAAGACAGCAATCAGGAGTCGAAACAGTTACCCCCATACACATCCGAGTTATTACGGATCATCGAACGCGCAGTTGCCGAGCATTTGTTTTGATAGCGAATCCGTTTTTAGCCAGTCAAATTTCTTTGCGAAAAATGCGATGCTGCGCATAAAGCGCGATTGTAGATCAAGCAATCAATCTATTTCGCTCTTATCACCATCCTGTTACCCGGTTTCTTTTCTTCAATTTTGGCTATTTTACAGTTCTTTTTGTTTTAATTCCAGAAACAGGTACAGAATAAAAGCAAAGAGAACATGATAATAAATGGAAAATAATTAATTTAACAATTTACAGTAAAATTGTGAAATTAAATGTAAAATATAGGTGCTCCATTTTGATTGAATATGACAGTTTGTATACATGAATTTTACTTGCAGTATGCTTTTTGGTTAGCAGTGTTTATTGCTCCCAGGTGACCCAAGTTCCATAAAACTAGTTGATTGAAACAACTCCTCAGGATTTGCATTTATTTTACAGATTTGAAGATCGAAATGTACTAATAAATAAATAAAAAATACAAAATTAAGAATATAATTCTATTTTTAGTATTTCTGTGGCCTAAAATAACTGTGTTTCCGCTAACATGCAGACAAAGGGTATGGGTCGGTAGGTCGCTAACACTTTTTATTTTTGTCAACTTTTTGTTTGATGAAAAAAAAAGCAAAACAAAAACAGTTAAAACGGCTAAATTTTAACTATATTTCCTTAAAGCATTTAAATAATGAGGTTTAAAACATCAAGTAAGCAAACGAACCGGGTTTCAATTAATAAAATTGCTATTTTGACAGTTTTATGAATCTTTATCAAAAGTGCTAGAAAATGTTAAGGTCGGTAGTTAACAAAACCTTTTTCTTTTTTCTGGAAGGCAATAAACATTACAGGGCCGGCAGAAAAAAATCGGGGTTCGGTCGGGTAAGCGGAAACAGCATTTTTTAGACCTTATTTATTTATTATATATTGACTGTCTTACAGAAAATGTTAATTTTTGAGTTATCTATAAGATTCTTATTTTTTATTTATTATTTATTTATGTCATGTAATTTGACTGTACACACGCAGTTTCAGGACTGCTCCCATCAGAGACACCAAAGCGAAAGACACACAAATATGAAACAAAAGACCCTAATGGAAACATCAATAGGGAAAAAGCCAAAAGGACCGTTACTTTCCCACAAAATGGCCAATTGACTATCCAAAACAAAATAATATAAGCGACACAAACACCCAAAGACAAACCATAACAAAAATAAACCGCGATAGAATAACCCCATAGGAACGGTCAGTGAAACGAATTCCACTGGGGGGGGGGCTCAAATCGATTACGTGGCCACAATCCTCGCCCTTACTTCCGTCGCGATTTAGACAAATAATTTGTTCAGTCCGCATGAAGGCCTCCTAACTCATTAGTGCAACAAGCCCAGATCCAATGCCATTGAACACGGTGTCATACAATATTCACTGTTTATATATTTCTAAAAATAATTGATCCTTCGAAATTTCGGTTGGCGTAGAAGATTCCATTGAGGAAAGAATGGTTTAACTGTAACTATTAAATTTACCTTCGGATTTTTTAGACCCGAAAACGGAAAACTATCAAACAGCGCGTGTTCAGATTAAATTTAGAAGCCATAAAACGTGGCGCCCGATCAGGGGCTCAATCCGACTGTGGTTTGAGTCTCGTTCGGAACACATGTGACACGCCAAGTTCTACATCAAGCTCTACAACGGACGGTTAGGTGCTATTTCTTTTGGGACTTTAAGTTCTCCAGTTTTTACCCTCTTCCAATTTATGTTTTTCTCGAAAGAAGTAAAATAATATAGACATATAAAATACCAACCCCATCTCTCCCCACCCCAACACCCCTAAAAAAATAAATAAATAAATAAATAAATACATAAGACTCATGACAGCCCTAGTTTTTGGAAACATACCCTTGCTGCATATTTGGCGGAGGAATCCATTCAGTACAAAAAGGATTAATGGCAAATGGAAAATGCCCCAACTATGCGTATAAAATTTTACATTTTGCACAAATGTATGTTAATAATTCAAACAGTAAGATGTATGACCTGTGGGTGCTAAGATCTGAACTTTTAAGAAAAACTATGTTTGAATATAAAAGATGGGTTATCCGAAGGGATCACTGATACAAATGACCAATACCGCTGCTAATGCACAAACGAATTAAAACGATTGCGTGAGGGTCCAGTATACGAGCCAACAAGATTTCGATTAGCCTGTTCGTGCAGAGCTCGCGTTTTATCGTCACTTACGTGTCTTATTCAGATTGTATCGATTCCTGTCCATTGCCTTCACTTCTAATTATTATGGCTCTTTTTTTAAACTTCAATTTACACGTAGTAAATTGGATTCATATTTAATACAGACGTATTAAATCATAAATTACATGTTAAGTTTTTCGGATACAATCCAGTGGTTATAATGGGAGTTACGGCCCTTTTTCAACTCCAGATTTGTCTTTTTACAACAATGGTGTCTGTTTCATTTTTTTTTTAGATATGTGTAGATAAGATTCATATTTCATACACACTTATAGAGTAAAGACCAAGTTCGATTTCGTGTGAAACGGCCTGATGATTATGTGAGGTATGACCTGTTTTTGATGAATTATAACAAATTCATTTTGTTCGTTTGTTTGTTTAATTGTCGGTTTTTCTGTGGGTTGGTTGGTTGGTTTCACACCCTTTAAAACGATCTGTAGGTTGGATTCATAATTTATATAGGAAATAAAAGTCAAGTTCGATTTCTAGTAAAGTCCATCAGTAAATTATTGGAGTTATGGCCCTTTGTCAACTTCGTTTTTACTCAAAACAAAAATGTTTTCCGTTAGATATATTTTTAAATCAAATTTTATACAGAGGTATATAATCATAAGATATAGGTCAAGTTCGATTTCGGTTAAAATCCGTCTTTTTATGATTGGATTGTGTCGCATTTTAACGTCAGTGTGTCGCTTTTTAACGTCAGCTTTTTAACGTCTAAACCGCGGCGGAAGTAAGGGCAAGGATTGTGGCAACGTAAAATTGATGTAAACCCCCAGGTGGAATTCGTTTCCGCTGACCGTTCCAAGGCGGTTCTTTTGTCGCGGTTTATTTTTGTTATGGTTCGCTTTGGATGTTTATGTCGCTTGTGTTATTTTATATTGGATAGCCTTTTGGCCATTTTGTGGGAGAGTAACTGTCCTTTTGGCTTTCCGCTGTTGGTGTTTCCATTAGGGTCTGTTGTTTCATGTTTGTGTGTCTTTCCCTTTGGTGTGTCTGATTGGAGCTATGGGTTGATTGTATCGATTCCTGATCAGTGCCTCCACTTCTATTTTATACATAAAAGTGTTCGATATCTTTTGATAATATTATCATATTGGATTCATATTTTATACAAGGTATTGTTATTATGAAATCTCGGTCAAGTCCCATTTACCTTAGACTTTTTCTATTTCTAAAGCAGTTCGGGTCCCTTTTAAACAGATCAATTTGCAAAACACTTGTTTCAGGGTGATGATAGTCCCTGGTCGGGCGTGTGTGCCATATTGTCACGTTCTGTTGTCTATAAAAAGTTGGGTTTACGGGGCAATTATTTTAAGGATTTGTTAACGTAATATCTTTTTTCTATACATAAAGTTCAAAACTCTAGCTATTCTTCATGGATGAGACCGGGCTGCACCTTACATAGTCTCATACACAGAACATGGGTTCTCACTTATATTTCAGTACTTATCACCTACTAAATCCGGTCCGTGACAATATAATGATTGCGTTGATGATAGCAGTTTTCTAAGGGGAATAGATCAAACGACAAGATATACCGATTGGCGTGTCTGTGTTGTGAACATAATCATTTGTTTCTATTTCAATGAATAAAAACGTTTAGAACATCGTATCTCTTTGATTTATCACGTTATTTTCCATTTCAGACTGTCTTACAAATGCAAAATGTAATGTCGGAGTTCATGGGAATACCTGCAGATGATTCAGCCGAGTCTATAGTCAAATATCTCAAAGCAGCGGCACAGAAAGCCAGAAGTATGTATTATATTTCAATGAAAATAATTATCACGATAGTAGTAAAATTGGCATACAGTTTAAATTAGTCGATTTCCAACGAAAGATAGCGTCGTAATTTTCTATTTGATTTTCCCTGATTTTCTCTCCAAAAGGGAACTAAACATATATTTTTCTTTGATAGCTGAGTCCTTTTAATAGATATAGCATCAGATTATTTATAAGTTTTCCTTTATGGTATTTTTCTTTCCCCTACTTTTTTCTCATTTTAAACATGTCCAATTATAAGTCAACACTATTAAAGTGATTCTGACGAGTACGGTCTCCTGCTACACAAGGACGCCATGTTTTCGAAAGTATCTGATGAGTACACTACTTCCTTTTGCACAATTCTTCATGGAAGCCGGTGGAAAGCAAAAAATACACTTTTAAATTGCGATTTTGACCGGAACTAAAATTATTCGCACATATAAATTTCAACAACGTTATCACCCAGACTTGGTACCTTATATAGTAAATAGATGGTTAGTGTCTTTAACAATAAAATATAATCGGTGAGCCTTATACAATATTATAGGGGTGAGCTTTAGGGATACCGCAATTCAAAACAAACAATGGGTTTTGCGATAAGTTAGCAAATTTAAGCAAAAAAGACAGCAGACAGTGTGACATGTTTACCAACATTCAGTGGCATGGCGCGCACACGTAGTATAACGTGACGTAAACGTTAGCACCCGTAGTATAACGTGACGTCAACGTCTCTGGCGTCACTGCGCCACAAAGACGCTGGAAACAACACGGACGCTCTAATAAAAGTTTCTCAGCACTTTACTTTATGTATGAAAATCTGCAAATACATAGTTTATTTTAGCTTTAAAAACTATTTTCGATGTTGAGACGCAACTGCAGTAACAGTACGCAGTTATTCTAACGGACCATTTAAACCAGGAAATGCCGAGAAGGTATAAAGAAAGCTGACATTTCTGAAAATCTGTTAAAATAAATATTGCAAAGATTTTAACTTGCAGCTTCGTTGTTTTCCCATGTATGAAAGGTTGCATATTATTGTTTATACTTGTAAAATAGGGACCTGAAAAGAAGGTCCGGTCTATAAACGGTCACTTGACGTATTAAAGGTCAGTAGAAGGTATTATAGGTCACTATCGATTATAGCGTGCAGTTATTCGACCCCTTTATTAGGTAACTAGAATGCCTGATTGCGGTATAAAATGATAACCTGCTTAAGTTCCATATCCATGGAACCTAATGAACCCAGGGCTGCCAAAGAAGCATAATTAATCCGCATTGAAGACGTCGGTGATTAAATTGGGGGTTTCTCTGATAAGGTATAGCAAGTCCATGCAATGATCACCTCTCTAAACACCACTTTATATAGAGAAAACTGTAGTTTACAGTGGTATACTTTATTATTCTTAGTTCTGCTCTAAAACATAGGAAGTTGTTACTCGTTAGAACCGCCTCAATGAGGCGGTTCTAAGGAGCACCACAAACTATTTTTAGATGGAGTATTTAAAAGAAAGCATCACAAACTATTTTAGAGGGGGTATTTATAAGAAACGTGTCACAAAATGGCCGTTTTATAGACATGAAAGAATGCACTATGTCAAACGGATGTGTTATCTTAATACGCTCATTGATTCTACATGCGATATCTATTGTTTTATTATGGATGAAGACATGCACATTTAGGCGTACATTAATAAAATAAAGCATATCCGTGTTCTAGGTTTGGGAAATAAATGCCATTATCAGGCTATTTATACAGTGAAAGCGCTTGCCGATTTGGGTCGACATTCATCGCTGCTGGATGGTTTTCAACTCAAGGGATTATTTAAGAAATTACTGTAATTTAATAACCATTTATTGAAGTTGTTCGTAACCAGATGCTGCTAATACTTCAATAAATGATTGAAGACGTCCATGCATGCCAGATAAGTTACCTCTATTACTTAGATTTCCATCTTTGTCCATCATTAATTGAAAACTTCTGCTCTTTATGCTGAAATTGAAACAAGAAAATTAATGCACACATTTGTTCTAGTGAAATCGAAATTCTATTATTTCTAAAACTAAGACTGACTTGTCAGGTGAAACATGTATCTTAACGGATATGGTTGCCAATTTTTGAAATATTCTAAATTTTGCAAGTCTCGCTACTTTGAACATCTCCTTCCTGATGCCTGGAATTTCCATGGAGTGCGGGCCATGTTTGCTGATTTTGGCTCGGTGGGGGGACGGCTATAAGTCATATTATAGGCGTCTCTTGCCTGGTGCCTCCAGTTGACCTATCGCATGGGCTACGTCCGTCGGTGTGTGCTCGGAGGGGGGTGTGCTTTGTTTGCCGGGTCATGTCCACCATCCGTTTCGGTTTCAGAATGTCGTGGTTGAGACACACTGAAGAAGATTAAATATCAGAAAGGCCTCTGTGTCACTAAATGTGGTATAGTTACGCCTTAATTGCGTCTCTGGCGCCATAAGGTCGCCATCGCCAAATCATATTCCAGAAAACATTGATTATTCTGACTTCTCTGACATCATTGCGTCCTGTGAGTCCATGTATTTATTGAAGTAAGAAGAAGATTACGTCGCACTAACTCACTGTAGGATTTTATTCTGTAGAATCACCGAAAATGTTTTTCGTGCTTAAATTATGTTTAAACTGTGACTAGTTCGCCTTGTATTGATATGGAAATAAATGTTAAGCGATTACTATGATGCTACTCTATGACGCCTATACGCTCTATAATTTTCAGGTCTATGCTGTACTCTTTGTGTCCAAATGATTACCATTTCTTCAAAACATTGGTTTATCCCCCTACATTATGCAATGTTTGTTCTGAAAGCGTTTAATGTCTGCTGGATTATAGCTTCACGTGTTAAATAAAGAATAATACACGTGTGATCATCTGTTTTGAAATGTATTTTAACAAGTCTATGAGTTTAGAATTCCTATTTTTAAATAGTAGTAGTAATCTTCAACAGAATTGCTACAGAAATCATATGTTATCACGGATGTTTCAGGCGCAATAGCGATACGCACCGGTTACCTTGTATTACTGCAAATGTGTTCAAAGCATTTTTATAACATGAATAACAGCAATTTTATTTGATAAAATAATTCATTCCTTGTTCCTTTTATTTAAAATCTTCGAACACACGTAAGAATGTTTTTAAATGAGAACTCACAGTTAAAGAATTATTTGTATCATTACGAAAAAATTGAAAATTTTTCCTCCAAAAACGAAATTTTTAGATGAAACATTGTGATGATTTTCTTATTTCTGCTCAAAATATAGACTGTAGGTACACGTTAGAACCGCCGCATCGAGGCGGTTCTAACGAGTACCCACACTCTATTTCTTTTGTTCAGAAGTAAGAAAAATAAGGTTTACCCCTGCAAACCCCAAGTTTATCATATAAAATTGGGATTCGAGACGATCAAAATTATATAGGCGTGTTTTCGTGGTTATTATGTCTAATTTTATAAATTCCTATTTTTTCAGTTTTCATTTTATGTGCCTATGGTCGTGACATTTTGTACACTATGTGTGCAGCTGAGACTGCCGGTCTATTGAATGGAAAGTTTGCATTCGTATCCATTGATTTCGCCTTCATGACTAAGTCAACTCCACAAAACAGACCGTGTTCCTTAAACAAAGATATGGAAGGTACTGGATTCCAATTAGAAAACATTGGTAGTGATTTGTATCTCTCTTCCTTTCTGCTTTCTGTATTTTTTTTCTTTCTTGCCTTTTCTTTCTTTCTGTCTTTCTTTTTTCTTTCTTTCTGTCTGTATTTCATATTTGTATTCTAGCTATCAAAATAGAAGTGAAGCTAAACTTGTAGGGCCACTTGAAACACTTCTGATGATATTGCCTTATGGGCATGGCACACAGTTTGTCACATTACGTCAATTTGCCCGTACAATCAACAGCCCTGTAAAGAGGTAAGGCAATGAACAGTCATTATGCAGTACAAAACCCTTATTATATACCGAAAACTGGAGTTCACAGGAGTATGCTTCATTAGTTTTTATTGTCTCCAACTCGTAGTTTTGGGGTACTCGCAAGGACGTCTGATTGGGACAGGAGATGTCTTCTAGACAAGCACTCTTGCTCACTGTCGGATTCTTATTCTTATTATACATTTTACCAGCAGGTTTTTGCATTAAAACTGCTTAAACTCATCAAACATGTGTCAGAATGGTATTAGGTGAAAAATCCAAAATGCATTATGAAATACGGTAATTTTCAGTTGTATATTCTCAACGGTCGACAGTTGCTTTAGTTGCAAATCTATCAAGAAGCAAATTTCGCCTACCAATGGTGTCAAGTTTTGAAAGGGATACATATACAGTGCAATAACACACCCATGTGATATAGTGCAAACGTTCATATCACAAAAATGGCTAGTTTTCGGATGCCAATTGGTGATATTTTTATTATTTAAACTCATAACCTGTTAACAAGTACTCACAACCTATGTATTTTGAGCAGAAATAAGCAAATTATTATTTACCTCTGTAAACCCAAGTTTTCTTTACATAAAGTTTGGTCTAGAGGGACAATCATCTCACGGACCCGTTATCATATGTTTTGAGATTGCTGGTCAACCACTATTTACTATTTTATTTATGTCCCCGACTTCGAAAAGGTTGGGGGGTGCTTATTACGCTTTTATTTGTTTGATTTGAGGTTTACCGGCTCCGTCAACACTGTATAGGTCATTTTGGAGACGTTGCTTTCAATGTTGTCGGACTTTTACCCGAGGTGAAATGGCATCGCAACCCCTGTCGCCCAATGAAACCAATACGGTTTTAAGCATGGACGGTCCGATTCGCACCGCTTTGCCTGGGCAGGCTACGCGGTTTACCAGTACTCGTGTGCGGTTGGTTTCATGTCTGCGTGGAAAGATCATGTAGCCCATTTATTTCTTCAAGCCCCGATGGGCGGGGGCCGCCCCATCAGGGGCCGGCATATTGCGTCTGTAGCGATTGTCCGTTAGTTCGCCAAATATGCTTTTGCGCATATCATAAGTTTAGAACCATGCATGCTGCCGTTTTGAATTTTTCCTATATTGATTTGAATGAGAACAAAAACTGTCACTAATATTTTTCGTCATCGGGATTTTGCCCCTTTTTCTACCTTGTGTCCCTTTGAAAAAATATGGATTACATATTGTAAGAAAAAACAACTTCGCGACAGGAACTGACGCTAGGACCTTGGAACTAGATGAGTCAGTAGGTATCGATGGAAGTGTCTGTCAGATTAACTTTTGAATTTATCCGGAAAGAATACTTCATGAATGAACCGCCCCACCCCCATTCGGGGCTTGAAGAAATATACGGGCTGCACGATGCTTCCACGCAGAGCTAAGTCCGACCCGCACACGAGTACTGGTAAACCGCTCAGAGGATCTAAGCCTTCCCAGGCAAAGCAGTTCGAATCGGACCGTCCATGCTTATAAACCCTATTGGTTTCATTGGACAACAGGGCCTAAGATGTCATTTCATCACAACGTCGGGTAAAAGTCCAACAAAATTGGAAGCAACGTCTCCAAAATGACATTAACAGTGTTTACGGGGACGTTAAACCTCAAACAAACAATACTCCATGAAACATGGTTCTTTGTAAATATTGCCATTTGTGCATTGCATGCTTTTTGGTGCATAAGAATTCCTTAAGAAAAAGATAGCTGTCTCATTTTTGCGTTGTTTTTGTTTTATTTATCTATTTATTTTGTTCTTTCTTATATCGATTTTGTCCCTATCTGAGTTTTGACACTTCAAAAATTATCTCAAAAATAGTGTAAAGCCCTGATATTGTGATAACATTTAGGTGCGACATCGGCCATGTTTTCTCAATTCCAAAATGCCTACTCTTTCTGGTGACAATTCGTTATAATTTTTCTTACCAATACTGCAAAAATATGTTGTAAGTGCTCGTAAAAACCGCTTCATTGAGTCGGTCTAACGAGTATCCGCAACCTAGGTCTGGGAGCAGAAATAAGGATAATAATGCAAGCCACCGCCCCCGTAAACCCCAGTTTTCTCTATATGATGTGGGATCTAGGGGTTGGGCTGCTCATTTCACATAGCTGTTAACGTGATGGAACTCGATGTATGAATTGGTAGTGGTGAGTAGATGACTTGATCTACTTTTGTATATTTTCTGCAAAACAACTTCATGAGTTATTGTCCGTTGTAAATTTGGGCATTCGTACATTGCATCCTTTTTATGCACATCACAAATTGAGAAGTGTACAGGTTCGGGTTTTGAAATAGCTGAATTATATCCCTTTGAAATGCTATAGATGAAATCATCTCAAAACTATTTAAGCTAGACTAATGCATTGGGGTTTGGTGATAGGTAGAGGACCTTTTGTATAAAGGTTGAAAAATATATTCTTCAGGAATGGCCCTTTGTAGAATGGACATTTGTGCATTGCATGCTTTTTAGTATTTGTTTAGCCTTTTGCCTTGAAACGTAAAACGTTGACAGAAGATGTTGAGTAAATGGGTTAAGATTTTTGTATTGAATCGGATTTTGAGCTAAGTTGGTTTGATAAATTCAGTATTTCAACCACGTAACTGAAATATCTCAAAAACCTTCAGAGACAAGTAGATTGTAGGTGAAGATGATGGGTGCATAAATGTTTCATAAACAGCGTTACTTACGATGAATGTCTTTTAATAAATGTCGACACTGTAATCGGAATCTGTATATTAAACAAAAGTTCTAAGATTTAAAACCAGTCACACAATTTTAACGGTTGCATATGAAGGGGCAATTTTTCAGTAATCTTCACACAATTCCTCATTGATTTCTTGGTTCGTCTTCTTTGTCAAAAACAAGTATCTAATCTCAGCTCTGTAAAACGTCGGCAACACTGACCCCTGTCTTGTTATTTAACCTCGTACGGACGAGAAATACTAGACTGATTGATAAATTGTTTGTGTTACCATGCACAAGACATTGATGTATGATAAAGCGCATTGATGCATAATGTAAAGCGCGCACTTGCTACTATTTTGGTAAGGCCAGATAAGTATTGAAAGACACTTGTATGCCAGATAAACAGACCATCTCGACACGATCTAAATATTATTTACTGCGGTTACGCCAAATATAAGTGTACCTCCTACTACACAGCAGCATATATCTAAAACAGTGAGAGATCATTATGTGATTTTATATGGCGGTCCTGATCGAAATGAATTAAAAGCATTTGCCAGTATGGGACTTCGGGACTATTTGCATGTACAATTCTGACCTTCTGTTTTAAGGAATACAGTAGAAGTTTGATCGCTCGAACATCGATGGCTCGTTTACCATGGCTGACTCAAACCCGTTCTTGAGCCCCTAGGCAAATCCTCTATATAAGAAATAGTGGGAGATAATTTAGGAGATTTTCGTCCTTTATCTTGCAAATGTATGCTGTGTGTACTAATTAGAATCGCCTCAATGAGGCGATTCTAATGAATACACACAGCATACATTTTCATTATAGAACATCGAAAAAATATCAAAACGTATATCGTATACCTCCTGGTAGTAGGCCTCAGTGGCTCGAACTACCCCTGTTTCGAACAGATTATAAAGGTCCCAAAGGTGTTCGATGCATCGAAGTTAGACTGTATATCAAAACCACTTCACAAAACGATGTAGGAATTAGCATGTGCAAACAGTAGAAAAGGTTCAGAACAGCATGCATGCAGTGTAGTACGATTACTCGTAAAATCACGGATGGAATGCTGAACAGGAGAGTTCTGCGCAAGAAGTGGCCACACATGTTAGATTAAAGTCGACCTTTTTAGGACAACGAAAATGAGATAACGGTAATTTGTAATTTGTGCCATTACGTAAACACACCTTTAAGACATAGTGCAGTTGTTTTGCATCTCCAAAAGCGGCTACATTTTGATAAAAATCTTGATATTATTTCTTATTTATACTACAAGCATAGGTTGTGGGTGCTCGTTAAAACAGCCTCATTGACGCGGCTCTAAAGCGTACCCGCAGACTATAAGAAAAAAAATAATGGATAGCCCGTAAACCCCAGTTTTCTCTATACAATGAGGGGTTTAGGGGTGTTCATTTCGCGGCCCTGTTCCCGCTTTAATCACAGCGCTATATCATCAAGGATAGTGAAGATAACCTGGAGGTTTGATCTTCTGTAAAATAAAGGTTTCTTGTGTATACTCATATCTTTTAACTCAGTGGATGTGATTGTTATGAGTGCATACAGCATACCTTTCAAAATAAATACAGGACAATTTCTCTAAATATTTTAACTACTAACTCTATGTATACATAGAGCTATTGCATAATTACATGCAGAACTAATGGCCAACTTGAAAGCAAACGCGTCAACCCTGTTTAGGGTATTAAAGTTTCACTATATACGTGTTCATGTGCTCACGCTTGTCTCTGTATTTTGCAGGTCTTCTGGACATTACGATTGGCATTAGTGAAGATTATGAATCATATCAGGACTTTGTTGATTACGTGGTTGATAAGACAGGTTTACCACATAGTCAAGAGGTGAGCCGTATTTTAAAGGGATCCTCCCTATTGTACGCGTGTGTCGCTGGTTACTAGTTATGCCACTGTACATTTGATTGCGCCAATCGAAAAGAAGCCTTTGAGCATTTGCATCCAGCGACGACTCTGATCAGCCTGTGCATTTGCATAGTTTGATCAGGGTCTGTGCTCTGTTCCATACGCTCATCAGCCCAAAATATCTTCAATACAGACTTCAAATGTTTTGGTACACATACTACATTACGCAAACACGCCTATACAAATGCTTTGTAAACTTTACCGCCACAAAAATGAAAATTTCCAGATAAAAAAAATGTCATATTTTTCTCATTTTCGCTCAAAATATAGATTGTAGGTACCCGTTAGAACCGCCTCATCGAGGCGGTTCCCGTTAGAACCGCCTCATCGAGGCGGTTCTAACGAGTACCCACATGCTTTATTTTAGAGCAGAAATAAGAATAATAAGGTTTACCACTGTAAACCCAAGTTTTACTATACAAAAGTGGGGTTCAAGGTGTCAAAATTATATAGGCATGTTTTTGTGATGAATTTGAGGTTTCGCTGAGCGTACATACTCGACAATTCATATATGATTGTAGATACATGGTGTGCGAAAATTTGTGGCAGGGCTAAACATAAGGCATGATGTTAAGCCAGGTAAAGGCAATACATACGCGTAGATCTATGAGATCAACAAGATTGTAGACAGTCGTCGATGGCCTGCATAGCCGTAAAATGCTCATGCGTTCAGCGAGGTCTCTGATCCGACTATTTGCTGGCTGGAACAATTCACATATGCGGTTTATGTTTCCGCTGATAATTAACATCACTTAAAATTATCTCCAGTCCTATAAAGAAATAACAATGAAAGAGAAATGATCATTAGGTTGGCTCCGTTACCTGTAACTTAGCGAGCTCAATTTTGTCTCATTTGTTTGTTTGATCTGAGGTTTAATGTCCCCGTCAACACTGTAAAGGTCATTTTGGAGACGTTGCTTCCGATTTTGTGGGACTTTTACCCGACATTGAGATGAAATGACATCTCAAGCCCTGTCGCCCAATGAAACCAATAGGGTTTATTAGCATGGGCGGTCCCGCCTCGCACCACGGTTCCTGGGCAGGCTTAGATCCTCTAAGCGGTTTACCGGTACTAGTGTGCGGGCCGGATTCGGCTCTGCGTGGAAGCATCATGCAGCCCATATATTTCTTCAAGCCCCTATGAGCTTTGTCTCATTTAGTTAATAAGAACGCAAATGAACAGTGTGTTTGCCTTACGCACTGTTGAGGTAAACTGTCGCCAGTCTGATCAATACATTAACTTTCATGTAGTGCACGATATACATTAGAATTAAGGGGCGAGGTTCATACACATTTGTATATTCCATAAAACTGTAATTCTTCGGAAGCCAGGACAACAGCATAGAAATTAAAACTGTGGAGTGTGCATGCTTTTTTGTAGGCTTTTTTCTTGGCCAGACTAGCTAGTTACGGTCAATAAGATCTCATTAGTGACACTGAAATGTGTTTTTTTTCTTTTTCAATGATCCCAAAGAGCTGGCTATAAAACAAATGAATATTTACGGCCGCCACACATTCCCGCCACACAGTTGTGTTGAAATTAAATACTTTCTATAAAATCTGTCCGATGCACACAGAATTGAATGCTCAGAATGTATTAAAATAAAATAACCTTGGTATATATTCCAATGACCTCCCTGGCTGGCCCTCATTGCCGGCTTTATGAGGCTGATGAGCCTTTATTAGCCGCAACTACGTAGTATGACCCATCTTCTTTCTTATGAATGTTTTCATTGCTCTTAAAGGAACTCATTTTTTATTATTATTTGCCTTCACTGCAGCTGGTGTTGTGCCGTGTGGCGGACGTAAAACGTCTCCCCGTACATCAACCATAGTGCAGTTTATATTTTACTTTTGGTCCTTTGAGATCAGCGTGAATATTCTGAGAAATCGGAAAAAAATATTTGTTTCGACTCATATTCTAGACAGGTTTTTAATTATTTAAACCCCATTTTGATTTATATCAGTCTTTGAATCGACTGCCTATTCAAAAATCGCAAAATTGCAGTATGTTTCCTCGGGCTTTCTTTGTCGGGTCATTGCAGGGTCACTCTCTCTATCTTGCATGTAATGTTAGAAATGCATTTTTCTCTTCTAAAGAGCATAAAAATTATATATTTTGGTCATGTCAGAAAGTGTGTGATGCCCTCAACTTTCTACTTGACAATATTTATATTAGATTCGGTACTAAGTTATTTAGACAAATTGTGGGTATTCCGATGGGTACGAATTGCGCACCTCTTGTGGCTGATCTGTTCTTGTATTGTTATGAAAGAGACTTCATGTTGTCGCTTTCCATTGATAACCAATCTGAAATTATTGAAGCTTTTAGCTCCACTTCCAGATATTTAGATGATTTATTAAATATTGGTAATACCTATTTCGATGGTTTGATCAGTCAGATTTATCCCCCAGAACTTCAGTTAAATAAAGCAAATTCTTCTGATACCGAGGCCCCGTTTTTGGATTTACATCTATCAATTGCAGATGGGTTTGTTTCGTGCAAAATTTATGATAAACGCGATGACTTTGATTTTGAGATTGTAAATTTTCCTTTTTTGGATGGTGATGTTCCTCGTGCGCCATCCTATGGCGTTTATATTTCGCAATTAATTCGATTTGCTAGAGTGTGTAGTCATCTAACTGACTTCAACACTCGTAATAAATTATTAACGGCTAAACTCCTTAATCAGGGTTATCGGTACCATAAACTACGCAACGCCTTTTCAAAATTTTATAGACGCCATTCTGATTTAATTTCAAATTCAATATTGGACTTAAATCTCTTCTGCAACAAGGTCTATCGGAACCCGAATTTTATGGTGACTTAGTATATAAATTCAGAAAAATATATAACCGCAATGATTTCAGCACCCAATTTCGTAAAATCATTCTTCGATATAAAAAGATTGGGTACAACATGGATGTTATACGACAGACTGCATGCATGGTAGTTAACCCAATCACGGTTGGCAACTTTGCTTCCCTCTTTAATTGCACGCCGGTGGGTCAGGCCTCAGATTCTATGACGGCTCCAACGTAAAGGCTTATTGAGGATTAGAGAGATCTAATTCAAGGTAATGTTGGTTGGTGCCTGATGCTCTGTCTCTGGTCGGGCCCGACGGAGTCTAACTGTTGGTTTTCTTTTGCTACAGTATTTCAGTGGTTTCTTGTTGTCGAGTCCTCACCGTTGTCTCACCTCTATGGTTCTTTGATTTTTTGTGTTCACGGAGATGTTGCACTGATGAGTTAGGAGGCCTTCATGCGGACTGAACAAATTATTTGTCTAAATCGCGACGGAAGTAAGGGCGAGGATTATGGCCACGTAAAATCGATTTAAGCCCCCCCCCCCCCCCCCCCCCAGTGGAAATATTTCAACTGACCGTTCCAAGCCGGTTCTTCTGTGGCGATTTATTTATGTTGTTGTTTGTTACTTACTGTGTGTATCACTTGGGTCTTTTTATTTTGGATGGCCATATGGTCATTTTATGGGAAAGTAACTGTCCTTATGGCCTTCCTTTGTTTAGGTTTCCATTATGGTCTGGTCGCTTAACGTTTGTGTTTCTTTCCCATTGGTGTCTTTGATGGGTGGAGTAAGTTAATTGTATCGATTCCTGATCTTTGTTTTACTTCTACTTTATTAGCCGACCCATCTTCTTTCTATGAATGTTTTCATTGTTCTTAAAGGAACCCATTTTTTATTTTTATTTGCCTTCACTGCAGCTGGCGTTGTGCCGTGTGGCGGCCGTAAAACGTCTACCCGTACATCAACCATAGTACAGTTTATATTTTACTTTTGGTCCTTTGAGATCAGCGTGAATATTCTGAGAAATCGGAAACAAATTATTGGTTTAGACTCATATTCTAGACAGGTTTTTTATTATTTGGACCCCATTTTGATTTATATCAGTCTTTGAATCGACCGCCTATTCGAATTTCGCAAAATTGCAGTATGTTTCCACGGGCTTTCTTTGCCGTATCATTACAGGGTAACTGATGAGGCTTTATTAGCCGAAACTACGTAGTATGAACCATCTTCTTTCTTATGAATGTTTTCATTGCTCTTAAAGGAACTCATTTTTGATTTTTATTTATATTTTAATGTATTTCTGTTGTTGTTTTTCATACACATATTGTCTTGTGCCTTTGTATGTGCTTTCAAGTCGCTTAGTGTTTTACTCTATCATGATAAAATTGTTAAATATTCTTGTTAAGCTAACTTTTCCCTATAAATGGTTAAGACGCATTCCATTGTGGAATTTAGGGTCACTGATGAGGCCTAATTGACCGAAACTAGCTAGTCTGGCCCAGAAAACATGTGCACTCCATATTTTTCACTTTTGTGGTGTATTCCTTGCTTCCAAAGGATAATCCTTTTATAGAACATATTTAACTTCACTACAGCTGATGTGTGGGAATGTGTTGCGGCGGTAAAACGTCTCCCTGGCCTACATCATAGTGCAGATTATCTTTTCTTTTCCTTTGTGTTCATTGATTCCATTGTGGAATTTTGAAAATATCTTAGGATCACTGATGAGGCCTAATTGGCCGAAACTAGCTAGTCTTGCCCAGAAAACATGTACACTCCATATTTTCACTTCTGTGGTGTATTGCTTGCTTCCAAAGGATAACCCTTTTATAGAACATATTGTTGACTTCACGGACTTGTTTACATGATGTGATTTGATGGCGTGTGGTGGCAATGTCCTTTGTTTGCGTCTTTTCCGGAGTAACGTTTCTTTCTAGTTTTTGCCGTCATAGGTAGATTGTTTGTAATTCGACCCGAAGTTACTTTAATAATCTGAATAATGTGGCTGATCACTGGCCGCACATATATGTACCGTTTATATATTAACACATCTGTGCGACACAGTGCATTCATATTTCCAGAACGGTATTTTTTATAAAAATGTGATAATTTTCTTATTCATAATCAAAACATAGTTTGTGGAAGAAATAACTATAACAAGTATAATTGTGCAGTCGATGGCACGCCATCGCATATACCAAGGCTTCAATATCATTTGATATGTTACACAGTCATCTTCTGAAAACATTTTTACCCCACGGTTCCCTCCCCCATGGCGCCGCCTCTCGGGGTGTCATGCACAACAAAAATCAAGGATCTATCAGTTTCCAAGCTTTCAAGTTTCTATCTCTAACTGTCTAGAGGGAGTTATCCGGTAATTTTTATGGATGGGGTTGGGTACTTGTTACCTCGGTTGACTCCACATTGACCCTAGGATCAAATTTGGATTGCAATGTATTCTACTCATCATGCCGTTTGATTTGATTGTGAGTCGACCATGTTCTGAAAACTTTGATTTTTGACCCCCATCGCCATCCCCTGGCCCGTCCCCTACTACGTAAGTGTCATGCGCTCCCCAGACAAACAAAGGATTAAAGTTTGTATCTCTAAATGTCTAGGGGCTTATCTGGTAAGTCGGACGTACAGACGGACGACGAAGACAATCACAGAGTGGGTATAATAATAAACCGACAAATAATACACGCAAATGAAAAGTCAGTAAAAGGTATTTTAACTGCGGCCTAAAACTATTGTACCTGGCCACGATCCTCACCAATCATCCACCAGGGAATTTGAGCCTTTCCACGTTCGAAAATACTTACATGATCTCCAACCACCCTTTTGGCGAAACACAGTCCAATGAATGAATTCTCAACATATAAATGGGAATAAGGCCATCTATACTTTGTTTTGTCTCTAATTTGATTTTTGATTTTGTTTTATTTGCTAGATCAGCCTCCACTCTGGTATGTTGTACGATGCAATATATCTGTATTCCGTCGGGTTGGATTCTATAGTCGGAAAGGGTTTGGATGAAAGAAACGGTACGGAAATAATAGCTGAGTTACAGAATGAAACATTTTACGGTATGTGGTTTGTTCAATTAAATGCAAATGAACACACTTCAGCACAGCACAGACAATAATATTAGAAATAATACAGAGGATAGGTTTGAGTTGTTGCTTGATATTTGTCACTCTATATTTGAAACAAGTTTGAAGATAACATTGTTCAAACGCTTTCTTATTTTCAGGTATCCCTGCAATTTGAAGTATTGGAGGTTGTCTTTTTTTCTGCGAAGTATATGCAAACGTGATCATTTATTTTATCACAATCTTATGCATAAAATAACGTGATATCTTAAGTTGAACAAATCCATTAGTTGCAACTAGTGCAAATATGTCGATTGTCGTTATGCACATAAATGAAGACAAAACCAACCCCTCTCTTTTATTTTGTTTTACGACCCTTTCAAGATCAGTTCACTGTTTCATGCGGATCATTAATTAGAAGTGGGCGGAAACCGGAGTAGCGGGAGAAAAACAACTTGACCTTCCGTTGCAGAACTTGGCCTCTCACGTGGGCGCGAGCAAAATAAGGACCAAAGCGGTGAGAGACTTAATGATTAAGAGCCAGCTTTCTTATCCATTAGGCCAGAGATGCCCGTGATCCTATACAATTTTAGAGCCTGTCTGAAGGAAACACAGGTCAACACACATCAATTTAGCGCATAAACAAGACACTGATCAGCCTGCGGATGCACAGACTGATCAGAGTCTCAGTTGAGCACACGTTTAAAGAATTGTTTTCTCTTTATGCGAGTCTAATGCTAAAATGCGAAGGTTTGAATACATTTAAATGAATTGGTTATATTCTTAAACCAAATCCACGCACGACCTATTTTTGTAAAACAGTTTTATTAGGGAAACAGATGCCGAGGAACAGCCATAATCAAAGATTACAGCCTACCAATTGCATCAAGAGGAAGAGTAACTGATAGTGAGTTTATTTTGTTTGATTTGAGGTTTAACGTCCCACTTAACACTGTATAGATCATTTTGGAGACGTTGCTTCCAATTTTGTGGGAACTTAACCCGACATAGAGATGAAATGGCATCTCAAGCCCTGCCGCCCAATTAAACCAATAGGCTTTATATGCATATTATGCATGCAGGGTATACTCGCACCACTTTTTCGGGGAAGGCTTAGAACCACTAAGTGGTTTACCAGTACTCATGTGCGGCCGGTTTTAGCTCTGCGTGGAAGCATCATGCAGCCTAATCTATTTCTTTAGGTCCCGTTGGACGGGGGCCGAAATGATAGTGAGGAAACAAAACAAATAACGGGGAAAACGAATCATAAATAGCACAGCAACCAGCTCCGTCTTCCCCACAAGTGGTGATCAAGGTGCAACAGGCAGACTTAAGTTGCATCACGTAAATAAGATAATGTTATTAATCAAGTAATTTCGTATTGGCCCAGTTACAGGTCCGAGGTCTGCTGTATTGACACGAGGCCGAAGTTCGGGGCCAATACAGCTGACCGAGGACCTGTAACTTGGCCAATACGAAATTACTTGATTAATGACAATTTTATTAATTGACGCGATTAAAACATGATTTATCATTTTTGAATATTGGTTGACCTTGTGTAATACAGGATAATCAATTAATAATATAATGTTATTAATCAAGTATTTTTGTATTAGCCCAGTTACAGGTCCGAAGTCTGCTATATTGGCCCGATGTCGAAGGCCGAGAGCCAGTATATCTGGCTGGCGACATGTAACTGGGTAAATACGAACTTAATTGATTAATGACAATTTTGTCAAATGACACAATTAAAAATCGTGATCATTGATGTTTTTAACTCACTTGGCCCCAGGTTAATATTGGATGATCTGGTGTTAATAAAGATAACCTCCGATCAATACAGGATAATCAATTAATAAATAATAATAGTAATAATAATACACAACCATAAGCATATACAGTTCATTGTATGTTGATGATTTTTGTATATATTACCGTTCAAAAAATATGAAAACAATTGAACGAAAGTTACAACAAAATTTTTCAAGAGGGCCAAGATGGCCCTGGATCGCTCACCTGATCCAGAGAGTAACAAGTTGGCCCCAGGGAGGGCCATTATTGACCCAAGGGCTATAATGTGCATAATGTTGAGGGAGGTCAAAAAGGTGAAGCTTCATACCAAATATCAACAAAGGCTATAATTTGAACAATCTTTGCAAAGGTCCACAAGATGAAACTACACACCAAATATCAAATACCTGGGCCTTGGAGTTTCATAGAAGAAAATTTTTAAAGATATTCCCTACATAAGCGTATGTAAAACCAAATGTCTCCGGGGCGGGGGTATTTTTGGCCTCAGGGCTATCATTTAAACAATCTTAATAGAGGCCCACTAGATGCAGCTTCACACAAAATATCAATGACCTGGGCCATGCTGTTTCAGAGAAGAAGATTTTCAAAGCCTATCTCTATAAGTCTATGTAAAACCAAAGGGCCCTGGAGCGGGGGCATTTGTGGCCCGAGGGCCATAATTTCCACGTTCTTGGTAGAGGTCCACTAGATGAAGCTCCATACCAAATATCAAAGACATGGATGGGCCTTGCAGTTTCAGAGAAGAAGACTTTTTTTAAAGAAATTCCCTTTGTAAGTCTATGTAAAGCCAAAGGGTCTCGGGGCAGGGTCAGTTTTGACCCCAGGGCTATAATTTGAACAATCTAGATAGAGGTCCACTAGATAAAATTTCACACCAATCATCAAAGACCTAGGCCTTGTGGTTTCACAGAAGAAGATTTTTAAAGATTTTTCAAACATACGTCTATGAAAAATCAAAGGGCCCCGAGGCGGCGGCATTTTTGGTCTCAGGACCATAATTTGAACAATCTTGGTAGCGGTCCACACCCGATGAAGCTTCATACCAAATTTCACAGACCTATGCCTTTTGGTTACAGAGGAGAAGATTTTTCATGATTTTCCCTATATAAGTCTATGTAGAACCAAAAGGCCCCAGAAAAGGAGCATTTTTAGCCCCAGGGCTTTAATTTGAACAATCTTGGTAGAGGTCCACAAGATGAAACTTCATACCTAATATCAAAGACCTGGGCTTTGTGGTTTCAGAGAAGATTTTTATAGACGTTCCCTATATAAGTCTTTGTAAAACCAAAGGGCCCCGGGGTGGGGGCATTATTGGTCTCAGGGCTGTAATTTGAATAATCTTGGTAGAGGTCCACAAGATGAACATCATACGAAATATCACAGATCTAGGCCTTGTGGTTTTAGAGAAGGTTTTCAAGATTTAACATATATATGTCTATGTAAAACAAAAGGGCCCCGGAGCGGGGGGCATTTTTGGCCCCAGGGCTATGATTTTAACAATCTTGGTAGAGGTCCACAGGATGAAGCGTCATACGAAATAGCATAGACCTGGGCCTTGTGGTTTAAGAGAAGAAGATTTTTAAAAATTTCCCTATATAAGCCTAAATAGCAAAGACCTGGGCCTTGTGGTTTAAGAGAAGAAGATTTTTAAAGATTTTCTCTATATAAGCCTAGATGAAGCTTCATACCAAATATCAAAAGACTTGAGTTTTTTTTAAAGATTTTCCCTATATAAGCCCATGTAAAACCAAAGGGCCCGGGGCGGGGGCATTTTTGGCCCCAGCACTATAGGTTGAACAATATAGTTGGCTTTAACTTGGTAAAGCTTCAGACCAAATAGCAAAGACCTGGGCCTTGCGGTTTCAGAGAAGAAGATTTTTAAAGATTTTCCCTATATAAGCCCCTGTAAAACCAAAGGGCCCCAGCACTATAATTTGAACAATCTTGGTAGATACAGATACTAGATACAGCTTCATACCAAATAGCAAAGACCTTGGCCATGCGGTTTCAGAGAAGAAGATTTTTAAAGTTTTTCCTTATATAAGCCCATTTAAAACCAAAGGGCCCCGGGACGGGGGCATTTTTGGCCCCAGCATTATAATTTGAACAATCTTGGTAGGGGTCCACTAGATGAATCTTCATACCAAATAGCAAAGACCTGGGCCTTGAGGTTTCAGAGAAGAAGTTTTGTTTTAAAGATTTTCCCTATATACGCCCCAGCACTATAATTTGAACAATCTTGGTAGGGGTCCACTAGATAAAGCTTCATACCAAACAGCAAAGACCTGGGCCATGTGGTTTCAGAGAATAAGATTTTTAAAGATTTTCCCTATATCACACCTGTAAAACCAAAGGGCCCCAGTGCGGGGGCATTTTTGGTCCCAGCATTATAATTTGAACAATCTTGGTAGGGGTCCACTATATGAACCTTTATACCAAATATCAAAGACCTGGGCCTAGCGGTTTCAGAGAAGAAGATTTTAAAGATTTTTCCCTATATAAGCTCATGTAAAACCAAAGGGCCCCGGAGAGGGGGCATTTTTGGCCCCAGCTCTATAATTTGAACAATCTTGGTAGGGGTCGACTAGGTAAAGCGTCATACCAAATATCAAAGACCTGGGCCTTGTGGTTTCAGAGAAGAAGATTTTTTAAGTTTTCGGTGAAAAACAATTCTATTTTTGGCTCCTGCGACCAAGATGTGCAACGGACCGGAACCATATGAACAACTTTGAAAGGGGACCACCTAAGGAACATTGCTGTGTAGTTTGGTCAAAATCTATTCGGTGGTTTAGGAGATGATGTCGTTTGAAGAAATTGTTTATGCACACACGCACGCACGCCCGCACTGACGACGGACGAAAAGTGATCACCAAAGCTCACATTGTCACTACGTGACAGGTGAGCTAAAAAGAAAAGAAGAATGGACTTACAATAATGGTTTCAAGTTCTCCAAGTCGAAAAGGCAATGTGTTCATTTTAGTAAGCTACGGAAGAAACACGAACATCCTCCCCGGTTTTTAAACGGATCACAAATTCCTGTTGTTGAAGAAGCCAAATTTCTTGGGGTCATATTTGAACAAAAGTTATCTTTTATTCCCCATATTAAATATCTTAGAGCGAAATGCTTAAAGGCTTTGAATCTTTTGAAAGTTTTAGCTCAAACAAGTTGGGGAGCAGATCGGTATACTTTATTACGGTCTTTAATAAGATCTAAATTAGATTATGGGTCTGTTGTTTATGATGCTCCCAGAACGTCCTATTTAAAATCTTTGCATTCTATCCATCACCAATGCATTCGTCTGGCTATGGGCGTCTTCCGTACTTCTCCCGTATTAAGCCTTTATGTAGAAGCAGGTGAACCATCTTTAACTTCGCGCAGATAAAAAACTTTCTCTTCAGTATGCTATCGGACTTCCTGCTAATCCATCTAACCCGGCATCCAAAATTTTATTTCCACCTGAATTCTTTAGATAAGTATGAAACTTAACCCACAACAATCAAACCTTTTGGATGACGTATATAACCACTGCTAGAAAATTCAGGTATCGACCTTAAAAATATTCAAAAAAATGAAACGGCCGAAGTTCCATCTTGGTGTATTAAAAAACCGTTTATTCTGTTTGACTTACATGATGGCAAAAAATCCGAATCAAATACAAGTCTACGCAAACAAAAACTTTCAGGTACTACAGTCACGTTTTGATGATTACCAGCAAGTCTATACTGATGGTTCCAAAGAAGGAGAAAAAGTTGGTTGTGCGTATGTTTCTCAAGATACGCACCAAACCATGCGCCTTCCAGATGGTTCATCTATTTTTACAGCTGAAACCAAAGCAATAGACCTAGCTTTAGATTTTATCAGTTCTTCAACATTTCAAAAAGCAGTTATATTTTCTGATTCCCTTTCTGTGCTTAAGGCTTTAGACCATTCATCATCTTACAATCCTCAAATACAAAAGTTGATTAAAAAACATGGAATTTCTAAAACATACCAAATCTTGTTTTGTTGGCTTCCGGGCCATGTCGGCATAGTCGGCAATGAATATGCTGACAAGAAAGCAACGGAATCGCTCAATCTTGATCCATCTTTTTTTAAAATTCCTTTTAATAATTTTAAACCATTTATCAACAGATGCATCTTGTCGGAATGGCAAGGCGAATGGGACTGTGCAATAAATAACAAACTCCATGCCGTTAGACCTGTCGTTGGAACAAAATGCTCTCCTCCACAGTTTTCCAGGAAAGAGGATGTAGTATTAACGCGACTGCACATCGGTCGTACAAGAGTTACTTATTCTTATATTTTTAATGTTGATGATCAGCCATTCACTTTGAAACATATCTTAATTGACTGTAGTGACTTTTCACCTTCACGTAACTTATATTTCAAAGCTGACACTTTTCAACTGTTTCAAGATGTACATGTTGATAATATTATTTTATTCTTAAAAGAAAATGGACTTTTTTCATAAGATTTAACTGTTTCAGATTTTTATACATTATCATTCTGACTTTTTACTTTTAATATCCTCATAATTCTTCATGCCGTTTAACCATTAACCGTTTTACGCTTATGACCCACAAAGAGGGTTGACGCTTCGTTAAACACACATACAAAACAGTTGGTCCACATGAAGTTAGCTGAATCACACATTACGATAACACACCCGTGCGACATAGTGCATTTATCACATCACCAAAATGGCTGCTTTTCCGATAAAAATCAGTGATATTTTTCTTATTGATACTGCAAACATAGGTTGTGGGTGCTCGTTAGAACCGCCTCAATGAGGCCCACAACCTATGTCTTGGAGCAGAAATAAGAAAATATAATTTATACACCCGTAAACCCCAATTTTCTATATAAAAAGTGGGGTTTAAGGGGGTGTTCATATCACGGACTTGTTCACGTAATGGATACCGCAAATTACTGAAATACAGGTCAAAATGAATAACTGAGCCCCCACAAACGAATTTGTGTCTTCAAGCATTCCGTCATGACACATTTTAACTGCGCATGCCCAGTCATTCAGAGGGGCCAGGGATATGGCTTTCTGTCTGAAGGTTCCACTTGATTCACTGCTTGTATGAGCGAGCAGCGAAGGTTCTGGCGAGACTGCGCGGCTGCGCAGGCTCACCTGAACCTTCGCAGCTCGCATAGGCGATAAGTACCAAAATCGCTTGACGGGGCTTAACTTTGTTGAATTAAAGATGAGGGCTCGTATATACTTTGCCAACATGACAGTCATAATAAAATGTTATAAAAAAGGTGCATTACATTACCGCGTAGGCATTCCGTGTGTTGGAAGGCATAGTGTTTATGCGAGAGAGCGGTTGTTTTGGGTTTCAACAGATCCAATGATTTCATAATTTGTTTCTAAATCGCCATCATAATTTACCATATGAATAGAAAAGTAATCTTTCCGTTTCTGACTGATTCCTCCTACAGCTTACTGCTGATCAAGCTGAAACATGATTTCTTGATTTACAATTACACATACTGTTTTGACGTTGCAATCCACCAAATATTAGCAAACGGCCTCCGTCAACTGGGGCTTGAAGAAACAAATGGGCTGCATAATGCTTCTACCCAGAGCTGAAACCGACCGCACACGAGTAATGGTAAACCGCTTAGGGGATCTAAATAGAAGTGAAGACAATGATCAGGAATCGATACAATTAACCCACAGCTCCCACCAAAAACACCAAAGGGAAAGACACTCAAACATGAAACAACATACCCTAATGGAAACATCAACAGCGGAAAGCCCAACGGACAGCTACTTTCCAATAAAATGGTCAGGATAACAGGATTTTTCTATCCACCCCTCACACCCATATTGGATTCTTTTTCTTGCATACCCTCTATTTCTTAGCACGGATTTTTAATTCTGCAGTCACTTCAGTTACCAACCTCCGCCATATTGTGTTGACACTGCAGGAATGTTTAGTGACGTCACGTAACGTGCTGTGACGTCAACTTTAACGACGGCGCATACAAGGTCGTAATCAACCAGTGCATTTATCAAACACGCGATTATATTCGATTTGGGGTCGGAACACCAGGGTCAGAACATACATTTCTATCCCAGGGTAAAATCACGGATTTCCTGGTCTGGTGTGCAAGAAAGTGTTTTCTGTCAGTCATATCGCTAAAATGGTCATATTCTGATGCACATTTGTGATATATGTTCTTATTTATACTCGAAACATAGGTCAAGGGAGCTCGTTAGGTATCCACAGCCTATGTATTGGAGCAGTAAAAAGAAAAATAATGTAGTACCCTGTAAAAAAGAAGTGAAGAAAATGATCATGAATCGATACAATTAACCCACAGCGCCCATCAGTGATACCAAAGGGAAAGAAACCCACACTGTTGGTTTGCATTTGCTCCAGCATTTCAATGGTTTCTTGTTGTCGAGACCTCACCGTTGTTTCACCTCTGTGGTTGTTTGATTTTTGTGTTCTCGGTGATGTTGCACTGATGAGTTAGGAGGCCTTCATGCGGACCGAACAAATTATTTGTCTAAATCGCGAGGGAAGTAAGGGCGAGGATTGCCGCTGCGTAAAATTGAATAAAGCCCCCTCCCCTCCAAGTGGAATTCGTTTCTCTGACGGTACCAAGGCGGTTCTTCTGGTGCGGTTTTTGTAATGGTTTGTCTTTGAGTGCGTGTTTCGCTTATGTTATTTTGTTTTGCCATTTTGTAGGAAAGTTACTGTCATTTTAGCTTTCTGCTATTGATGATCCCATTAGGGTCTAGTTATTTCATGTTTGTGTTTCTTTCCCTTTGTTGTCACTGCTGGGAGCTGTGGGTTAATTGTATCGATTCCTGAGCATTGCCTTCACTTCTATTTCGCCTACCAAGTACTCTCCCATCTTTAGGTCTTTCAAATTTTATAAATTTCATTTGTTGTCAGTCAATACATGCATTACCTTTATATACTGTTTTCAATTCAATTATTTAATTTAACTGGTGTAAAAGACTCATTTGTGCAGAACAAATGACAGGTTAGAAACAAGAGGATGGGGAAGAACTGACCCAGCCCATTTTTTGCCAACCTAAGAAATCTAAGTTTTCATGTTATTTTTTGGTACAGAAGTCTAATAATACAAAAGCAAGAATGTACTAACTCCCCTCACCCCCAGCAGAAAATGAAGGGAAAATGAACGAAAAAAAAAAACAACTTTGGAAGCTTTAGCAATTGAAGGGGTTAGTGCAAGAAGGTACCTAAGTCACATTTTCATTATTTTGAGAAGAAACGCGAAAAACAAAGTATTTTGCGAAAATTTCATATTTTGTGTTTCTTATTTTAAATAAATAGTTCTGTTGATATATTCTATGATATAAAATGGTGTAAAGGTCGCATAAAAAGTCCGAAGTATATTGCAGATATTCATTAATTTCAATAATGTGTTTATGCAAGAAGGGGCCTAAGTCCATGGTTGTTTATGCAAGAAGGGGCCTAAGTCCATTGTTTAAAGGACATAGTTTTCTGTATTTAGAGCAGAAACCTATTACATTTTATTGAATATGTATATTTTATCTTTTGTAGACTCTTTATAAGTTTCTTAAAACAAAGAGCTGAAACAAATGAACAACACATACACCGATAACTCGAAGTTGTTTGTGTTAAAAATGGACTTAGGCCCCTTCTTGCACCAAAGATACGACCTTGGACTTAGGACCCTTCCAAAGATTCAATGTAACTGCCATTTTTAATGCCAATAAAGAAATAAAGCATATCAAACTATATATCATATTGTAGGTCTTGGTATGATATACCTGAAAATAACAATATCTCAGATTTTTCCAAAAATGGACTTAGGTACCTTCTTGCACTAACCCCTTCAATTTTAGTCGGGGAAGAACTGGGCCGGCCTTTTACTCCCCCAGCAGTTTTTTCCTTTTTGTATTTTCTACAGCTGTATAGGCTTAATATTTGAATTCAAATATTTTATAAATTCATAGCGTAAGACATTGTAGATTGTTCCGAAAAGAAAGTATATATATCAGTTTTGGGGTGGGAAGAACACATTCGGTCCATTTCTTCCCCACCCCAGATATTTCATTTTCTGTTAAAAAGGGTATTTTTGTTTGCAGATTAAAATTCAATTGATAATTTCTTATAGTTAGAAACAATAAGTTGGATATAGAATATTTAGCAAGTGATAGGATAGAAGTTATAGAGTAGATAGCACAGGTTGCATTATCAGTCTGGGGTTGGGGATGAACTAGGCCGGCCAATTTCTTCCCCAACCCTTTTGTGTCTCTGATGGGAGCTGTGGGTTAATTGTATCGATTCCTGATCATTGCTTCCACTTCTATTTTTTTATTAAATTAAGTCATTTATGATGATGAAGATGTCATGAGTGGGGAAGAACTGGACCAGCCCATTTCTTCCCCAGCCCTGGAGGTGGTTGTATAGTTAAGAAGTGATTATGACGTTAAGTGTGCCTGGGTGGGGTAGAACTGCGCCGGCTCCTTTCTTCCCCACCCTTGCCGAATTTGAATTATTATGTCCAGTAAGGTGTTAAGGAGTTTGGGGGTAGGGACGAACTTGGTCAATTTCTTCCCACCCATGAGGAGTGTTATAAAGTTAAATCATTTATGATGTTGATCATGTCTGGGGTGTGGAAGACCTGGGCCGGCCCGTTTCTTCCCCACCCCTGATTAGTGTTATATAGTTAATTAAGTTATGACGTTGAATGTGTGTGGGGTGGGGAAGAATTGTCCGGCCCATTTCTTCCCCGCCCTGATGTTTGTTACATACTGAAGTCAGTTATGGTGTTGAAGGTGTCTGGAGTGGGGAAAGTAGAAGTAAAACAAAGATCAGGAATCGATACAATTAACTTACTCCACCCATCAAAGACACCAAAGGGAAAGAAACACAAACATTAAGCGACCAGACCATAATGGAAACCTAAACAAAGGAAGGCCATAAGGACAGTTACTTTCCCACAAAATGGCCATATGGCCATCCAAAATAAAAAGGCACAAGCGACACACACAGCAAGCAACAAACAACAACACAAACACACCGCCACTAAAGAACCGCCTTGGAACGGTCAGTGTAAAGATTTCCACTTGGAGGGGGGGTGTGGGGTGGGGGGGTCTTAAATCGATTTTACGTGGCCACAATCCTCGCCTTTACTTCCGTTGCGATTTAGACAAATAATTTGTTCAGTTCGCATGAAGGCCTCCTAACTCCTTTTCGGTCCACACCCCTGATAAGTGTTATATAGTCACTTAGGCTGTTATAGATGTCTGGGACGGGAAAGAAATGGGACGGGCCCGTTTCTTCCCCGACCCTGGTCAGTGTTAAAAAACATGTCAGTTATGAAGCTGAACGTGTCTGGGGTGGGAAGAACTGGGCTGGCCCATTCCTTTCCCTACTCCTGATGAGTGTTGTACATGTATATATAAGTTCGTTGTGATGTTGAAGGTGCCTATGGTGGAGAAGAAGTGGACCGCCCGATTTCTTCCCCACACATGATCAATGTTTTATACTTAAGTCAGTTATGATGTTGATGGTGTCTGGGGTGCGGAAGAACTGGGCCGGCCCGTTTCTTCCCCACCCTGTTGAGTGTTATATAGTTAAGTCAATTATGACGTTGAATGTGTATGGAGTGGGGAAGAACTGGGCCGGTCTATTTCTTCCCCACCCCTGACGAGTGTTATAAAGTTAAATCAGGATGTTCAGGTATCTGGCTTGGAGAAGAACTGGATTGGCCCATTACTTCCCCAACCCTGGTGAGTGTTAAAAGTTAAATCAATTATGCAACTGAAGGTGTCTGGGGTGGGCAAGAACTGGGATGAACTCATGATAAGTTTCCTAAGTAAGCTATGATGTTTAAGGTGTCTAGGGTGGGGAGGAACTGAACCGGTCCATTTCTTCCCCAACCATGATCAGTGTTGTATACTTAAATCAGTTTTGATGTTGAAGGTGTCTGGATGGGGAAGAACTTGGCCGGCCCATTTCTTCCCAACCACTGATGTGCGTTTTATACTTAAGTCAGTTATGATGTTGAAGGTGTCTAGGGTTGGGAAGCCTAATTCTTTTCCCAAACATGATGAATGTTATGTAGTACAGTCAGTTAGGATGTTGATGGTGCCTTGTATGGGGACGCACTGGTCCGGTCCGTTTATTACCCACTCCTCGTGAGTCTTAAAACTTAATTCGATTTTGAAACTGAAGGTGTCTGAAGTGTGGAAGTACTGGGCTGTTATGATGTTGAAGTTTTTTGAGGTGGGGAAGAATTGGGCCGGCATATTTTCCCTACCCCTGGTGGGTGTTAGACATTAGAGTCGAGTATGGAATTGAAGGGTGTCTTGGTGGGGAAGATCTTGGCGTGCCTATTTCTTCCCTGACCCCGATGAATGTTATATAGGTAAGACAGTTTTGATGTTGAAGGTGCTGGGCAGGCAAATTCTTCTCTACCTATGAAGAGTGTCATCTAGTTAAGTCAGTTAAGATGCTGAAGGTGTCGGGGGCGTGGAAGAACTGGGCCGGGTGAGTTTTATAAAGAAAAGTCCATTATGAAATTGAAGTTTCATGGGTGCGGCAGAACTGGGCTGGCCCATTTCTTCCCCACTCCTGATGATTGTTATGTTCTTAACAGAAGTGAAGGCAATGATCTGGAATCGATTAACCCGCTGCTCCCATCAGAAACACCACAGGGAATGAAACACAAACATAAAATAACTAGACCCTAATTGAAACACCAATAGCGGAAAGCCAAAACGACAGTCACTTTCCAATAAAATGGCCAATTGGCTTCCCAGAAAACAAATATAAGCTATACTCTCACACACACACACATTGACAAACCATAACAAAAATAAACCACGACAGAAGAATCGCCTTGGAACTGTCAGTGAAACGTTGGGGGTGGGGGTGGGGCGCTTAAATTGATTTTACGCTGCCACAGTCCTCTTCCCTACTTCTGTCGTGGTTTAGACAAATACGATAATAAGTCAGATTTGATGTTTTAGGTGTCTGGGGTGGAGAAGAACTAGGCTTGCCCATTTCTTTCCAATCTCTGATGAGTATTATATACTTACGTCAGTTATGAGGTTGATGGTGTTTGGGGTGGGGAAGCAATTGTCTGGCACATTTCTACGCCACCTTAATGATTGTTATATAGTTAAGTTAGTTAAAATGTTGAAGGTGTCTGTGGTGGGGATGAACTGGACCGGCCCATTTTCCACCACCCTGGTGAGTGTTATATACTTTAGTCAGTTAAGTTGTTGAAGGTGTCTGGGGTGGGGAAGAACTTGGCCGGCCCATCTCAACCCCCCCCCCCCACACACACACACACCCGATGATCGTTATATACTTAACAGAAGTGAAGGCAATTATCAGGAATCTATATAATTAACCCACAGCTCCAATCAGAGACACTAAGGGATAGAAGCACTTACGTGAAACTAATAGACCCTAATGGAAATATCATTAGCGGAAAGCCAAAAGGACAGTTACTTTCCCACAAAATTACCAATTGGCTACCAAGAGCAAAATAATATAAGCGATACACTCAAAGACAAGCCATAACAAAAATAAACCTCGACAGAAGAACCGCCTTGGAACGGCCCACTAGAGGGTGGGGGGGGGCTTAAATCGATTTTACGTGGCCACATTCCTCGCCTTTACTTCCGTCGCGATTTAGACAAATACTTTGTTCAGTCCGCATGAAGGCCTCCTAACTCATCAGCGCAACATCTCCGTGAACACAAAAATCAATCCACCACAGAGATTAAACAACGATGAGGACTCGACAGCAAGAAACAATTGAAATGCTTTAGCAGAGAAAACCAACAGTTAGACTCGGATTGGCCCAACCAGAGACACAGCATCAGGCACCAACCAACATTACATAAAATAAGATTCTCTCCTATTCTCAGTAAGCCTTTACGCTGGAACCGTCAGAGAATCTGAGGCCTGACCGACCGGCGTGCAATTAAAGAGGGAAGCAAACTTGTCAACCGTGATTGGGGTTTACTATCATGCATGCAGTCTATCGTATAACATTCATGTTGTATCCAATCTTTTTTATATCGAAGAATGATTTTACAAATTTTGGGTACTGAAGTCATTGCAATTACATGTTTTTTTTTTAAATTAATATACTAAGTCACCATAAATTAAGGTTCCGATAGATCTTGTTGCAGAAGAGATTTAAGTTCAACACTGAATTTGAAATTAAATCGGAATGACATCTTCTAAATTTTGAAAAGGCTTCGCGTAGTTTATGATACCGATAACCCTGATTAAGAAGTTAAGCAGTTAACAATTTATTACGAGTGTTGAAGTCAGTTACATGACTAGACAATTTGGCAAATCGAATTAATTGCGAAATATAAACGCCACAGGATGCCGCACGCGGAACATCATCCAAAAAAGGGAAATTTATAATCTCAATGTTAAAATCATAGCGTTTATCATAAATTTTGGAAGAAACAAATCCATCTACAATAGATATGTGTACCTGAAAACGGGGCCTCGGTATCAGAAGAATTTGCTTTATTTAACTGAAGTTCTGGGGCGGGGGTGCATTTGACCGATCAATCCCTGGGAATAGTTATTGTCAATATTTAACCAAGCATCCATATCTAGAAATCGAGCTAAAGGCTTCAATGATTTCAGATTAGTTTTCAACAGAAAAGGACATCTTGAAGTATTTTTCACAACAAAACAAGAACAAATCAACCACAAGTGGTGCGCAATTTATACCCATCGGAATACCCACAATTTGTCCTAATAACTCAGTGCCAAATCTTATGTAAATATTGTCAAGTAGAAAGGTGAGAGCTTCACACACTTTCTGACATGACCATAGATAAACAGAAGTGGAGGCAATGATCATGGAATCGATACAATTAACCCACAGCTCCCATCAGAGACACCAAAGGGAATGAAACACAAACATTAAACAAATGATCCTAATGGAAACATCAATATCAGAAAGCCAAAAGGACAGTTACTTTCACAAAAAATGGCCGACAGGCTATCCAAAATGAAATAATAAAAGCGACACAAACACCCAAAAACAAACCATAACAAAAATAAACCGCGACAGAAGAACCGCCTTGGAACGGTCAGCGGCCGTAAGTATACTTTTAATGCTCCTCAGAAGTGAAAAAATCATTTCTTACATTACATGCAAGATAGGGGGGGTCTTCCCTTTGTCCATTCAATTATATCAGTAAAGGGTGGACAAATCATAGGTAGACACATTTGTTTCTTTCCCTTTGGTGTCTCTTATGGGAGCTGTGGGTTAATTGTATCGATTACTGGTCATTGCCTCCACTTCTACTTTGAAGCACGATAACGTCTGGGTTCCAATGTATTTAAAACTTCATTAGAATTTGTTATAGACCAAAACAGATTTCTCCCTGGTCATTCAAATACTTTGTCGCAATATTTAATCACATGTTTTTGATGGCAATAAAACATGAAGTTAATAATTTGGAGAGTTCAGTTGTGGTACAAGAGCTTGAATTTGCAATAAACCGTGCTTTGTATGGTCTTTTATGAAGTTTAGGTAACAATATAACGTAAGAAACTTGTCTTGACCTTCTGTAACACATTAAAAAAACTTGGTGGCTGAATGACAAATGTGGTGATCAACTAAAGCCCTCACTACAGCCAAAGGCTGCAGTTCACAAGCCTTAGCACCTTAGTTCTTGCTGAATAGTGTTAACATAGTGGAGCCGTCAAACAGCAACCATATTATTAGCAGTCTTATCTGCTGGAGCCGAAACAAACTTTTTATGAAATTCTTGAAAACCTAGTTTAAGGTGACGTAAAGACGTCTTAGGTTTAGGCGGTAATGAGTTCGTATTTTTAGAGTAGAAAGAAATGCGTTTGTTCACTAGTTTCAGAATGCAAAGTTTCCATTCTTTGAGAGCTTTATCCCAACCCCTGATGAGTGTTATATTCTTAATTTGTTCGATTTGAGGTTTAACGTCCAAGTCAACACATTAAAGGTCATTTTGTAGACGTTGCTTCCAATTTTTGGGACTTTTACCAGACATTGAGATGGAATGACATCTCAAGCCCTGTCGCCCAATTAAATCATGGACAGTCCGACTTGCACCGCTTGGCCTGGGCAGGCTTAGATTCTCTAACAGTTTACCAGTACTCTTGTGCGGTCGGTTTCAGCTCTGCATGGAAACATCATGCAGTCGATCTATTTCTTCAAGCCCCAATTGGCGGGGGCCAAGTTATATTCTTAAGTCATTTAGGATGTTGAAGGTGTCTGGGGTGGGGAAGAACTGGAGTGGCCCTTTTCCTCCCAATCCCTGATGAATGTTATATACTAAAGTCAGTTATGACGTTGAAGTTGTCTGGGATGTAGAAGAAATGGGCCGCCCCGTTTCTTCCCCATCTCTGGTAGGAGTTAAAAAATTAAGTCATTTTGGACATTAAAGGTGTCTGGGTTGGGGAAGAATTGGACTGGCCCATCTTTTCCTCACTCTTGATGAGTTTTATATATTTAAAGTAGAAGTAAAACAAAGATCAGGAATTGATACAATTAACTTACTCCACCTATAAAAGACACCAAAGGGAAAGAAATACAAACATTAAGCGACCAGACCATAATGGAAACCTAAACAAAGGAAGGCCATAGGGACAGTTACTTTCCCACAAAATGGCCATATGGCCATCCAAAACCATCCAAAACCAAAAGACACAAGTGATACACACAGTAAGTAACAAACAACAACATAAAACAAATCGCCACAGAAGAGCCGCCTTGGAACGGTCAGTGGAAGATTTCCACTGGGGGGCTTAAATCGATTTTACGTGGCCACAATCCTCGCCCTTACTTCCGTCGCGATTTAGACAAATAATTTGTTCAGTCCGCATGAAGGCCGCCTAACTCATCAGTGCAACATCTCCGTTAACACAAAAATCAAAGAACCACAGAGGTGAGACAACGGTGAGGACTCGACAGCAAGAAACCACTGAAATGCTGGAGCAAAAGAAAACCATCAGTTAGACTCCGATGAGCCCGACCAGAGACAGAGAAGAACTGGAGTGGCCCTTTTCCTCCCAATCCCTGATGAATGTTATATAGTAAAGTCAGTAATGACGTTGAAGTTGTCTGGGATGTAGAAGAAATGGGCAGTTTTTATCTTGAAGACGTCTTGAATGGGGAATAACTAGGCTGGCCGATTTCTTCCCCACCCCCAATGAGTGTTGTTTATCGCCGGCCTGTTTCTTACCTATCCCTGGTGTGTATAGCCAATTATGAAATTGTGGGTGTATGGGTTGGGGAAGAACTTGGCCATCCCAGTTCTGCACCACCCAAGACACATTCAACAACCAAACTGACTTAAGTATGTAACACGCATCAGGAGTGTGGGCCAGCCCAGTTCCTCCCGACCCAAGACACCTTCAACATCCTAACTGGCTTAAGTTCATAACTCTTGTCAGGGGCGGGGAAGAAATGGGCCGTCCCAGACACATTCAACATCCTAACTGACTCAAGTATATAACACTCATCAGCGGTGGGAAAGAAATGGGCCGGCCCAGTTCTTCCCCACCCCAGGCTCATTTAACACCATTGTGGACTTACCCGTACAAACCTGACCAATGATGGGGAAGATGTGGGCCGGCCAAGTTCTTCCCCACCCCAGCCACCTTCAATTTAATAGTTAACTTAACTTTTTAACAGTCAACAAATGTCGGGAATAACACACACACCACGTACACATCCAACGTCATAAATGATATAACAATAAACTATATAACAATCACAAGAGGTGGGGACGAAACATATTGCCTTGTTCTTCCCCATCCCAGACATCATCAACATCATAACTGACTTAACTATATGACACTCATTAGGGGTGGGAAGTAATTTTCCTGCTCATGTCTTCCCCTCCCCGGACTCCTTTAACACCAAAATGGTCTTAAATATACCAAGTCACTAAGGGCAGAAAATAATGGGCCGGCCCAGTGCTTCCCCATCCAAAATACATTTAACTTCATAATTACTTTTACTATATAATAATCATCAATGATGGGACAGTAATATGCTGGGCCGGTTCTTCCCCACCCCTGACATCCTTAACCTCATAACTGACTTAATTTTATAACATCAATCAGGGAAGGGGATGAAATGGGCCAACCTAGTTCTTCCCCACCCCCAGAGTACTTATGCTCCCTGTGATGTCTACCCTAAATATGACTTGCTTAAATACGTTGTATCCACATTATTGTTTCAAATTGTAAGAAATTAACAAATGATAACCAAAATAGCTGTTTTAGAAAATGAAATACATGTATCTGGAATGTGGAAGAAATGGTTTGGCCCAGTTCTTTCTCAACCAAAGGCTGCTTTATATTCCTTTTACTGAACAAATGTACAAACTCTTATACTATGAATTTAATATTTGAATTTAAATAATAAACACATACAATAGTATGAACTAGAAAAGGAAATATCTAAGGAAGTGGGGGTGGGGGACCGGCCCAGTTCTTCCCCACATTAAGGGTGCTACAGATTTAACTTTCTGAACACCTCCGAGGAACAAACTGACTGGAGGAAGGACCGGCCTGTTACAGCGGCATCGCCTTTATACCTCCCTGTATCTAGATACATTAATCACGCTTAATAAAACCTGAAATGGAATAGTCTAATTTATAATGTACATTTCAGGTATCACTGGTGAAGTCGCTATTAATGAATTCGGTCACAGGAAGTCAAACTTCTCTATACATAATATCAGACTGGGTATCTACAATCACGTCGGTGTTAGTAATGGCAGGTATTAAAAGTGTTGTATGTTGTTTTTCTTGTTTTAAATGGCATGATTTGTATTAAAAAGCATACTTACACGAGCAGGTATTTAACCTATGGTAGGCTAAACTTCGAGCACAGCAGTAAAGTACAAACAAAATCACCACGTTTTGTTGCAATAGTTGACCTCTTTGTTCTGACATGAACATTTACCTGATAAATAGTAAACAGGAGTAACCTAGGAAACGCCAGTCTTCAAATGCGACCATCCTAATTTAACCAAAAAGGCTATAGATGTCAGTTTAATAATGTAAATACAGTGAAGTAGAAGTAAAACAAAGATCAGGAATTGATACAATTAACTTACTCCATCCATAAAAGACACCAAAGGGAAAGAAATACAAACATTAAGCAACCAGACCATAATGGAAACCTAAACAAAGGAAGGCCATATGGACAGTTACTTTCCCACAAAATGGCCATATGGCCATCCAAAATTAAAAGACACAAGTGATACACACAGTAAGTAACAAACAACAACATAAATAAATAAATCGCCACAGAAGAGCCGCCTTGGAACGGTCAGTGGAAGATTTCCACTGGGGGGGCTTAAATCGATTTTACGTGGCCACAATCCTCGCCCTTACTTCCGTCGCGATTTAGACAAATAATTTGTTCAGTCCGCATGAAGGCCTCCTAACTCATCAGTGCAACATCTCCGTGAACACAGAAATCAAAGAACCACAGAGGTGAGTAAACGGTGAGGACTCGACAGCAAGAAACCACTGAAATGCTGGAGCAAAAGAAAACCAACAGTTAGACTCCGATGGGCCCGACCAGAGACAGAGCATCAGGCACCAACCAACATTATCTCTTTAATTTTCAATAAGCCTTTACGTTGGAGCCATCATAGAATCTGAGGCCTGACCCACCGGCGTGCAATTAAAGAGGGGAGCAAAGTTGCCAACCGTGATTGGGTTAACTACCATGCATGCAGTCTGTCGTATAATATCCATGTTGTACCCAATCTTTTTATATCGAAGAATGATTTTACGAAATTGGGTGCTGAAGTCATTGCGTTTATATATTTTTCTGAATTTTTATACTAAGTCACCATAAAATTCGGGTTCCGATAGACCTTGTTGCAGAAGAGATTTAAGTCCAATATTGAATTTTGAAATTAAATCAGAATGGCGTCTATAAAATTTTGAAAAGGCTTTGCGTAGTTTATGGTACCGATAACCCTGATTAAGAAGTTTAGCCGTTAATAATTTATTACGAGTGTTGAAGTCAGTTACATGACTACACACTCTCGCAAATCGAATTAATTGCGAAATATAAAATCTCAAAATCAAAGTCATCGCGTTTATCATAAATTTTGCACGAAACAAATCCATCTACAATAGATAGATGTAAATCCAAAAACGGGGCCTCGGTATCAGAAGAATTTGCTTTATTTAACTGAAGTTCAAGGGGGTAAATCTGAACTTCCGCTATAAAGACGACCTAAAATTAAAACTATTTCTTTTATAAAATGGTTAATTAGTAGGCTGCAGTTATTCTTGCTTTGTGTTTTCTGCACACAGTGTCCTGGTCAGAGACTACCATTTGGACTGTTTAAAGTGGTCTTAAAGACCACGTTTGAACAGTCACATAGATGGTCTTTATATAGGACTTTTATTGTAATCGTTATTGAACATCGGAGGGTATAGCAAACGCAGTTTTGACATGCTCTGAAAATGTGTTATACAGTAAAATTCCTATATTAAGACCACCTTTTGGACTGTTCAAAAGTGGTCTTGAAGACCACTTTTGAACAGTCCCAAAGGTGGTCTTAGACCAGAGGGCAGTTAGGGCAGAAAAGACAAAGAAAGAATAACTCCAACATACTAAATAATCTTTTTAAAGCAGAATTGGTCTTAATTTTAGGTGGTCTTAATAGCGGAATTTTACTGTACATTGTTCAACGCCGAGTAATTTAGAACTAAAACTGAGGCAAAGCACAAACTGAGGGAAGTTAATCGTGCATGGAAAGTTTCTCGACCTTGAGAATAGATTTTCATATTAATACATTATGTTTGTTTCGCGGTTACCTCGCTATATCATATTGTCGAAATGCATTCGTCTTTGGTTGCCCCAAAAACCTACAGATTATATGCTATATAATAGTCTTGGAAACATGCTAAACATATAGGTGTATGGTTAGATTGTTTACAGGTATAGTCAGCTACGTAAACCGAAAACGACCTGTACTATAGTATTAATTTGAAGTTTTATATCAAAGATCATGGCAACAATATTTCGTTTCGTTCTTTATAATTTCACAACCACTGAAGAACATCATATGTTTGTTTACATATTGTAGTGTTGGAGGTACCTTATTTTACGATGACGTTCAAATTTTGTGGCCTGGCGGCTCATCAGTACCTCCGCTCGGACGCCCAGTATGTGGATGGCAGAACGAGCTCTGTGTTCATCAAAATCCACGTAAGAATGATATTATTACGTTTAATAATTGTAGTGAATATACAAGCCATTATAGTGTATGTGGTTTGTGTAGATGGAGTCTCCATGTGCATGTGCATTTAACTGTACTGATCGGAAATATGATTTACTCGTACAATAAAGAAGCACGTGTCTCTAAAGACACATGTAATATGAAAACATAGCAGAATTTTTTCCAAGATAGAGGCATTTTCTCAGATATATAAACTAAAAACAAGATTTATTGTTCTTGTGTTCTTCATGTCATGTTATGTTATTATTTAACTTTTTGCCAAAGGCTTCAATCTCTGGTCGGGCCCATCGGAGTCTAACTGTTGGTTTTCTTTTTGCTCCAGCATTTCAGTGGTTTCTTGCTGTCGAGTCCTCACCGTTGTTTCATCTCTGTGGGTGTTTGATTATTTGTCTTCACGGAGATGTTGCACTGATGAGTGCGGAAGCCTAAATCGCGATGGAAATAAGGGCGAGGATTGTGGCCACGTGAAATCGATTTTAGCCCCCCGGTGGAATTCGTTTCCGCTGACCGTTCCAAGGCGGTTCTTTTGTCACGATTTATTTTGATATGGTTTGTCTTTAGGTGTTTATGTCGCTTGTGTCATTTTATTTTGGATAGCCCATTGGCCATTTTGTGGGAAAGTAACTGTCCGTTTGGCTTTCCGCTGTTGGTGTTTCCATTAGGTCTGTTGTTGCATTTTTGTGTTTCTGTCACTGTGGTGTCTCTGATGGGAGCTATTGGTTGATTGTATCGATTCCTGATCATTGCCTCTACTTCTTTTGTCAAGAAAATGGTAGTTTACAGAGGACAATAATGTCACCCTACAATTAATACCCATTAAACACTCATTTAACCTTGGCCTTAAAATGACTGTTTCCGGGAGTGTGTGACCTTAAAAAAGGGCAAGGTAGGTTTGGTAGGTTGCAATCTATAGTGTACCAAGTTTCACCAATTCTTAAATGAGACAGGGGGCAGAAAAGCCATTATTTGCCCAAAACTGGACATTTTTCGGGATCCTATGACCTTCAAAATAAGGTCCAGGTGACCAAATATTATTCAACCCTTTGGTAGGTTGCAATGATATATTGTATCAAGTTTGATGAAAGGTCAACAATTGGTTCTAGAGATAGGGTGCAAAAAAGCCAAAATTGACAGTTTTGTGGGACCTGTACCCTTGAAAATAAAGTCAAGGTCACCAAAATATGGTCAAATATTTTTTGTTTTCAATAAAATTCTGTACAAAATTTCAAAAATTCATTCATGAGATAAGGTTCAAACAAGCCAAAAATGACAGTTTTTTGGGGCTTGTGCCCTTGAATGTATGGTCAAAGTCACCGAAATCTTCTCAAGTCTTTGGTAGGTTGAATTTTATCTATTGTACTAGTTGTGATCGAATTGAATCAGTTCGGTTAGGGGATAGGGGGCAGACAAGCCAAAATTGACAGTTTTTGGGGCGTGTGTCCTTGAAAATACCAAACCAATCACGGTTGGCAACTTTGCTTCCCTCTTTAATTGCACGCCGGTGGGTCAGGCCTCAGATTCTATGACGGTTCCAACGCAAAGGCTTATTGAGAATTAGAGAGATCTAATTCGAGGTATTGATGGTTGGTGCCTGATGCTCTGTCTCTGGTCGGGCCCATCGGAGTCTAACTGTTGGTTTTCTTTTGCTCCAGCATTTCAGTGGTTTCTTGCTGTCGAGTCCTCACCGTTGTCTCTCCTCTGTGGTTCTTTGATTATGTGTTTTCACGGAGATGTTGCACTGATGAGTTGGGAGGCCTTCATGCGGACTGAACAAATTGTTTGTCTGGGTCGCGACAGAAGTAAGGGCGAGGATTGTGGCCACGTAAAATCGATTTAAGCCCCCCAGTGGAAACCGTTCCAAGGCGGTTCTTCTGTGGCGGTTTATTTATGTTGTTGTTTGTTACTTACTGTGTGTATCGCTTGTGTCTTTTTATTTGGATGGCCATATGGCCATTGTGTGGGAAAGTAACTGCCCTATGGCCTTCCTTTGTTTAGGTTTCCATTATGGTCTGGTCTCTTAATGTTTGTGCTTTTTTTCCTTTGGTGTCTTTGATGGGTGGAGAAAGTTAATTGCATCGATTCCTGATCTTTGTTTTACTTCTACTTTGAAAACAAAAATCATGATTCGTTCATGAGATGTGCAATTAAGGCTTAAATATACCAAATTTAGTAACACAGAGGCCTTTCTGATATTTAATCTTCATCAATGTGTCTAAACCCCAAAGTTCTAAAACCGAAACGGATGATGGACAAGACCCGGCAAACTCAGCACATACCAACTCCGAGCACACACCGACCGACGTAGCTAATGATACAGGTCAACTGGAGGCTTCAGACAAGAAACGCCTACCCTAGGACTTACAGGCGTCCCCCATCGAGCCAACATCAGCAAACATGGCCCACACTTCACGGAAATCACGGGCATCAGGAAGGAGTTGTCCAAAGTAGCGAGACTTGTAACATTTAAAATAATACAAAAATGGCAACCCAATCCGCAAAGATACATGTCTCACCTGAAAAGTCAGTTTAAGTTTTTAGAAAAAATAGAATTTTATACTGCAAAAAAATAAAGTACTTGAGTACTGACGTCAACCCCGCAGAAGCCAAAATTAACAGCTTTGGTGGGCCTGTGCCTTTGAAATGTGGTCAAGGTCACAAACATCTATTAAAATCTAGGTAGGTTGCAATATTGTACCGTACCAAGTTTGATGGATTTCAACAATTGGTTCACGAGGTAGGGTAGAGACATGCGAAAATGGCAGTTTTGGTGGGCCTGTGCCCTTGAAAATAAGAGCAAGAACACCAAAATCTAATACAATATGGGGTATGCAGCAATGATATATTGCATGAAGTTTGACCACATTTCAATGATTCGTTCATGTGAAAGGTTGCAGCCAAGCTATTACTGGTCCATATTTTGAGTCATTTTGGAGCCCGAGCCCTTAAAAATAAAGCCAAAGTCAAAACAATCAAATCAAATCCTCGGTAGGTTGCAATGAGTAACTGCACATAGTTTGACCAAAGTCCAGCCATCCACTCAATGAATAAGGTGCATGCAAATCAAATCTGCCATTTTGCGGGGGCTGTGTCTTTGGTCACAAAACTCTAATCTAATCTAAAACGGTTTCCGCTATTGATGTTTCCATTAGGGTCTGTTGTTTCATGTTTCTGTTTCTTTCCCTTTGGTGTCTCTGATGGGAGCTGTGGGTTTATTGTATCGATTCCTGATCATTGATGTCGTGTACCAAGTTTGACCAAACTGATTTGATTTGTTCACGAGACAGGGTATGAACAAACCGTTGTTTGCCCAAAATTGATTTTATGGTGGCTTTTGCCCTTGAAAATGATGTCACAGTCATCAAATCCTAATGGCTGTTTTCCCAAGGCTGAATTTAAAGTTCAGTGCGGGCGGGGGGTGGGGGGGCAATAACTCCGGAAGTTGGAAAATCAGAGTTACGAGTCATATCTCCTGCACGTCGTCTAATGCTGCTCTACATAGCTGTGAAGTTTGTAAAAAATACCTCAAATGGTATCTGCGTTATAGAGCGGACACAAAACCGATAGGAATGGCTACGTTTGATGTTCAAATGGCAATGACTCCAAAAGTAGGAACATCAGAGAGATTATTGCGGCCGCGTAAAAACGATTTAAAATAGAAGTGGAGGCAATGATCAGGAATCGATACAATCAACCCACAGCTCCCATCAGAGAAAGAAACACAAACCTGAAACAACAGACCTAATGGAAACATCAGTAGCGGAAAGCCAAAAGGACAGTCACTTTCCCACAAAATGGCCAATAGGCTATCCAAAATAAAATCATATAAGCGACACAACACCCAAAGACAGACCATAACAAAAATAAATCGCGAAAGAAGAACCGCCTTGGAACGGTCAGTGGGAACGAATTCCACTGAGAGGGGGAGGGGGGGGGGGGCTTAAATTGATTTTACGTGGCCACAATCCTCGCCCTTACTTCCGTCGCGATTTAGACAAACAATTTGTTCAGTCCCCACGAAGGCCTCCAAACTTCAGACAAACCATAACAAAAATATACCGCGACAGAAGAACCGCCTGGGAACGGTTAGTGAAACGAATTCCACTTTGGGGCTTAAATCGATTTTACGTGGCCATAATCCTCGCCCTTACTTCCGTCGCGATTTAGATAAATAATTTGTTAAGCCTCCTAGTGGAATTCATTTCACTGGCCGTCCCAAGGCCTTCCTTCTGCCGTTTTTTTTTTTTTTTTTTTTTTTTTGTTTTGTTTTTTGTTGTTGTTGTTATGGTTTTTCTTTGAGTGTGTATATCGCTTATATAGTGTCGTTTGTTTTAGATAACCAACTGGCCATTCTGTGGGAAAGTACCTGTCCTTTAGGTTTTCCGCTATTGGTGTTTGCATTAGAGTATAGTTATTTCATGTTTGTGTTTAGTTCCCTTTTGGTGTCTCTGATGGGAGCTGTGGGTTAATTGCATCAATTCCTGATCATTGCCTTCACTTCTATTTTGCATTTCTTATGTTCTGCACGTGGTCTTATGGTGCTCATTATCTATGAAAGTTCATGAAATTGTCTCAAATAGTATCAGAGTTATGGAGCGGACACGCAACCATGACAGAAATTTCTATGTTCAATGTTCAAAGGGCAATGGACCAAAAATAGGAAAATCAGAGTTTCAGTGCATTTTTTCTGCACGTCATCTCAAGGTGTATTATAACCTGTGAAAATATCTCAAACAGTATCAGAGTTATGGAGCGGACACGAAACTAAGAGGTACTGGCGGACGGACGGACACTCAAAAATTCGGAGAGTATAATATAATACGTGACTTGAATGGATAAAGTATCAATATCTAAAGAATTTAAGACGTTTTGATTAAAATAATGTAATATATTTTCAGTGGTATCAACGCTTGTGCCAGTTACAGGTATATTTGTGGTGATGCTAGCATGTCTCCTTGGAGCTGCTGTCTACCTTTTTAGGTATGCTATGTGCGGTTTTCAACTAAGTAATATTCACTATTTTTAAATGTTTTATATTCATGCTTTGAGCAGAAGATTTGCCCGCACCATAAAAAACAACTGCAAGAAATGATCTGATGCAAATAACGCTTTTACTAAATGTTATCGTCGATAAAATGCGCACTGGGGAGCCCGAGTAGTTTCGTGTTGAGATCATGTATAGTACACGAAAACATCATCGGTGTGCGACACCTTCTCTTCAGCATGCTAACTCTGGCAGTCGAACTCGGATCGCAGTCGTCAAAAAAGGAATTTTACGAGTTCTGAAAAGGGTTTTCTTTTGGAAGCAACGTATACAGCATAGAACTGGAAAATATGGAGTGTACATGTTTTCTGGGCCAGACTAGCTAGTTTCGGCCATTTAGGGCTCATCAGGGACCCTCGAATATTTTCAAAGCGTACTTGTAGAAAAGAAATAATATGTTCGTCTCTGAATCCAGTAACAACATAAAACTGCCATCTTAACCTCCGGAATGAAAATACATCTAGTGCAATATAAACACACACATACATGTACGCGCACGCGCATGTGTGCATACGCACGCAGACGTACAACAACAAAAATTTAATGCATTTATATCAGCCTCTGACCGAGAACCTGTAACTTGGCCAATACTGCCTCGGACCAATACAGCAGATATTGGACCTGTAACTTGGTCAATATGAAATTACGTGTCTTATAACATGAAAGTCTAAATAAAGGAAAGAAGCATAGCCTGAAATAATCCCCGCCTTTGGTGAAAGTGGGAATCAGAAAAATAACTTCTTATACATTACACTTGATTAATGTCAATTTCATTAATTGACACAGCTAAAAAGGGTAATTATTTATTTTGACCTGCGGTTAATATTGGTAGTTCTGGTGTTAATATGGATTACCTTCAATCTTTACAGGGTAGTCAATTTATAATATAATGTTATTAATCAAGTAATTTCGTACTGGCCCAGTTAAAGGTCCGAGGTCTGCTGTATTGGCCGGATGACCTCCGAACAATACAGGGTAGTCAATTAACAATAAGCTATAAACGATCGTCAGTGCAATGAAAACTAGCGCAATAGTGACTTATGCCAGTACTAATAATATAGAGAAATATAAATGAAATTAACCAACAATGGTTCCGGGTTCAGTAATGAACAACAACATGACGTCAGAGCAGCAGCAAATCACCGGCTAGGTCACGGAGGCCCAGACACATGGTAAACATGTCTGGACTAGTAATAATTATATGCGAGATATGCGCAATCGTAGTATATGGACAGGAAGGCAATGATCAGGAATCGATAGCAGGTCTTTTTACAAATAGGAGTGAAGGTAATGCGCTGAAATTATTAACTAAGACACATGCATAGTGTAACACGTAAACAGAAACACGTAATAAACACATATACACAATTCAAAACAAGACGAATATTTTGGAACGAACAGACGTTGTATACATGATATTCACGCAAACGACGTATTGCACAAAAGCTAGATTATAATCAAGTTAGCATCCTCAACTCTAAGCCAAATGATCTACGTAACAGTGACGGCTACGCCCATCGGGGCTTGAAGAAATAGATGAGCTGCATGTTGTTTCCACGCAGAGCTTTAACCGACCGCACATGAGTACTGGTAAACCACTTAGATGATCTAAGCCTGCCCAGACAAAGCGGTGCGAGACGGGCCATCCATGCTTATAAACCATGGTGGTCTCATTGGGCGACACGGCTTGAGATGTCATTTCATCTCAATGTCGGGTAAAAGTTCCACAAAATTGGTAGCAGCGTCTCCAGAATGACCTAGACAGTATTGACAGGGACATTAAACCTAAAATCAAACAAACAAACGTTACAGTGAAACACTTAACGCGAATTGATTATTGTTATTAAATGCCCATTATCGGCCTTTAGTTTTCGAAATATTAGAATACCGTCCGCACGATGTCTTAATTTAACAATACCTGTTATACTGTATGGTGTTCTTCTAGTAGTAAGTTTTGTTGTCTTGTTGTCAAGGCAATCACCTTATCCCATGTTAAAGCGTCCACGTAACTAGCGCTAGCCGACAATCAATAAATGGTCGCAATACATATAAAAATTGGCATAAATGTAAGTGAAATGTTTGGTATATGAAACATGGTTTCTCTTTTGTGATGACATAAGTAGAAGTAAAACAAAGATCAGGAATCGATACAGCTAACTTACTCCACCCATCAAAGACACCAAAGGGAAAGAAACACAAACATTAAGCGACCAGACCATAATGGAAACCTAAACAAAGGAAGGCCATAAGGACAGTTACTTTCCCACAAAATGGCCATATGGCCATCCAAAATAAAAAGGCACAAGCGACACACACAGCAAGCAACAAACAACAACACAAACACACCGCCACTAAAGAACCGCCTTGGAACGGTCAGTGTAAAGATTTCCACTTGGAGGGGGGGTGTGGGGTGGGGGGGTCTTAAATCGATTTTACGTGGCCACAATCCTCGCCTTTACTTCCGTTGCGATTTAGACAAATAATTTGTTCAGTTCGCATGAAGGCCTCCTAACTCCTTTTCGGTCCACACCCCTGATAAGTGTTATATAGTCACTTAGGCTGTTATAGATGTCTGGGACGGGAAAGAAATGGGACGGGCCCGTTTCTTCCCCGACCCTGGTCAGTGTTAAAAAACATGTCAGTTATGAAGCTGAACGTGTCTGGGGTGGGAAGAACTGGGCTGGCCCATTCCTTTCCCTACTCCTGATGAGTGTTGTACATGTATATATAAGTTCGTTGTGATGTTGAAGGTGCCTATGGTGGAGAAGTGGACCGCCCGATTTCTTCCCCACACATGATCAATGTTTTATACTTAAGTCAGTTATGATGTTGATGGTGTCTGGGGTGCGGAAGAACTGGGCCGGCCCGTTTCTTCCCCACCCTGTTGAGTGTTATATAGTTAAGTCAATTATGACGTTGAATGTGTATGGAGTGGCCACAATCCTCGCCCTTACTTCCGTTGCGATTTAGACAAATAATTTGTTCAGTCCGCATGAAGGCCTCCTAACTCATCAGTGCAACATCTCCGTGAACACAAAAATCAAAGAACCACAGAGGTGAGACAACGGTGAGGACTCGACAGCAAGAAACCACTGAAATGCTGGAGCAAAAGAAAACCAACAGTTAGACTCCGATGAGCCCGACCAGAGACAGAGCATCAGGCACCAACCGACATTATCTCTCTAATTTTCAATAAGCCTTTACGTTGGAGCCGTCATAGAATCTGAGGCCTGACCCACCGGCGTGCAATTAAAGAGGGAAGCAAAGTTGCCAACCGTGATTGGGTTAACTACCATGCATGCAGTCTGTCGTATAATATCCATGTTGTACCCAATCTTTTTATATCGAAGAATGATTTTACGAAATTGGGTGCTGAAGTCATTGCGGTTATATATTTTTCTGAATTTATATGCTAAGTCACCATAAAATTCGGGTTCCGATAGACCTTGTTGCAGAAGAGATTTAAGTCCAATATTGAATTTTGAAATTAAATCAGAATGGCGTCTATAAAATTTTGAAAAGGCTTTGCGTAGTTTATGGTACCGATAACCCTGATTAAGGAGTTTAGCCGTTAATAATTTATTACGAGTGTTGAAGTCAGTTACATGACTACACACTCTAGCAAATCGAATTAATTGCGAAATATAAACGCCATAGGATGGCGCACGAGGAACATCACCATCCAAAAAAGGAAAATTTACAATCTCAAAATCAAAGTCATCGCGTTTATCATAAATTTTGCACGAAACAAATCCATCTACAATAGACAGATGTAAATCCAAAAACGGGGCCTCGGTATCAGAAGAATTTGCTTTATTTAACTGAAGTTCTAGGGGGTAAATCTGACTGATCAAACCATCAAAATAGGTATTATCATTCGAATTTTTATAGACCAAAACAGATTTCTTCCTGATCTTTCAAAGACTTTATCACAATATTTAATCACATGCGTTTTAATAGTAGTTAGACAGGAAGTTAATAATTTAGAAAGTTCAGTGGTAGTGCAAGAGCTAGAATTTGCAATAAACCGTGCTTTGTAAGGTTTTTTTATGAAGTTTTGGTAACCAGTATAGCGTAGGAAGCTTGTCTTGGCCTTCGGTAACACACACAGCAAACTTGGTGGCTGAATGACAAACATGTTTATCTACTATAGCTCTCTCTTCAGCTAAAGGCTGAAGTTCATAGGCCTTAGTACCACCAAGCTCCTGCTTAAGCATGTTAACATAGTCGAGCCGTCACGCAACGACGACGTTGTTAGCGGCCTTGTCAGCAGGGGCCAAAACAAACTTCTTACGAAATTCTTGAATACCTAGTTTAAGATGACGTAAAGACGTCTTGGGCTTAGGAGGTAATAAGTTAGTATTTTGCGAATAGAAAGAAATGCGTTTATTCACTAGTTTTAAAATGCTAAGTTTCCTGTCCTTAAGGGCTTTATGCTCAACATACTCTCGCTTACACCATCGATTACTACGATAAACCTACGAATTTACTGCGGTTGCTAAACGCAGGAATAAAACATCGGACCCAACCTCTCCTAAATCGTTTAAGGATCGGGACGTCACATGTTCCACAGTCGGGCCCATTACCATGCAACTAAAATAAAATTGACTTCGGCTTCATAGCTCTTGGCAGATTAATTTCCGTATTGTTGCTTTGTTTATTTGCTTCTTTTCCACTGATGGCATAGATGGAAGGTGCAAGGTAATTGAGCCGATTCTTGAATATTGACTTCAATTATATTTTGTGGCTGTCTTATCGTTGCTGCAGTTTCGCAAACTTTGCAGCCCCTGATCAGACGCCTTTCTAAGGGTTTATTTGGATTTTTTTTTTGACAAAAGATTTAAAAATTTCAATCATTTACTTTCTGTGCTTAAGGCTTTATTTAGACCATTTATGAAAAAACACTCAAAAACATGATCGCAAAACATTACACAATTTCTAAAACACACGAAAGCTTGTTTTGTTGGCTACAGAACCATACTGGCTTTGTGAGCAAAGAATATGCTGACAATAAAGCAAAGGAATAACGCACTCCTGATACGTCTGTTTTTCAGTTTCCTTTCAAAAACTTTAAATCTTTTATAAAAAAATATATATATATATCTTGTCCGAATGGCAAGGCGAATGGGGCAGGGCAACAGATAACAAACTCCGTGCCACTAAACCTCACGTCGGAACTAAATGCTGTCCTCTAAGAAAGAATATAGTAAATCGACTGCACATTGGCCATAATAGAGTTGCTCATTCATGCCTTTTAAATGGTGACGTAGGCTGAAATCAGCCTTTGACTCTTCAACACATCTTAATTGACTATTCTTTACTTTTCATCGTCACGTAACTTATACTTCAAAGTAGAAGTAAAACAAAGATCAGGAATCGATACAATTAACTTACTCCACCCATCAAAGACACCAAAGGGAAAGAAACACAAACATTAAGCGACCAAACCATAATGGAAACCTAAACAAAGGAAGGCTATAAGGACAGGTACTTTCCCACAAAATGGCCATATGGCCATCAAAAATAAAAAGACACCAGTGATACACACAGTAAGTAACAAACAACACCATAAATAAACCTCCACAGAAGAACCGCCTTGGAACGGTCAGTGGAATGATTTCAAAGCTGGCAATTTGTAACTGTTACTTGTTAGAAGATTTTCCTGTTCATAATAATAATTGTCTTATTCTGTAAAACAATTGGACTTTTTCATAAAATTTAACCTTTCAGATTTTATACATTATAGTCATACAATATTTTCTTTTAACATCCTCGTATCATAGTGTGACATAACGAGTTTCATATTAATCATCGACCACTTGACGTTTATGTTTTGTTAAACACGAAATCATCATCAGAATCGTTTATGCATTTTAACAACACTACGCTGGCTGTACTCACACCGTAATTACACTTGATGTTTATTTTATTTGGTTGTGACCACAGGAAAAAGAGATACAGTGAACGAATGGAGAGTCTTTCATGGAAAATACAATACGATCGCTTAGAATTTAAGTCATACTCAAAAACGTCAAGCTTTTCTAGCCGAGTAAGTACCATAAATTTTCTTTGCCCACTTATATAACAGTTAAAACACATTCTGATATGATTAGATATAGTATCTATGGCAAAGGTACTTTGATAGAACAAAAAGAAAACTTTGATTATTGCTGTTTTCATGTTTCATTTGTAAAAAAGTTTTCACATTTGTTCTCAAAATATAGATTTTGATTGCTCATTAGAATCGCCTTGATTATGCAATTCGAATCAGTAACCAAAAATGTTTTGAAACGGAAAACATACAAAATAGAAGTGGATGCAATGATCAGGAACAGATACAATTAACCCACAACTCCCATTAGAGACCACAAAGGGAAAGAAACACAAACATGAAACAACTGACCCTAATGGAAACATCAATAGCGGAAAGCCAAAAGGACAGTTACTTTCTCACAAAATGGCCACTAGGCTATCCAAAATAAAACAGTATAAGCGACACAAACACACAAAGACAATTCATAACAAAACACTGTGTATCTGTAAAAGGTGTTAATAGTGCAGATCGGGTCTTTTGGAATCTTGAGGTTATTTTATATCATCATGCCGTGTTTTTTCTCTTAGAGAATGACCAAAAATTCATGCTTCAAAGACATTTTAACTAGATACCAGCATCATCTATCTCCACTAATGACTCTGCTCTCAACAGGTGGCATTACTAGCTTTACCTGGTGAACTACTTTTATTCAGTATGTCTGGCAGTTCTGTTCGAAACGATTGCTCTTAGAATACTAATTTCTTCAGCTGCAACAACTTTTGAAACTTGTCATTTGATTAAAATTTGATGCAGATTTTCATTTTCACCTCGCCGTTTTTACTAATGTATTGCTTTTTTGAATTGGGAAAGTTTAGAATAGACTTATAATTACCTTCTTATCAGCATTACCTAGCGTAGCATCATTTTATTGGTCTCTCCGCGGTATTTTGGTATTTTATGGCCACAATCATAAGAAACACATGGAAATGTGATACCCCACTCTTTCGACTTTTATATAGTATAAGTCGGGGAGGTGGGGGCAATTTCTCTAAGAAAACCACGGCATGTTTTGAAAATAGAGTTCTGTTTAAGCCGTTGCTAGAAGGCGTGGCCGGTGTTGAACTTTCAGCACTGGTCATGAACAGAATCAATAAAATCCAGCCTGCTAGTTTCGCTTTTTTGTGTGTATTCTTTGCTTCAAAAGGATCTAACTTCAGAACTTATTTAAAGGGTTTAAAACCGAGTCTGCTATTTTCATTTATTTGGTATATTCTTTGCCTCCAAAAGATCTAACTTCAGAACTTATTTATCTTCACTGCAGCTGGTGTTGTGCCATGTGGCGGCGGTAAAACGTCAGCCCGTACATCATCATAGTCCAGATTATATTTTCTGATCCTTTTGGATCATTGAGTTCATTTTAAATCATTTTGAAAATATAGTTCTGCTTAAGCCGGCACTAGAGGATGTGTCCGAAGTTGTACATTTCAGTACTGGTCATGAACTCATGAACAGACTCAATAAAACCGAGTCTGTTTTTTTTTTTTTTGTGTGTGTGTGTGTTAACTTTGCTACCAAAGATCTAACTTCAGAACTTATTTAAAGGGTTTTCTTTCATGGATATGCGAACTTGATGATTCGTAGTTTCCGTGCTGCAAAACATAAAATATTACTTCGTTAATATTTGACTAAACGCACAAAGGTAGGCATTGCATATATGGACTACAGTCTGGTCTTTACTGACAACCGCACGCTGTTTGCAGTGTCATAGCCGCACATATCAGACTTGTGTTTGCCATGGATTAAATGGAACGTTTTGCCATTGTGTGGAAAAGAAACTGTCTTTTCGGCTATCCGTTAGTGATGTTTTCATCAGGGTTTAGTTACTTCATGTTTGTGTTTCTTTCCCTTTGTTGTCTCTGATGGGAGGTGTGAGGTAATGTTATCGATCCCTGATCATTGCCATTACATTTATGATTTGAAAATTAATCAGGGAACAAGGAAATCATAAATTACATAGGCTATATAATATTTTGTATCGCATGTATATGTATGTCAACTGCAAAATGAGATCATATTCCAGTCTTGGAACCCTTACGGCATATAAACAGCAAGACATTTCTCCATTACCTCCATGCGCAACTCCTTGTCTACGTTAGGGATAGTCAAGTTATAGAAATTTCCTAAAAGAATGTTATGAGTTGTCTCCTTTTTTGTAAAAAATTGTGAGACCTGTAAGGTGTATACATTCTCGTTAATTGATTATTATCAGTTACGTCATCTTCTGGTAAACGGAAAGAAGAAGGCATATATAACAAATGTGCCCGGAACGTTTATCATTCAACTTGTATCACCAAAATGTCAAACAGCCACACGTATGTTATTGTTTCTTTTAATTTATCTGTTGGTGAAGGTTGTGTTTGTGAGGACATTTATTTCGCCAAAGTTTGTTGGCTTCGGATAATTTCGCCAATTTTAAAGTTTAATTGCCTGGGTTGTTTGTTTTGACAGTAACTGTGACTTTTTCTGAGTATTCCTGTACACTTTTCAGCTGACGTTCAATTCAAAGAATACGTCTAGGTCCTTGGAGACAATTACAAGAAGGAACAGTCTAGAATCTGAAAAGTCACACGGACAACAGATGTTTACTAAAGTTGTAACATATGAAGGTCAGGTTCTGGCACTCAAGGCAATAAACAAACATTACATTGCAGTTACGAAAGAGGTCATTAAGGAAATAAATGAGGTGAGTTGATTTCATAACTATAGCTAAACAACGCTGTCTATGTAAATGGCAAAATGTCTACTATCGATATCTGTCAGAGTGTCTAATTCCTGAATTATCTTTCTTCAACAAATTTAAATTATATGTGTTTTTTTTTTAATCCAAGTCGTGGAAAACAAATTAAAACACAAACTGGATTTTCCAGATCCTGTTTTGTTTGTTAATTTATTACATGCACTGCCATTTAATGGGCTATTTTTCAACTACTTTTATTTCGAACAAGAGTTGTAGTTTAGTGAATAAAGAACATCCGGTTCGGTTCTACTCCTTGCAGTCTTTTGAAAGTAAAGATTCATAATTTGATCTCATCCTGTCCGAGCACGCTAAACCCCAAACAACAGCATATGACTATTATGTTTGTTTGTTTGTTTGATTTGAAGTTTAACGTCCCCGTCAATACTGTAAAGATCATTTTGGAGACGTCGCTTCCAATTTTAGTAGACTTTTACCCGACATTGAGATGGAATGACATCTCAAGCCCTGTCGACCAATGATATCAATAGGGTTTATAAGCATGGATGGTCCGACACTCATACCGCTTTACCTGGGCAGACTTAGACCCTCTAAGCGGTTTACCAGTACTCGTGTGTGGGTCGGATTCAGCTTTGCTTGGAAGCATCCTTCAGCCCATATATATCTTCAAGCCCCGATGGGCGGGGGCCGCTTTGAGTTCAAGTAAATAAAATTGACCTATTTGAGACAAAAAGTCTTCGGACATGTACACAAAGAGGCAAAAAACCTGCTTTGTATGTTCTTGACCTTATGCTTTCGGAAAGGAAATACTTCGTTTTGAATTAGAATGTATACTAGCTGAATTTATTATGTGTTGATAGCACAAATCCGGAAACGAAATAAAAACACTGACAAAAGTGGTGATCGATTTTCCCTGAGCGTAGGCTTGAACAGAAACTATGAATGGAACCTAGGACAATTTAGCAAACCTTGTACATTGTGATCAGACACCGCATCTGACGCTGGTCTAAACTGTTGGCTAATATCAAAGGAGATGAGCCCATTTCTAATTTTCAAGCTAACCAACAAAATTTTAAACAACGCCCTTATCTAACATGGACAGGAAATAGCGAGGCTATAAATAAACTTGACCTGGATTTTGTAGGAATATTACTTATTTTGTCAGCGATAGTCACGTTGATAATATCAACATATTAATATAGTAAATAATTGTGGATTGATAAAAAGTACAGCCAAATCGCATAACGCGGTAAAATTAATTTGTTAGTGCTAGAGAACATTAATGTTTTTTTTTTGTTTTTTATTATGTTTTCCAGATTAGGAATTTGAATGACCGCAATATTAATCCATTGATTGGTGCCTGTACGGACCCGACGAGAATATTTTTGGTGTCCTTGTACTGTCCAAAAGGAAGCCTCCAAGACGTTCTAGAAAATGACAACATCAAACTAGACAGGATATTTAAAGTGTCATTTGCCTCAGATATTGCAAAGGTAATTTTGAATATAAATTTGAAATACTCGTACGTTGTTGTTTGCCATCTCTCCATGTACCTCGACGTCTAAATATTTGGACAGTTTATTTGACATTAGCAATACCTTCTTCGATGGTTTGACAGTCAAGTTAACCCTTCAGACTTACAATTGAATAACGCACATTCCTCTGATACCGCAGCCTGTCTTTTGAATTTAGTTTTCTACTTTAGGTCGGTAAGTTTCATGCCACGTTTATGATAAACATGATTAAGTTGCTTTTGAGATTGTATATTATCCACCCCCTCCCTTTTTGGAGGTGTTGTTCCTCGTGCGGTATTCTACGGTGTTTACATATCCAAACTACTTTAGTTCGCCAGAGTGTTAAGTCATGTTTCGAAATAAATTGTTATTTTCTAAACTTCTAAATCAGGGTTTTCGGCATCGTTTTCTAAATGTAATAGACGCCATTTCGGTTTAAACTTAAATTAGGCTTATCGTTACCTAACTGTTCTGGTGACTTAGTTTGCAATGATGTTTGTGCCCAATGTCGAAAAAGCGTTTATCGATATAAAAATGGACACAACATAACTATAATTCGCCAGACTGCATGCATGGTATACAGTTGATAGCTTTGTGCAGATTATAGTGCAGATCATCATAGTGCAGATTATATTTTTCCGGTCCTTTGGGATCATTGGGTTATTTTGGTATCATTTTGAAAATAGAGTTCTGCTTAAGCGGGTGCTAGAGGGCGTAGCCGGTGTTGCACATTTCAGTACTGGTCATGAACAGACTCAATAAAGCCGAGTCTGCTATTTTCGTTTATTTGGTGTATTCCTTGCTTCCAAAGGATCTAACTTGTTTATTTTCACTGAAGCTGGTGTTGTGCCGTCAGGCGTCCGTAAAACGTCTCCCCATACTTAATCATAGTGCAGATTATATTTGCTGGTCCTTTGGGATCATTGGGTTCATTTGGTATCATTTTGAAAATAGAGTTCTGCTTAAGCCTGTGCTAGATGGCGTGGCCTGTGTTGCACAGTTCAGTACTGGTCATGAACAGACCCAATAAAACCGAGTCTGCTTTTTTCGGTTAATTGGTGTATTCCTTGCTTCCAAATGATCTAACTTCAGAACTTATTTGTTTCCCTCTTTAAGAGGGTCGAGTCTCAGACACTTTGACGTTTACGGCCGTTAGACTCTAAAGTGAGTCTGTTGTGTCTGATGCCCAGTCTCTGGGCGGGCCCACTGGAGTCCATCTGATGGTTTTTGTTAGTGTTTCTTTCCTTTTTGTTTCCTATGGTACGAGGTGTTAGGTAATTTTATCGATTTCTGAACATTGCCGTTACTTCAATTTTTATATGTTGTCGAGTCGCCATCATCGTTTCACCTCTGAATTCATTCCGGTTTTTTTATGTACGGGGAGATGTTGCACTGATGAGTGTTAATCCAATCACGCAGACTGAATAAATTGCCCGTGGAACGAATAGCATAACCAATGGCGAAGTTGTCGCCAAGTTAAATCTGTTAAGGCCGCCACCCCGCTACACCGCAGACATATTACTTGCCGTTCTGTTGTGCGTATGGTGCGGTTTATTTTTGTCATTGTTTGTCTTTGGCTTCTGTGTATGGGAAATATTTGTTATTTTGGTTATCCGCTTGGACATTTTGTGTTTAATTACATAGGCTTTGCTTTATGTTTGTGTTTCTTTCCCTAACTGGCCGAAACTGGCTAGTCTGGCCCAGAAAACATGTACGCTCCATATTTTCTAGTTCTGTGGTGTATTCCTTGCCTACAAAGGATAACACTTTCTAGAACATATTTAACGTCACTAGAGCTGGTGTCTGGGAAAGTGTGGCGGCCGTAAAAATCTCCCTGCCCTACATCATAGTCTAGTTTATATTTTCTTATCCTTTGGGATCATTGATTCCATTGCTGAAGTTTGAAAAAAATTGAGGGTCACTGATGAGGCCAAATCGGCCGAAACTCGCTAGTATGACCCAGAAACTATTTACATGCCATATTTTCCAGTTCTGTGGTGTATTCCTTGCTTCCAAAGTATAACCCTTTCTAGAACATATTTGCATAGAATATGTGAGGTAATTGCATCGATTCCTGATCGTTGCCTTCCTTATCTCTATTTTGATTCACTACCACTCAAGCTATATGCAACAATAATATCCATGTTCTGTCGCTAACGAAACTTTGCGTGTATCTGTGTATCGCTTGAAATATAGTACTATGAGCTTTACCATAATAGTGTTTGAAGCTCCCTTTCTACTTGATAATATTTACATAAGGTTTGGTCCTAAGTTATTAAGACAAATTGTGGGTATTCCAATGGGTACGAATTGAGCACCCTTTGAGGCTGATCTGATCTTGTTTTGTTATGAAAGATACTACAATTCTATCGAAAAACAAATTTTATTTTGACTTTGTATATAAATTTAGAAAAGTATATACTTGCAATGACTTCAGTACCCAATTGCATAAAATATAAAAGGACTGGATGCAAGGTTAATGTTATACGACAGGCTGCATGCATGGAAGTTAACCCGGTAGATAGCTGTGCTTCTCTCTTTTATTGAACACTGACGGGCCAGGTCTGAGATTCAATAACGGTTCCAGCAAGAAGGCGTATTTGAAATTAAAATTTAATTTTATGTAATTTTGGTTGGTACCAGATGCACTGTCTCTGGTCGGGTCCATCGGAGTGCAGTATATTCTTGCTGACGAATCATCACTGTTGTTTCATTTATGTGGTTCTTTGATTTTTGTGTTCTCGGAGATGTTCCGCTGATGAGTTTGGAAACTAGAAGTCAATGCAATGATTAGGACTCGAGACACCAAATGGAAATAAACACAAACAACCAGACCACAAAACAAAAAATATAAGTGATAAACGCACTCAAAAAATGAACTGCGACAGAAGAACCGCCTTAGAAAGGTCAGTGAAACGAATTCCAATGCGAAACCCTTCAAGCGGACTGACAAAAATTATTTGTCTAAGTAGAGTGGCAGTGTGAGAGTTACGGTCGCGTAAAATCGATATAAGCGCCACCCCAACAAGAGGAATACATTTCACTGACCGTTCAATGGCGCTTCTTCTGTCGCGGTTTATTTTTGTTTCAGTTCGTCCTTGAATGTGTGTTTCGCTTATATAGTGAGCTTTAGATAGCTAATTGGCCGTTTTGCGAGAAAGTAACTATCCGTTCAACTTACCGCTGTGGTGTTTCAATTATGGTCTATTTATTTCATATCTGTGCGTCTTTCTCTTTGGTGTCTCTGATGGGATGTATGAGTTAACTGCATCGATTCCTGATCATTGCCTTTACATCTATCGTTGGAAGCCTTAGCTCGATTTCTTGATATTTGGATGACTTATTAAATATTGACAATGCCTATTTCAATAGGTTGATAAATAAAATTTACTCACCAGAACATCAGTTATATAGAGCAAATTCTACTGACACCGGTACCCCATTTTAGATTTATTTTAGATAGATTTGTTTCCTGTAACATTTATGATAAAAGCGGTGATTTAGATGTTGAGATTGTACATTTTCCTTTCTTGGATGGTGATGTTCCTCGTGCGGAATCCTGTAACGATAAAATTTCGCAGTTTATTCGAATTGTCAGAGTGTCTCGTCATATAACTGAGTTCAACACTCATAATTACTCGTTAACTGCTAAGTTTCTTTTTCAGGGTTATCGATATCATACACTACGCAAAGGCTTTTCTAAGCTTTATAGATGCCATTCCGATTTAGTCTCAAAATCTGCAACAAGGTCTGTCGGAATCCGAATTTTATGATGATTTTTTATATAAATTCAGAACAATATATACTTGCAGTGACTTTAGTACCCGATTTCGTAACACTATTCTTCGGAAAAAAAACGATTGGATACAACATAAATATTATACGAACAACTGCATTCGGAGACCTTCATGCGGACTGAACAAATTATTTGCCTAAATCGCGACACAAGTAAGGGCGAGGATTGCAGCTGCGTAAAATCGATTTAAGCACCCCCAAGTGAATTTCGTTTCACTGACCGTTCAAAGGCGGTTCTTCTGTCGGGGTTAATTTTGGTTATGATTTGTCTTTGCTTATATTATTTTATTTTGGATAGCCAGTTGGCCCTTTTGTGGGAAAGTAACTATCGGTTTGGCTTTCCGCTATTGATATTTCCATAAGGGTCTAGTTATTTCATGTTTAGGTTTCTTTCCCTGGGATCTGTTGGTTAACTGTATCGAGTTCTGATCATTGCCTTCACTTCTATTATGCATGGTAGTTAACTCAATCACGGTTGATAGCTTTGCTTTCCTCTTTTATTGCACGCCGTTGGGTCAGGCCTCAGATTATATGACGGTTCCAGCGTAAAGGCTTACTTAGAATTAAATTAAACTATAATTTTATGTAATATTGGTTGGTACATGATGCTCTTTCTGTGGTAGGGCCCATCGGAGTCTAACTAATGGTTTTATTTTGCTCCAGCATTTCAGTTATTTCTGGCAGTCGAGTCCTCATATTTGTGTACCGGAGATATTGCAATGATGAGTTAGGAAACCTCCATGCGGACTGAACAAATTATTTGTCTTAAATCGCGACTGAAATAAGGGCGAGGATTGCGGCCGCGTAAAATCGATAAAAGCCCCACTTTTCACCGACAGTTCCAAGGCATTTCTTTTGTCGCGTTTTAATTGTTGCAATAGTTTTTCTTTGAATGTATATATCGCTTATTTAATTTTTGTTTTTGATAGACAATTTGCAATTTTGAGGGAAAGTAAATGTCCTTTTGGCTTTCTGCTATTGATGTTTCCATTTGGGTCTAGTTATTTCATGTTTGTGTTTCTTTTGCCTCTGGTGGGAGGCGAGGGTTAATTTGTCGATTCTTGATCATGGTCTTGACTTCTATTTTTATACGATGGAATATTACTACCAATTTCAATATGCATTAGACTTTGGAGTGGACATGATTCTCAATAACTGTCTAACCCCAACCGATTTCAAAGTTGTTGTTGTATCCTTTGAATTTTAGACAAGGATAGAGTTTCAGTAATTAGCACATGTCCACAAATGATATTGAATTCGGTAGTTATTATCGATACAGAGATCAGTGGGTTTATTAAGTACGACACATTTCATTTTTTTCTGTGTTCTACATGTTTCTTTGTCAGGAGGTGTTGGTAATATAACGAATATGTTTGGCGGGTACTTGTTAAAATTTAATCAATAAGACGCTTCATTTATGTACTTTGATTCCTTTCTGAGATCACTAGATATGCATCAAGTTTAAAAAAAAAATAGAAAATACCTTTTACAGAGTTTAGTCGCATATAGAGTTTTGTGTTTGAATTAAGGTTTTGAATCCCCGTCAACACAATCTAATTCATTTTAAAGACGTTGATTCCAATTTTTCTGGGACTTTTTACCCGACACCGACATGAAATGATATCTCAAGCCCTAGCACCAATACAAACCATTAATATTTATATGCAGGGCACCTCTAGCTCGCACTACTATACCTAGTCAGGCTGAGAACTTCCAAGCGGTTAAACTAAATTGTTGTCGGTTTCAGCTCTGCGAGTAAGCAACGTACAACTCTATTTTTCCAAGCACAGTTGGGTGGGGACTAGATCGCATACTAATGGATTGGCTATACAAATATTTACATAATGCTATTTAATGATTGAAACCGGTTAAATTTAATTTAGTCCTATTTGGCAGTTGAATATTCTTTTTGAGCATTCATTGCATTGACTACTCGTAATTAAACAACTGTCAGTCCACAGATATTCAGTTGTAGCATAATATGCAGTACAGTATTGCCATATGTTTCTGTTTTCTGTCCATGGTTATCTTTTTGTTTGTACCTTAGAGCCGTATGGTATCGGCAATTTGTTGAATACCCACAATCTTTTTGGAAGCTACAAAGTTTAGAATATATCACAAGTTAAATTCAGCAAAAAAAAATCCGTTCATACATATATCAGATGAGTGTGTTATTACAATGCTTGATTGCAGGGGATGGAATACATACATAGCTCAAGTGTTGAATCCCACGGGCGCCTAAAATCATCAAACGTTTTCATTGATGCCCAGTGGACTTGTAAAGTAGGCGATTTTGCCATGCCTATATTTAGAGATGGAGAAAAACTGGGCTCCGAAGGAGAACATAGACTCTATTATCGTAAGTATCCCTATTGGCGTTCAAAGCCATTTTTGTTTGCAATGATTGTGTCTAGCTTTACATGTCTGCATCCCGTAAAACTGAAAGAATTAGACCCAGATTCCAGGATTCTGCCACAACTAGCTTTGCAACTATGCACGACCCCCGGCCGATGTAAAACAGGGATTGTTACGTACACAGTATTGACTAATAACTAGACATTACGAAAACACGCCTTTACAAATACATTGCCACCTTTATCGCTGAAAAAAATGAAGATTTTAAGACAAAAAATTACGATATTTTTCTAATTTCTGCTCAAAATAGAGATTGTTGGTACTCGTTAGAACCGCCTCATAGTGGCGGTTCTAACGAGTACCCACAATCTATATTTTAGAGCAGAAATAAGAGAAATAAGGTTTACCCCTGTAAACCCCAATTTTACTATATAAAAGTGGGGTTCAAGGGGTTCAAAATTATATAGGCGTGTTTTCGTGATGACGTTTCGTCAAGCAGATGAAAATTCGGCTTAATTAAAGGGCACTAACCAAAATTGCCCCTTTCGACCAAAATTGACGGGCCGTGCCAATTTCGGCGGCATGTTATAATGGGTTGTTTGGGGATGTGAAATAGAAGTGAAAGCAATGATCAGGAATCTATACAAGTTACCCACAGCTCCCATCAGTGACACCAAAGAGAAAGGAGAAAGTAGAACAAACATGAAACAACTAGGCCCTAATGTTACCATGAATAGCGGAAAGCCAAACGGACAGTTACTTTACCACAAATTGACCAATTGGCTACCCAAAACAAAATAATATAAGCGATAAACACTCAAAGACAAACCAAAACAACAATAAACCGCGACAGAAGAACCGCCTTGGAAAGGTCAGTGGAACGAATCCACTGGGGTGCTTAAATCAATTTTCAGTGGCAACAATCCGCGCCCTTATTTCCGTCGCGATTTAGACAACTAATTTGTTAAGTCCGCATGAAGGCCTCCTAAATCATCAATGCAACATCTCCGTGAACACAAAAATCAATCAGTCACAGAGATGAAACAAAGGTGAGGTCTCGACAGTAAGAAACCACTGAAATGCTGGAGCAAAAGGAGACCAACAGTTAGAATATGATGGGCCCGACCAGAAAACCGCATTTACAAAATAGAAGTGAAGACAATGGGATAATGAATCGATATAATTAGCTTTATATCTAATACACCAAAAAGAGAATGAAGAACAAACATAATGCAACAGCAGCGTAACTTAACAATACATGTCAAAAAAAGTAGAAGTAAAACAAAGATCAGGAATCGATACAATTAACTTACTCCACCCATCAAAGGCACCAAAGGGAAAGAAACACAAACATTAAGCGACCACACCAAAATGGAAACCTAAACAAAGGAAGGCCATAAGGACAGTTACTTTCCCACAAAATGGCCATATGGCCATCCAAAATAAAAATACACAAGTGATACACACAGTAAGTAACAAACAACAACATATATAAATGGCCACAGAAGAACCGCCTTGGAACGGTCAGTGGAAAGAATTCCACTGGGGGGGGGGGGGGGGGGGGGGCTTTAATCGATTTTACGTGGCCACAATCATCGCCCTTACTTCCGTCGCAATTTAGACAAATTATTTGCTCAGTCCGCATGAAGGCCTCCTAACTCATCAGTGCAACATATCCGTTAACACAAATAATCAAAGAACCAGAGAGGTGAGACAACGGTGAGGACTCGACAGCAAGAAACACCTGAAATGCGGGAGCAAAGGAAAACCAACAGTTAGACTCCGATGGGGCGGACCAGAGACAGAGCATCAGGCACCAACCAACATTACCTTGAATTAGATCTCTTTAATTCTCAATAAGCCTTTACGTTGGAACCGTCATAGAATCTGAGGCCTGACCCACCAGCGTGCAATTCAAGAGGGAAGCAAAGTTGCCAACCGTGATTGGGTTAACTACCATGCATGCATGGAAGCCTAAAGGACAGTTTTTCCGATAATTTGAATAGATGGCTATCCAAAATAAAACCGATATTACCAGTACATTAATGCAACAACAAACACTCATAATCATAAACCATAACAGAAACACCCCCATAGACTTCCGCTGATGCTTAAAACACACCAGAAAGCACCCAGTATGGGTTCTTACCGACACCTACGTTGTACAATATGGACAAATCAAAATCATTTTTTCAGAAGATGAAATACTTTTAAGGAGAATTAAGTAATTCCAGAAATCATAAGAAGGCCCTACAAATTATTTGCGAATGCCTGTCTGTCTGTCAGTCCGCAATGTTCGTGTTTTTGTTTTCTTTAAAACTCACTAAATAACCGTCCGTCTTTCAGTCCACATTTTTCATCCCTTTTAGTGTCTCTGATGGGAGTTGTGTGTTAATTGTATCGATTCCTGATAATTGCCTTCACTTCTATTTTACAAACCGCCAAACGCTTTAATTTCGACCTTTAATCATAAAGTCATTTCAACATTACACAATTGCGTAGCACGTTATGTAACTCTAGCTACAATATTGTTAGAGTGGTGGTCCTTTGAAAAATTCAAAATTTCAGAATGTTCGTGTTTTTCGTCATAATTTAAAAACCAATAAAGGTATTCAAAGGAAACTTGTAGTTTATTACAGTGACAATACACACACGTGTAACAAAGGGCAACAACTGTAGCTAAAATAAATATTAACTTATGCCTCTTTAACCGTCCGTCTGTCAGTACACATTTTTTCATGTGTTTTTCTTAATTACTTGCAAACGATGAAAAGCAGAAGCTTCAAACAAGTTCACGACAACAATACATAGTTAATATCAAGTTACGTGGCTCTGGCTACAAAATTGTCAGGGTTATGGCCCTTTGTAAACAACAGATTTTCATTATTATTCGTCTTTTTTTTCTCAAACTTTCAAACACTTTAATGATATTTCAATGAAAATTAAAAAGATATACGATTAGGAACTGATGCAATAAGATACCAAATTCTTCCCACAATATCGCTATGGAAAGAAGTGGAAACATTGAGTGACAACAGTAAACAAAACGGACCACAGGTAAACTGAGTCAGCAATTCCTTCCAAAACAGATGGTGACTCAGAATATTCAAACCTTGCTGAAAAGGAGCAATATACGTAATGGGGGAACGAATCTGAAACCCAATGATGACAAACATTACACAAGAAGGACAAATGTAACTAAAAATGAACAATCAAATAGGGGGAAGAATCAGAATCATCAACGTAACAACATATATAATTTGGTAAATAATCAGAACCGCCAACACAAAATATGAAGAAACCACAGCAAAAGCACCGACGTGGAACAACCAGTAAAAATAATGGTGGATTTAAGTTGATTTCACGGGATCCCAACACTCACCCTCATTTTATCTGCGGTTCAAACAAGCATTTGTTTGGTCCGCGTGCAGGTTTTGTAACTCATCAGTGAATCAACTCGGGAAACAAAGAAATCACAATTAAAGCTAAGTTGACACAATGATATGAACCCGACAGTAATACGCGCTGAGTCATCCGGTGCTGAACACAACTGGAGCACAGGAGCACTGGAGCAAAAGAAAACCAACAGTAGAACCCCGTTGGACCAAGCAACAGACATAAAAGTTCCGGCTCCGATCAACTAATAAATATCTTTAAGCCAAAACCATCATGGAATCTGAATCCCAATCCAATGGCGTGCAATTTAGGAGGAAAGCATAATGTTTGCCGTGATTGGGTCAAACATAATGCATGCAGACTGTTGACTAGCATTTATAGTATACCCAATGCGTTTGTAACGTTTAACAACTTTCTGGAATTGTTCCGAAAAGCTACGTTTGCATTTAATTGTTCTTAATTTATATATAATTTTGAAAAAAAAAAAAAAAAACTCAGGCTGTGGCATCCTCTGCAGCAAAACTCTTTTAATCCAAACTTAAATTTAGAAATTAATTTATAAAGTCGGCGAGAACTATAGAAAATACTTTTCGAAGTTTATGATATCAATATCCCTGATGCTGCAGTTAAGCAGTTTAAATAGAAGTGAAGGCAATGATTACGAGTATTATTTTATAAACATTTATTACGTGTGTTAAAAAGCAGCGAGATGACTTGACACTCTTGCGAAGCGAATGAGCTGCGAAATACAAACTTGCTATTCTAAGTGACCAGGACAAACAACACATGTGAAGGTAGGGAAACGTCTAAAGCTTTAATTAATTTTAACTTACGCCCCGTTTATAGATCTTTTAAATCGGCCATAGTTTTAAAACCGTGAAAAGATGGTTAAAAGTAACTAAGAAGAAAACAGTAAGAGTACCGATTGTGACTATCAACAGGGCAACGCCATTGTATGTCTAAACTGTTGTAAGAAATTTCCCCTTTATACACGCCCCCCCCCCCCCCCATCCCGCCAAAAAATGCTGTTGCAGTGATGGTTCTGGTTATGAATCATGTTACCATATGTATATACATATGAAAACGTAGATTTGGAAAAAAGTATATTGTCTTTTAGAGCATATATTGGGGCTGAAAATTGTTGGCGGTTTGACAAAGAAGTTTTCATTTGTATTCAATAACTATATTTAGTGAGGAAAACCATTATATCTGTCTAGATGGCTCATTATTGTTCGTCTGTTTTGTTTGAATTCAGGTTTTACGTCCCTCTCAACACTATTAAGGTCATTGTAGAGACGTTGCGTCCAATTTTGTGGAACTTTTACCCAACATTGAGATGAAATGACATCTCAATCCCTGCCGCCCAAACAAACCAAACGGGACCGTCCGACTGGCACCACTTTGCCTGGGCAGGCTTAGACTCCTAAGCGGTTTACCCAGTACTCATGTGCGGCCGGTTTCAGCTCTGCGTGGCAGCATCATGCAGTATTATTTATTTCTTCAAGCCCCGATGGGCTGGGACGATGGCTCGTTAATATCATATCTTACAAGAACACCTAGTAAGGCTTTGTATTCCTAGATTGCATTAAGTACACTTTTCTTAAGGAATTTACACACGGTAAATTTCGATAGTACTTTTATAAAGCATCATCGAACCGGTTAACAATTTCAGTAATGATCTATTCGGAGGAGCAGTTTGCCCTTCAAGATGTGAGCATGGTTTCTAAAGGTTGCTTTGTGTATAGGGAAGCTAAGCAACAAGACAATCATACGATAACAAACGTTTCGTGTTTCTACCATATCATGAATTATGTTTGAAATACTTTAACACCATGCATTACTTATAAGGAACCAGGGGCATTATACGCCCGTGGCAATAAGTAAAATGGAGCATATATATATTGACCGTTGTACAAGTTTGGGTTTGTAGAATGTATCCAAGGAAAATATGTTCTCCATATATTCTTACCTGGCACTATTAATAACACTCGATGGCCCAAACTACCCGGTTCCCACATAATTTCATGGTTGGTAATATTTGGTGCATCATAATCTGAAAATAACAAGGGTATAACTCAGCCAGTAAGTGGTGGACTGTAATTTTGAAATAATAGGCGCTGCTCCACATCATAGTCTAACTATACGTAAAGTTTCATCTTCATCAGATATAAAATGTAGGAGGCGTTATCCGTAAACAAAATGTGTTTAGAAAAATCTGTGAAAAGGGAATATTTTGCAGACTGTAACCTCAAATAATATTCAGTGTCCCAAATCATGGTTTTACTGTATGTAAAGTTTCAGCATCATCGAATGTAAATGTAGGAGGCGGTAGTCAGAAACAAAATGTTTACAGAAATTTTCAAAGGGGCGTAACTCTATTTCTATTTGGTGGACTATTACCTCGATACAATATGCGCTGTCCCACATCATGGTCTAACTATATATTAAGTTTCAGCTTAATTGGATGTAAAATGTAGGAGCAGTTACCCGGAAACGAAAAGTTCAACAAAGAATAAAAGGGGCATAACTCTGGTATTATTTGGTGGCCCGTAACCTCGAAACAATATGCCTTGCCCCACACCATGGTCTAACTATGCATGGTTGGTTGGTTGGTTGATTTGAGGTTTCATGTCCTCATCAACACTGTAAAGGTCATTTTGGAGACGTTGCTTCCAATTTCGTGGGACTTTTACCCGACAGTGAGATGAAATGACATCTCAAGCCTTGCCGCCCAATGAAACCAATAGGGTTTATTAGCAAGGACAGTCCGCCTCCCACTGCGGTTCCTGGACAGGCTTAGATCCTCTAAGCGGTTTACCAGTACTAGTGTGCGGGCCATATTCAGCTCTGCACGCATGAAGTTTCAGCTTGATCGGATGTAAACTGTTGGATGAGTTATCCAGAATTGAAAAGTTTACAAAACATTTCAATTGGGCATAACTGTATTATTATAATGGTGGACCCCTAAAAACACTTTGCCTTACCCCACATCATGGTTTAATTATGTATGAAGTTTCAGCTTGATTGGATGTAAACTGTAAGAGGGTTTATCTAGAAACGAAAAGTTAACAAAAATTTAAAGGGGCATAACTCAATAAATATTTGGTGGACCGTAACTTCGAAATATTATGCGCTGCCCCGTATCATTGTCTAACTATGTGTGATATTTCAGCTTGATCGGGTGTAAACTGTAAGAGAAGTTCTCCGGAAAAGAACAGTTTACAGACGGACAAACGGACGGCCGGACAAACAGACGAACGGACGCACGCCAGGGGTATAACATAAAACGTCCCGTTTATTCAAACGGGCCTATAACAAAATGGCTTAAAACCAAAAGCTGCTTTCCTAATGAAATCTATCGGAAATATGCAGGAGGTATCCATGTATCCATTCGATTGTAAACCTTTTTTATCTACTACAGAGCTACTATGGTGCGCTCCAGAGTTTTTACGAGACCCAGAACCGCCACCGAAAGGCACCTGTAAAGGTGACGTTTATGCCTATGCAATAATTTTACAAGAAATATCCCTCAGGACCGGACCCTATGGTGACATGAATATGGACCCAGCAGGTGAGTTTGCTTTCATCGTTGACAGTTTAAGTGGTTCGGGTGCACATGCTGATATAGATTGTATCAGTTACCCCCTTTATGTATTGCATTGTAGCGCATTTACCTGATAAAGATATGCTATCTCAAGACAAGTGAGCTTTATCACGTCACCGTGACATTGCACTTTTATGAATGAAGCGGACTACCGGCAAAAATGGCTGAAGAGTTATAATTTCTAGAAAAATTGGAAAATTACATTTAAAATGATTAAATATAAATAAATAAATAAATAAATTAAAATAACGGTCAGCTGATAGTAAATATACTGGCCCTTTATATATTCCGCGCCGGAATTCGGGACGCAATGACTGGTCGTAAATTGCCGATTTTAAGAGTTTACACGGGGAAAAACTGATACATAGAATACCAGATTCGTGTCTTTTGATATCAAGTTTATCAGGCTCGGCTTCGAGAACGCATGCAGAATGGCTCGGCAAGCCTCGTGATTCTACAAGCGTCCTCGAAGCCTTGCCTGATAAACTTGATATCAAAAGACACGAACCTGGTATTCTCTATTTACTGTACATCGGCTCAGAGATGCTTGTTTTCTCGCAAACTTGTACATGTGTGTGTGAATTCAGGATTAACGTCGCTTTCAACAACTTTTCCGTCATATCACGACGGTGTCTGGTTACGACAGGGAGCTCAATACTCACTTTTACAGTGCTGCCTCACTGAAGTATCTTGTCTCAGACACATTACATGATACCACACCCAGTCAAATTATCCTGACACTGGGTCGACCAGTCCTAGCTTTACCCCGTAAATCTGAGTGCCAATCGAAGAGCAGCTAGTACCATTTTTAACGACTTTGGTATGTCGCGGCCCGGGATTGAACCCGTGACCTCCCGTTCCCGGGAGCGGACACTCTACCAACTGAGCTATCGGGACCGGTTCAAACTTGTACATAGCATTATTTATTCGGACGCACCACATTGCGAAAACATGCCTATACAAATAAATTGAAAATTGTAAGATGAAAAAGTGTGACATTTGTCTTATTTATGCTCAAAATATAGATTGTGGGACGGTTTTAACGAGTACCCACAATCTATCTATTATTAGAGCAGAACTACGAAAAATACGGTCTACCCATGTAAACCCAAGTTTTTTTATATAACAGTGGTGTTCAAGGGGGATCAAAATTATAAAGACGTGTTTTCGTGATGATCTTAAGATTTGTCCCTTTCACGGGTCGTGTCAAACGTATCACAAAATATCCGTGTGCTATAAACTATCAATCATGAGCATGAACGTGTAACACATCACGTGATCAAGTCCATGAAATGAAGACCCCCAGGATCCCACTGTATATAAAGAAAACCGGGGTTTACAGGGGTATACATTATTTTTCTTATTTCTGCTCCAGTATATAGGTTGTGGGTACGCCTTATTGAGGCGGTTCTAACGAGCACCCACAACCTATGTTTGAAGTATAAAAAAAAATTCACAATTTTTTTTCATCCGAAAAATAGCCATTATCACGAAAAAACGTCTGTATAATTTTGACCCCCTTGAACCCCACTTTTATATAGTAAAACTGGGGTTTCCTGGGGTATACCTTATTTTTCTTATTTCTGCTCTAAAATATAGATTTTTGGTACTCGTTAGAACCGCCTCGATGAGGCGGTGCTAACGAGTGCCCACAATCTATATATATATATTGTGGTTACTCGTTTGAACCGCCTCGATGAGGCGGCTCTAACGAGTGCCCACAATCTATATTTTGAGCAGAAATAAGAAAAATATCACAATTTTTCATCATAAAATTTTCATTTTATCGGCGATAAAGGTGGCAATGTATTTGAATAGGCGTATTTGCGTAATGATTTTGGAGATGTGAAACAAGGCACTACCTCGCACGGGTGTGTTATCGTAATAGGCGTTTTTTTAATGTTGCAAGCGGCTATATCGAATCGACACAAATTAAAGATTATAGGGATCAACCATGGTTTTTCATGCATTATCATTTGCCGGATCCCGAGGAAGCTGTTTGAACATGAGGTCGAATATTCAAATATCTTCCGAGGGATCCGGCAAATGTTAATGCAATGAAATAACCATGGATGATCGTTGTTCTTGCATAATTTACGAATCCGACAGCACATTTTGACGACATCGCCCAAAATTTCCATATAAATTCAATATAAACTCTTCAAATGCGATAGGCAAACCAAAATGGCGGCCAGTACAGAATGTTGTTTACAATGACGTTGTCATGCAGTGACGTCATCATAGAACTCTAAAACGCTACGTTCGGGGCGATAACGTTACGTCGCTCAACATAAAGTAAACAAGCCAGGCCCGTCTTGTGATATCAAAAGCTCGAAATCTATGTTCAAACAGCACGCGAATTCCATAATTTGAACATGGTTTTTGCTGTTTTAGCACGGCTTTCGGTCAATTTGACTATGGCTTCAAACAGCCATGCGCATAGGTATTTATGCAAGAACATTCATTTTCATGCATAACAACTATTCTTTCTTTCATTATCTTAAGATCACTTTAAGCCCCCCAGTAGAGTTCGTTTCACTGACCGTTCCAATGCGTTTCTTCTGTCGCGGTTTGGTTTTCTTGTGGTTTGTATTTGAGTGTGTGTATCGCTTATATTATTTTGTTTTGGATAGCCAATTGGCCATTTTGTAGGAGAGTAACCGTCCTTTTTGCTTTCGCTATTGATGTTTCCTTTATGATCTAGTTGTTTCATGTTTGTGTCTCTTTCCCTTTGGTGTCTCTGATGGTAAGTGTGGGTTAATTGTATTGATTCCTGATCATTGCCTTCACTTCTATTTCACTTCTATTTCGCATGTTTATTGTTGCGTACCCAAAGCAAAGTAGGGCGTGTTTACATAGAGGATCTTACATGAGTGCTCATGTATTATTGAATTTATTAAACGAGTTGAGGAAAAGGGATAAAATGCGAGGCTATGCCGAGCATTTTATGCCTTTTTCTCAACGAGTTTAATAAATTGTCGACATAGAGGATCTTACATGAGTGCTCATGTATTATTGAATTTATAAAACGAGTTGAGGAAAATGGATAAAATGCGAGGCTTTGCCGAGCATTTTATCCCTTTTCCTCAACGAGTTTAATAAATTCAATAATACACGAGCACGAATGCAAGATTCTATATATCATATGACATTTAAAGCGCATTTTATTGACGATTGTTTACAAAAATGTCAATATTCCGCCGTCAGTAAACGCGACGTCGTTGAGGACGTCGTACATGTAACGTTACGGGACGTATCTAGCTAATTTGCATATTTAATCCACTAGTGGATTATCGAAAATAATACATGACCTTATTACACTCTCAGACGCGACGTCATATGATAAAGAGACGTAAAAACGTTATGCCTCGCAAAATAAAATAAACCAATAACCAGCCGATATGTCGAACATGTTTTGGGTATGTGTGATAGCGGAGATAGATCAGAATGATTTTTTTCAGATATCATCGCCAGGGTAAAAGAAAAACAGCTTCCGCGATTCAGACCAAAGGTACCGCACGGATCAGAAGACCCCGTTCTAGATGATGTCATGCGAATGTGCTGGGAAGAGGTGCCACAAATAAGGCCAACATTTTCGACGGTGCTCAAAACACTGAAAAAAGCGAATCATGGCCAGTAAGTGTAAATTGTTATACGTATATGTCTGATCGTCTTACCGTTCCTCAGCATGGCGCAAGTTCTAGTTTTTTTTTTTCATTTTGTGTCATTGAAATTGTAGGAGGGACTCCGATGAGACTTAATTTTCCAAAACTACCACGCCAGATCAGATAGCTTTATTATTATGTTTTTTATTTGTGTACAAATGTATTTTGTTTGCAAAGGTGAACTGTTTAAGATTGGTATCATGCAGTCCAGTTAAGGTCTTGAATATTATTTCAAGGGTTACTGTTGAGGCCTGGTCGACCGAAAGTAACTTTCTTCTTAATAACATTCCTGTCTGTGTACTTAGTTATCAAAGGCAACCTTAAGAATTTAATTTTACTTCACTAGAGCTGGTACAAAGTCCCATTAGGATGGGTAGAATACCTCCCCGTAATTCTCATAGTATACTGTATATTCTAATGTCCTGTTGGCTCATCAGCTCATTGTTGGTCTTGAAAAAGGTGGTGGTAACAAGGTTCAATGATGAGATACAGCTAGGCAATAAATGCATTACTGAACGATTTCAGTCCAATAATTATAAAAAAATAAACAACAACAATCAAATGTATAGCGGATCTGGCAATGATCAGGAATCGATACAAATAACCCACAGCTCCAGTCAGAGACACCGAAGGAAAGAAACAGAAACATGAAATAACTAGACCCTAATGGAAACATCCATAGCGGAAAGCCAAAAGGACAGTTACTTTCCCACAAAATGGCCAAATGGCTATCCAAAACAAAAAAAAACGTACAATCGATACACACACTCAAAGACAAACCATAACACAAATTAAATGCAACAGAAGAACCGACTTGGAACGGTCAGTAAAACGAATTCCACTGGAAAGCCTCGATTTGACAATGTGAGTGTCGTCTTGACTATACCGCGCCAATTTGAGACATAAAAATACCAACGTATATTTGTAGCCAACAAAATGTGGCATAAATAGCTGAAACAAGCTTGTCGGGCCCAGATAGCTTTATCTTTGATTTTCAGTACTGAATAAAATATGCCAACTACCGCACGAAATGTTTAAGGTAGTCTTCCCCAAAGTAGTAAAATGTAATAACCAGACACGCACAAACTAGTAAGAAAATGTCACCCAGTGAAGGCCACAATCAAATTAGAAGTGAAAGCAATCATCAGGAATCGATACAATTAACCGACAGCTCCCATCAGAGACACCAAGGGAAAGAAACACAAACCTGAAACTACTAGACCCTAATGGAAACATCACTAGCGGAAAGCCAAAATGACAGTTATTTTCCCACAAAATTTGCCAATTGGCTATCCAAAGCAAAATAATATAAGCGATACACACACTCAAAGACAAGCCATGACAAAAATTAACCACGACAGAAGAACCGTCTTGGAACGGTCAGTGAAACAATTTCCACTTGGGGGTGGGGGCTTAAATCGATTTTACGTGGCCACATCCTAACTCATCAGTGCAACAACTCCGTGAACACAAAATTAAACAACCACAGGGATGAAACGACGGTGAGGACTCGACAGCAAGAAACCACTGAAATGCTGGAGCAAAAGAAGACCAACATTTGGACTCCGATGGGCCCGACCAGAGACAGAGCATCAGGCACCAACCAACATTACTTACAATTAGGTACTCTCTAATTCTCAGTTAGCCTTAGTATATCAATTTCGTAAAATCATTCTTCGATATAAAAAGATTGGGTACAACATGGATGTTATACGACAGACTGCATGCATGGTAGTTAACCCAATCACGGTTGGCAACTTTGCTTCCCTCTTTTATTGCACGCCGGTGGGTCAGGCCTCGGATTCTATGACGGTTCCAACGTAAAGGCTTATTGGGAATTAGAGAGATCTAATTCAAGGTAATGTTGGTTGGTGTCTGATGCTCTGTCTGTGGTCGGGCCCATCGGAGTCTAACTGTTGGTTTTCTTTTGCTCCAGCATTTCAGTGGTTTCTGGCTGTCGAGTCCTCACCGTTGTCTCACCTCGGTGGTTCCTTGATTATTTGTGTTCACGGAGATGTTGCACTGATGAGTTAGGAAGCCTTCATGCGGACTGAGCAGGTTATTTGTCTAAATCGCGACGGAGGTGGGGGCGGGGATTGTGGCCACGTAGAGTCGGTTTAAGCCCCCAGTGGAAATCTTTCCACTGACCGTTCCAAGGCGGTTCTTCTGTGGCGGTTTATTTATGTTGCTGTTTGTTTCTTACTGTGTGTATCACTTGTGTCTTTTTTTTTTTTGGATGGCCATATGGCCATTTTGTGAGAAAGTGACTGTTCTTATAGCCTTTCTTTGTTTAGGTTTCCATTATGGTCTGGTCGCTTAATGTTTGTGTTTCTTTCCCTTTGGTGTCTTTGATGGATGGAGTAAGTTAATTGTATCGATTCCTGATCTTTGTTTTTCTTCTACTTTACGCTGGATCCGTAATAGAATCTGAGGCCTGACCGACCGGCGTGCAATTAAAGAGGGAAGCAAAGTTGTCAACCGTGATTGGGTTAACTACCATGCATACAGTCTGTCGTATCACATTTATGTTATGTTGTACCCTATCTTTTTATATTGAAGGATGATTTTACGAAATTGGGTTCTGAAGTCATTGCATTTATATATTTTTCTGAATATCTATACTAAGTCACTATTAAAGTCGGGTTCCGATAGACCTTGTTGCAGAAGAGATTTTTGTTCATGGAGATGTTGCACTGATGAGTTAGGAGGCTTTCTTGCGGACTGAACAAATTATTTGCCTAAATCGCGACGGAAGTAAGGTCGAGGATTTTGGCCACGTAAAATCGATTTAAGCCCACAGATTGAGTTCGTTTCACTGACCGTTCCAAGGCGGTTCTTCTGTCGCGGTTTATTTTTGTTATGGTTTGTCTTTGAGTGTTTGCAGCGCTTATATTATTTGGTTTTGGATAGCCAGTTGACTATTTTGTGGGAAAAGAATTGTCATTTTGGCTTTCCACTGTTGATGTTCCCATTAGGGTCTGTTGTTTCATGTTTGTGTTTCTTTCCCTTTGGTGTCTCTGATGGGAACTATGGGTTAATTGTAACGATTCCTGATCATTGCCTTCACTTCTATTAAGTCCAACATTGAATTTTGAACGCAGCCATCTAAATTCTCCGAAGGAAAGTATGCGACAAGGAGACACACACAAAACATCAGACGAAATATGAGCCCCGCCAAGCGAATTTATGTCTTCGAGCATTCCGCCATGACATATTTTAACTGCGCATGCCCAGCCATTCAGAGGGGCCAGAAATATGGCTTTCTGTCGGAAGGTACCACTTGATTCACTGCTTATAGAGCGAGCAGCGAAGGTTCTGGCGAGACTGCGCGGATGCACAGGCTCGCCTGAACCTTTGCTGCTCGCATTGGCGATAAGTACCAAAATCGCTTGACGGGGCCCATATGAACCGACGACACAGTGCCAAATTAACACATAAGACACTGGTGTAGGGGCTTTAACTCCGGGGTTTATGAAATATCAACCCTCACCCCCAGTTCCAATGCAATATTGAACATAATTACAATAACAAATTTATCCACATGGAAACTTCCTAGCTCAGCGGTGAGTCATAATATAATACACAGTAAAAATACCATTTAAAGATTAATAAAATCATGAGTCAGTGTTGAGGACTCAACCAACCTAAACATAAAAGGTCTTTTCCACCCAAACCCACACCACGTGGAAGATTAGTACCAGTTTATTTTATGCATTACCTTTTATAAATAAAGTTGAATACTGTTATTATTGTATTATTATCTAGATCTGCTTGTATCAGATGGACCTATCTGATCAGGATCTACATTGCTCGTCATCGAGTTTACAAATTTAAATAAATGCACTATATCCAGTAATTCGATTGACTGATATTCAGAAAAGGGTGAGGCAAAATTAAACTGTTCAGCAGGCCAATCATTAACGTTTATAAGGACCATAAGGTATATGTTGCTATCATTTAGGACGACAAACCTGGTTGACCAAATGGCTCATATGATGTCTAAGTACGCTGATCATCTAGAAGAATTAGTCGCAGAGAGAACCGAACAATTGGAGGCTGAACAGAAGCGGACTGAAGATCTCCTATGCAGAATGATACCACGGTATTTAGAAACCAACATAAAAATATATACGATGGTTGTCCCAAAATAGCGTGACAAATTCTAGATCGCCAATTTCTCGAAGTACATGTGAACTAAAGTTTTTCACCGACGTTAGGAAAACATATTTAGCTAAATTAAAGCAATTTTAAGGGCATTTTGTGTTTTATAGCGAAATTACAATCCTTTCCTGTTGATCTACTTGAGACCTTCACGAATATATTAACGTTACAATATAATAAATATCAATAAATAATTCAGTAAATGTCTTGTAATTATCAACCGGTGTCATTCCGACATCTACGCAGAACTGAATCACGTTTCTGTGAGCCGCCTTTCTGTCTGGCGTCGCCATTTTCAATGGCTGTCCAAGATCGATAAGAACACATGACGTTCTCCTTTTTGGCGCAATACGTCACTTAACGTTCAAAATTCGCATAATGACGTCAGACTGTTTGACAGCAACGAAGCTGATATTTTATCGCGGTAACATAGCGTAAAATTGATAATTCAGGCACAGAAACGGAAGTCAAATATTTTTGACGGATACGATTTTTGGAGCTGCGCCGGTTATATGGTGCTTACATGAAAATCCCCATTGTAATTTCGCTATTAAAGCACAAAATGCTCTTAAAATTGCTTTAATTTACCTAAATATATTTTCTTAACGTCAGTGAAAACTTACAGTTCACATGTACCTCGAGAAATTGGCGATCTAGAATGTGTCCCGCTATTTTGGGACAGCCCCCGTATTTATAATCTCCTTTGTTGTTCTTTTATGTTTAGTTTTTTATCTAGTTTTACATTTTGTTCCAAAGTTGAGCTCTCTTGGCATACCTGGCATAGAAATGGTGACCAGAGAATGTAAAGAATTTTAATTTTGCATGCGTTTTAAATAAAAAATATTTTGAAAATACAAAAGCTGTGTATATTTAAAAGTCTATAGTTATTCGACTTTTACCTATGTCACTCATATCTAAAACAAATTACGTATTACGTTTTCGCAAGTATTGTTCAATTTCTTTTTTTTTTTTTTTTTTTTTTTTTTTGCTATTACCGGTCCGGTTCTCCCAACATGTAGGTACGGTGATTTTCCGTGATCGCAGGATATTCAAATAACTTCGTATAGTCTGATCAGCAGAATATTCATATATGCTTAGGTATCAAGGAACTTCAATATCGAAGTATCTTTTTATATGTATTTCAGGTCTATTGCGAACGATCTAAAGCATGGTAAATGCGTTATTCCAGAAACATTTGAAAGTGTGACGATATTTTTCAGCGATATCGTTGGATTCACCGCATTGTGTTCTTCCAGTACGCCTATGGAGGTACAGAAATCGTTATTGTTATGCTTATCACTTGTGCACATATCTCCAGAGGATTAATTGTAATAATCGAAACGCCTCAAGAAACAACAGTTAAATGCAAATTTATCCTATGAGAAATATTTGCAATCAGTTTTGCATTCAGTTTGAACAAATACTATTTACATGTTAACAAAATAACCACAAACTAACCGCAAAATTCTGTTAAATGTCTTGTCATGCCATTACCATTTGTTCTGATATTTTCTCCAATGTATTTGAAGTAGCATTTTTTTAAATGAACGTTTGTCTATGTTTATTTCTGCTCCAAATATAGACTGAGTAAGCTCATAAGAAAAGACTACACGAGGGAGTTCTAACACAGTTAAGTACAACGAACAGGAAAACGGAATATATATTGTGCTCGTGCAAACCCAGTGTGTAATTTAAAGATGTGCGTTTTTTGTCTATAACTATCATTTCATAATTTAACCAAAACGGCTAAACTCCAGTGTATTTATTAGCCCCGCCCATTGGGGCTTGAAGAAATAAATGGGCTGCATAGTGCTTCCATACAGAGCTCGAAAGAGACCGCACACGAGTACTGGTAAATAAAAAAAAAAAAGAGTTCCTTTAAGAGCAATGAAAATATTCATAAGAAAGAAGATGGGTCATACTACGTAGTTTCGAACCGCTAAGAGGATCCAGAGTAGAAGTAAAACAAACATCAGGAATTGATACAATTAACTTACTCCACCCATAAAAGACATCAAAAGAAAAGAAATACAAACATTAAGCGACCAGACCATAATGGAAACCTTAACAAAGGAAGGCCATACGGACAGTTACTTTCCCACAAAACGGCCATATGGCCATCCAAAACCAAAAGTCACAAGTGATACACACAGTAAGTAACAAACAACAACATAAATAAATCGCCAACATACAAGCCTGCCCAGGTAAAGTAATGCGAGTTGGACCGTCCATGCTTACTATGTAGAAGTAAAGCAAAAATCAAGAATCGATACAATTAACTTACTCCACCCATCAAAGAAACCAAAGGGAAAGCAACACAAACATGAAGCGACCAGACCATAATGGAAACCTAAACAAAGGAAGGCCATAAGAACAGTTACTTTCCCACAAAATGGCCAAATGGCCATCCAAAATAAAAAAAACACAAGTGATACACACAGTAAGTAACATACAACAGCATACATGTAAATAAACCGCAACAGAAGAACCGCCTGGGAACGGTCAGTGGAAAGAATTCCACTCGGGGGCTTTAATCGATTTTACATGGCCATAATCCTCGCCCTTACCTCTGTCGCGGTATACACTAATTTTGTTTAGTCCGCATGAAGGCTTCCTTACTCATCAGTGTAACATCTCCGAGAACATACAAATAAAAAAAAACTACAGAGATGAAACAAGGTTGAAGACTCGACAGCATACAACAACAGAATTGCTGGAGCAAAAGAAATCCAACAGTTAGACTCCAAGGGGCCCGACCAAAGACGGAGCATCAGGCGCCAACCAACATAAAGAATACTAAAATAAAATATAATTCCATTTATGTTTTTACGCTGGGAGCCTATTAGTTTCCTTGGGTGACAGGGCTTGAGATGTCATTTCATCTCAATGCTGGTAAAAGTCCTACAAAATTGGAAGCGACGTCTCCAAAATGACCTATACAGTGTTGACGGGGATGTTAAACCTCAAATCAAACAAACAAACAATCCAGTGTATCTACCTGTAAGCATAACATTTTTGTCTAAGCAACAACGAGGACTAAGCAGCTATTATTTTGACATCAGCCCGACGTGCTTAAGGCATTTGAAAGTAAGCCAGATAGACTGATTTTAGCCGTTGTGTAGAGTACTTACAGTTAATGCGTTAGTGCAAAAATAATAAGTATGATTTTTTATGAATGTTTCTGAACACTTATTTAAATAGGGTTTTTCAGGGGTTTTCATTGTAAAGAACGGTTAATATGATAATGAGTCTTCAGAATCGGAAATATTAGTATGTCAATGCAAAGAGCACACTATTCGAAGATTGTCCTTGAAATGCAATGAATGAGGTCTTTCAATACTTATTTTGTTCTTAAATTTTCTTAATCAACCGAATCAAATTTTAAACGTCGTGTAACCCGGAAAAATATGAATTTTTGACTGATTTTTTCCCGTTCATTTTTCACAGGTTGTCGATTTTCTCAACGACTTGTATACATGCTTCGACAAGATCTTAGAGAACTTTGATGTATATAAGGTAAATTGGACTGATGCCATAAATTTCAAAGATCAGCTGTTCTTTAGTGTGATGCTGCGTAGAACGCATCGTCTTATTTCTTGGATTGGTCCTTCGATGATCTAAACTGAGGTTCTTTTCTGTCATGGCAGATTGCTGTTGAGTCCTCAATAGTGTTACCATGACTCATCAATATTCTAGAATTATGCAGTTATATTCTGTTGATGGCGAGGGTTTAAGTGTCATGGATGCAGAATCGATTTCCCCAACTGTTACGCTTCTAACCATCCCAACACAGCTACTTTGTACTCTTATAATTTCGGCTAATGTTAAGGGAATGTGTTGCGGCTGAAAAAGTCTCCCTGCCCTAATCATAGTGTAGTTTTTATTTTGTTGCCTTTTGTGGTCATTGATTCCACTGTGGAATTGGAAAATATTTGAGACTAACTGGTGAGGCCTAGTTGGCCGAAACTAGCTAGTTTGGCACAAAAAATATGTACATACTACATTTTGAAATTATGTGTAGTATTCCTTAAATCCAACGGATACATTTTCTAGAACATACTGTCTTGCACACAAGACAAGGAAATCCGTGATTTTACCCTGGGATGGAAATTTATGTTCTGACAATGGTGTTCCGACCCAAAATCGAATATAATCGCGTGTTTGACAAATGCACTGGTTGAATACTGGTTGTATGCGCCGTCGTTAAGGTTGACGTCACAGCACGTTACGTGACGTCACTAAACATTCTTGTTGTGTCATCACAATATGGCGGACTTCGCTACTCGAAGTGATTGCTGCATTAAGAATCCGCGCTAAGAAATGGAAGGTATGCAAGAAAAAGAATCCTATATGGATGTGAGGAGTGGATAGAAAAATCCGTCCCTCGGGATCACTGTCCGGCATCACTCAGCAAGCCTCGTGATGCCGGACAGTGACCCTCGGGACGGATTTTTCCGTCCACCCCTCACACCCATATAAGCCTCTTGATGCCAGACAATCCGTCGCGAGGGTCACTGTCCGGCATCACGAGGCTTGCCGAGTGATGCCGGACAGTAATCCCGAGGGACGGATTTTTCTACCCACCCCTCACACCCATATTGGATTAATTTTCTTGCATACCTTCCATTTCTTAGCGCGGATTTTAATGCTGCAGTCACTTCGGTTACCAACGTCCGCCATATTGTGTTGACACTGCAGGAATGTTTAGTGTCGTTGCTGTGACGTCATCCTTAACGAAGGCGCATACGAGGTCGTAATCAACCAGTGCATTTATCAAACACGCGGTTATTAGCTCACCTGAGCCGAAGGCTCATGTGAGGTATTAGTATACCACGAGCCGGCGTCCGTCGTCCGTCGTCGTCCGTCGTCGTCGTCCACACTTTCAAAGAAGTATATCTCCGGAACCAGTGGGCCAATCTTGATCAAATTTCATGTGAAGCATTATCAGGTAGGGGGAAAGGCTGCATACTGTTTTCGGGCAGATCGGATTGGAACTCTGGTTGCCATGGCAACAAATAGCTCCCATAGACTTAACATAGGAAAAAGTTTGTCATCACTCTAGCTCCGTCAATTTTTTTCTGATCGTCTTCATTCTTGCAGATAACGAGGACAGGCATGAAATCTCGATCAAGTTCGATTTTGGGCTGAATCGGATTATTCACTCAGGAGTTACGTGCCCTTGAGCGTTCTTAACATAGGAAAAAGCTTGTCATCACTCTAGCTCCGTCATTTTTTTTCTGATCGACTTCATTCTTGCAGATAACGAGGACAGGCATGAAATCTCGATCAAGTTGATTTTGGGCTGAATCGGATTATTCACTCAGGAGTTACGTGCCCTTGAGCGTTGAAAAAATTGCCTATTGACTTAACATGGGGAGAATGTTGTCATCACCGTAGCTGCTTCAATTATTTTCAGATTGGCTTTATTCTTGCAGATAACCAGCACAGCCATGAAATCTCGGTCAAGTTCGATAACTGGCAGAATCGGATCATTCACTTAGGAGTTACCTGCCCTTGTGTGTTTTTGCATTAGGGTTATTGGGAATTTCAAAAATGTATATCTTAAAGACTACTTGGCCAACTTTGATCAAACTCATGTGTCGCATTATTGGGCAAGTGGAAAGGCTTCATTAGGTTTTCAGGAAGATCTGAGTGGAACTCTGGTTGCCATGGCAACATCTAGCTCCCATAGACTTCACATAGGAAAAAGCTTGTCATCACTCTAGCTCCGCCAATTTTTTTCTGATCGACTTCATTCTTGCAGATAACCAGTACAGGCATAAAATCTCGGTCAAGTTCGATTTTGGGCCGAATCAGATAATTCACTCAAGAGTTACGTCCCCTTGAGCACCCGAAAAATTGTCGATCGACTTAACATGGGGAAAATGTTGTCATCACTGTAGCTGCTTCAATTTTGTTCGGATTGGCTTCATTCTTACAGATAACCAGCACAGCCATGAAATCTCGGTCAAGTTCGATAATTGGCAGAATCGGATCATACACTTAGGAGTTACCTGCCCTTGTGCATTTTTGCATAAGGGTTAATGTGAATTTCAAAATTGTATATCTTGAAGACTACTTGGCCGACTTTGATCAAATTTCATGTGTAACATTATTGGGCAAGTGGAAAGACTGCATAAGGTTTTCATGCAGATCTGAGTGGAACTCTGGTTACCATGGCAACATATAGCTCCCATAGACTTAACATAGGAAAAAGCTTGTCATCACTCTAGCTCCGTCAATTTTTTTCTGATCGACTTCATTCTTGCAGATAATAAGAACAGGCATAAAATCTCGGTTAAGTTCGATTTTGGGCAGAATCGGAATATTGACCTCGGAGTTACGTGACCTTGAGCGACAAAAATTTGCCCATAGACTTAACATAGGGAAAATGTTGTGACTACGATAGCGACTTGAATTTTTTTCAGATCAGCTTCAAACTTGCAGGTAACGAGGACAGACATAAAATCACGGTTAAGTTCGATTTTGGGCCGAATCGGATTATTTGCCTTGGAGTTACCTGCCCTTGAGCATGAAAAAATACGTTGTGACCACGATAGCAACTTTATTTTTATTCAGATCAGCTTCAAACTTGCAGGTAACGAGGACAGGCATAAAATCCCAGTTAAGTTCGATTTTGAGCCGAATCGGAATATTGCCCTCGGAGTTACGTGACCTTGAGTGACAAAAAATTTGCCCATAGACTTAACATAGGGAAAATGTTGTGACTACGATAGCGACTTGAATTTTTTTCAGATCAGCTTCAAACTTGCAGGTAACGAGGACAGACATAAAATCTCGGTTAAGTTAGATTTTGGGCCGAATCGGATTATTTGCCTTGGAGTTACCTGCCCTTGAGCATAAAAAAATACGTTGTGACCACTATAGCAACTTTATTTTTATTCAGATCAGCTTCAAACTTGCAGGTAACGTGGACAGGCATAAAATCTCAGTTAAGTTCGAATCAGAATATTGACCTCGGAGTTACATGACCTTGAGCGACAAAAAATTTGCCCATAGACTTTACATAGGGAAAATGTTGTGACTACGATAGCGACTTGAATTTTTTTCAGATCAGCTTCAAACTTGCAGGTAACGAGGACAGACATAAAATCTCGGTTAAGTTCGATTTTGGGCCGAATCGGATTATTTGCCTTGGAGTTACCTGCCCTTGAGCATAAAAAAATACGTTGTGACCACGATAGCAACTTTATTTTTATTCATATCAGCTTCAAACTTGCAGGTAACGAGGACAGGCATAAAATCTCGGTTAAGTTCAATTTTGGGCCGAATCGGAATATTGACCGCGGAGTTACGTGTCCTTGAGCGACAAAAAATTTGCCCATAGACTTAATTAGGGAAAATGTTGCGATTACGGTAGCGACTTGATTTTTTTTTCAGATCAGCTTCAAACTTGCAGGTAACGAGGACAGACATAAAATCTCGGTTAAGTTCGATTTTGGGCCGAATCGGAATATTTGCCTTGGAGTTACCTGCCCTTGAGCATAAAAAATACGTTGTGACCACGATAGCAACTTTATTTTTATTCATATCAGCTTCAAACTTGCAGGTAACGAGGACAGGCATAAAATCTCGGTTAAGTTCGATTTTGGGCCGAATCGGAATATTGACCTCGGAGTTACGTGACCTTGAGAGACAAAATAATTTGCCCATAGACTTAATGTAGAGAAAATTTTGTGACAGAAATAGCGACTTGAATTTTTAGCTCACCTGAGCCATTGCTCCAGTGAGCTGATAGTATACCAAGGCTCCGGAGTCCGTCGTCTGTCGTCCGTCCATCCGTCTCCACACTTTCAATGAAGCATATCTCAGAAGGCAGTCGACCAATCTTGTTTAAATTTTATGTGTAGCACCATTGGGCAAGGGGAAAGGCTGCATTAGGTTTTGGAGCTAGTCTGGTTCATTTGTTACTTCATTCTTCTTTCTCTCCATATAGAGATAATAGACCAATGTTAAATTTTTAATCAAAGATTTCTCAGGAACTATAAAAGCTAGAAGCATCAAATTTGGTATTCAATAGAATAATGATGACTTATTTTGCTTTCTCAGCTTATTTGTTCATCTGTTCTTTCATTCTTCTTTCTCTCCATTTTGACCAATGTTAAATTTTCGTCAAAGATTTCTCAGGAACTATAGAAGCTAGATGTCTCAAACTTGGAATGCAATGCAATAATGATGACTTATATCCTGTAAGGGTCAATGGGCTGGATTCTATTAGCAGATTTAGTAGTCAAGTCTGTGAATTGTTAAAACTTAAGTTCCTCAGGTGAGCGGTTTAGGCTCATTGAGCCTCTTGTATTCGATTTGGGGTCGGAACACCAGGGTCAGAACATAAATTTCTATCCCAGGGTAAAATCACGGATTTCCTTGTCTGGTGTGCAAGAATCTTATATTACGTCTTAACAGCTGATGTTAAGGGAATCTGTGGTCATCGAAAAAAGTCTCCCTGCCCTTCGTCATAGCGTAGTTTTTATTTTCTTGTTTTTTTGTGGTCATCGATTCCACTGTCGAATTTGGAAGATATTTGAGTCACTGATGAGGCCTAATTGGCCGAAACTAGCTGATCATATGCACTATATACGTTTCAGTTATGTGGTTTATTCATTGATTCCGAAGGATACCTTTCCTAGAACATGTTTTACATCAAATTAACAACATCGTGAAAAGACGACCACTTCACCCCACTTTTCAAAGAGAAAAGTGTGGTTTACGGGGGTATTCAATATTTTTCTTTTTTTGCTAAACTTATAGATTCTTGGTACTCGTTGGAACCGCCTCAGACACCTTTGGATCAGAAATAAGAAAAATATATAACATTTTAATTTGAAAGTGATAAGATGGGCGTCATTGTAGTACACGGCTGTGTTCATTATTCTTGTTGTTTTTTTCGTCAGTATTATTTATTTTTATTAATTGACTATTCTGTATTGTTGGAGATCATCTGTATTAACAATGAGGGAAAAATCAATAAACGTGTTTTTAATTGTGTCAATTAATAAAATTGTCATGAATCAAGCAATTTCGTATTGACCCAGTTACAGGTCCTCGGTCAGCTATATTGGCCTCGGCGTTCGGCCTCGGGCCAATACAGCAGACCTCGGACTTGTAACTTGGCCATTACGAAATTACATTACGAAAACACGTCTATATAAATGCACTGTAAACTTTACCGCCGAAAAAAATACGAACATTTTTAGATGACAAATTGTGATATTTTTTTTATTTCTGTTCAAAATAAAGATTTTGGGTACTCGTTAGAACCGCCTCATCGAGGCTGTTCTAACGAGTACCCACAATCTATATTTTAGAACAGAAATAAGAAAAATAAGGTATATCCCCAGAAACCCCAGTTTTACTATATGAAAGTGGGGTTCAGGGGGGGGGGGGGGGGGGCAAAATTATTCCCTTTTCCTCAACTCGTTTAATAAATTTAATAATACATGATCACTCATGTAGGATCCCTTATATCTGTAGCAGTCATTGCAGTGATAAAAAGTCACCGAAATTCAAATGATCGTTTGCATTATTAGTTTCATGTTAAGCAACACCTCAATCTCCGTGTAATAATGAACTACAGTTGACCATACATAACTTATATATTACGTCAAGTAACACATTAAAATCTTAATTCGAATAATAGCATGATACACGACAACATATAACATCATGTCAGGTGTTCCAAATAGCCGCATACAACATTATAAATGAAGTACACATGTAAAAGCCTAATAAAAACTTTATTTTATTGAACACATAGGTTGAGACAATTGGTGATGCCTATATGGTGGTGAGTGGTCTTCCAAAACGAAACGGTAATAAACATGCCGGAGAAATAGCCATGATGGCGCTCAATTTGCTCAGCTCAGTGGTAGTATTCCGAATCAGACATCGACATGATAAGCAACTACAACTCAGAATTGGAATACATACGGGTGAGTAGGCTTTCCGTTAGAGTAACAGGCTTAAGCTTTACAATATTTTTCGCTGCTCTGGTATGACACTCCGGACAGATAAAACAAGACAAAATATTACAAATGTTCATCAAGTGTGTTTTTGAACAACAAAAGAAGAATCGACTATGTTACAACCTTTTTAACACAAAAGAAACAAATCTTCATCAGTACTTGTACAGTTCGTGTTTGCCTAATTGTCTACACAATTTTGAATGAGATAATTTAGAAAGTGATCCATAAACAATGAACCTGAAACAGAGCCTTTAGTCTGCAGTCTGCACGACTATATAGACTGATCTGAATCTTCAGCAGTCGCACATCCTTGTGTGATTTAGCATATCCGGACCAGTTTTGGACTTATCTTCGATTACAACAAATCAATACCTCTGAATCTAAAATGTTCGACGAAAGGAATGGATTTGAATCTGCAACTATAAAATGATCATTCTTGAATGAGGGCTTTACATCGGTAATTTCCATCGGCTTTATGACATCACAACTTCCTGCCACTAAATTGCATCTGTGGTTGGAAATATTGACTATCTGGACTCAAAACATAGAATTAACTGATGACTATCAAACTATAGCTCTTGAAAAAGCAAAGCTAAACAATTGTTATAGTATATCTAAATATGCTCAGGAGTACTTTTTGAATGGGAATAAACAAAATATAAGCGGTCTTTTTAAAACAAATTCAATGCATTCTTTTGTTATGTTAGATATTATGATCCCACGTGCGTATGGTCTCTTTGGTTGTTATTGGTGCTAACTAACTATGCAGACTTGTATTGCTACTTGGTGATGTCATAAAATGTTAAGTATGTTATTCTTGGTTCAGTCAAAGGGTGCAAACCTGGTGAGAATGAAAAGACGGCAATGATGTATTAGTACGTGTTGTTGGGAGAATAGATACGTCTACAATGAATACTACACATTAAAAATGGTAACTCTTAAAATAAACAATATGATATAGATCTGCAATTTGTCCGTCGACGTGGACTGCTTTAAGGGGAGATTGTTTTATATGTCAGCAAACAGGACGTCCCTCAATTTGTGCACAACGGTGGGCAATATGCCTGTTGTATCATTTCCTCTTATTTCTTTTGGTATTTAATAGGTCCTGTAGCGGCCGGAGTGGTAGGATTAAGAATGCCCCGTTACTGCTTATTTGGAGATACGGTTAACTATGCCTCTAGAATGGAATCCAGTGGACTAGGTACGATCCTCGTTATTTATTGAAAGTAGAAGTACAACAAAGATCAGGAATTGATACAATTAACTTACTCCACCCATAAAAGACTGATTATGCGAAGGAAGGCGAATACAGTCGAACTCCGATGGCTCGATCCCTTTTGGGACCATGAACATATGTCCGATACAGCGGTAGTTCGAGCCACAGAGGGTTACTATTAGTGGCATACTAGGAAGAATATTGGAGTTAATTGTGGGATATCATATCGGTGCTCTACATCATAAATGTATGTCGTGTGTATTAATAAGAATCGCCTAATCGAGGCAATTCGAATGAGCCACACAGCATGCAGTTGCAAGATAAAGACTATCATCTCCCTACACTATCCCTATATCGTATTTGGAGAAATTCCCTGCGGACTCAAGAACGGGTTTGACTCATACGTAGAACACGAGCCGTGGATGATCGAGGCACTGAAGTTCTACTGCAGATACAACTTCAAGGAAAGCAACTTTTCAAAAATATTTTGGCGGTCTTATTAACGGAGGTCTACACTTATCAGAAAATAATTGGCTACTGGAGGCAACTGTTTCCTTACAATTAGGGTTTTATGAGTCATTGCCTTCACTTCTATTTTCCAGAGGAGTGCACTATTCCAAAATACAAGTGTCCTAAAATAGAAGTGAAGGCAATGAACAGGAATCGACACAATTAACCCACAGCTCCCATCAGAGACAACAAGGGAATAAACACATACATGAAACAACAGACCCTGATGGAAACATCAACAACTGAAAGCCAAAAGGACAGTTACTTTCCCACAAAATGACCAATTGGCTATCCAAAATAAAATAATATAAGCGACGCAAACATTCAAGATACTCAAAGACAAACCATAATAAAAATAAACCGCGACAGAAGAACCGCCTTGGAACGGTCAGTGAAACCAATTCCACTCGGTGGTGGGGGGGGGTGCTTAAATCGATTTTACGTGGCCACAATCCTTGCCCTTAGTTCCGTCGCGATTTAAACAAATAATTTGTTCAGTCCGCATAAAGGCCTCTCTAAAAGTTGCCTCCGTTGTACAGTTGCGAAAAATATCCGATTGCCATAAAGGTCGACCTCAATATAATAGCTTAGGGCCTGATGTTATAAAATGTTTTTCGGTTTTTCATTCACAACCTACTTGATCGTGAAATATTATTAAATGTCAACAATTATTGGCATTTTAAAGTTTGTGAACAGTATCTGCCGAACTGAGGAGGAAAATTGCCATGAGGTGAGCATGAAAAAGGTTGGCGGGGATTATTGCCATGTAAAATCGATTTAAGCCCCCAGTGGAATTCTTTCCACTGACCGTTCCAAGGCGGTTCTTCTGTGGCGGTTTATTTATGTTGTTGTTTGTTACTTACTGTGTGTATCACTTGTGTCTTTTTATTTTGGACGGCCATTTGGCCATTTTGTGGGAAAGTAAATGTCCAGACCATATGGAAACCTAAACAAAGGAAGGCCATAGGGACAGTTTCTTTCCCTCAAAAAGGCCATATGGCCATCCAAAATAAAAAGACACAAGTGATACACACAGTAAGTAACAAACAACAACATTTGTGTCTTCGAGCATTCCGTCATGACAAATTTTAACTGCGCATGCCCAGCCATTCAGAGGGGCCAGGGATATGGCTTTCTGTCTGAAGGTTCCTCTTGATTCACCGTTTGTATGAGCGAGCAGCGAAGGTTTTGGTGAGACTGCGCGGATGCGCAGGCTCGCCTGAACCTTCGCTGCTCGCATAGGCGATAAGTACCAAAATCGCTTGACGGGGCCCATATATCAACTTCGTAGTATTTAGTCGCATGATAAACTTTACGTCACAGTATGGTATTTTTAAATGAAATCGAATTTAATTTATGTAATTTATCATCTACTAGCAGACTCTGATTATCTCAATGCTTGTGGTTAAAGCTGAATATCACGGAAGTATTTATAAATATAATGCTAATTGGTTTGTCAAGACTAACTTAAAGTTAGAGGCCTACCAGAGTTCTCATACTTGTAAAAGTGATTCATTCATTAATGACTGCAGTCATGTATTATAATAGAGTAACTCACACGAGTGCCAATTTCATTTCAAATATATGAAACAAGGCGTTGTTAAAGTGTGTTACATGCATTTCATTCGTACAGTGACGTAATGATGCTTCATACAGTGTTATTCTTATGCTTATATCGTATATATTTTGGTGTCTTTCGTTCATTAGCGCTGAGAATCCATGTCAGTCCCGAATGTAAAAAATGCCTTGATGAACACGATGGTTTCTACTTTGAGCGTCGTAGTCCAGTGGAACTAAAGGTAATCATGCACTTAGCCAGTGATGGCAATATACGCCCTATGAGACCCATTATATAATTAAAACAGATTGACACTTAAAGACACATTTTTCGATCACATAACATCCTAATGACCGTTTATTAAAGAATCCAGCATTGAGATAAAATACACTTGGGGTATTCACGCTGTCATACAGGTAGGGGACCAAGAGGGGGTAATAAATTACCTAGGGATATGACTTTGACAAATGACATCTATTCATTTTAATAATACACCTAAGTCCTTATTTTGATTTGTATGGAAGAAACAACAGCACTTTTTTTTTTATTTTATATTTGGTAGCCATTATTTATAATCAATACAGAAAATGCCAATTCAAATATATTGGTAAATATTTTCCACCAAAAAAAATTGTTTTTCAGATAAAATCCTGATAACGTTATTATTTCTGCTCTAAACATATATTGTAGGTACACATTAGAACCGCCTCGGCGAAGCGGTTCAGACGCGTACCCACAATTTGTTTTTACAGTGTTACTGCTCGTTAGAACTGCTTCCATGAGGCGGTTCTAACGAGAACACACAATATATGTGTTTGAGGAAAAAGGAACATCCCAATAACCCCTATAGAGAAATGGGGGTTTAAGGGGGTATACATTATTTTCCTTATTTCTGCTCCAAGTCATAGGTTGCGGGTGCTTGTTAAAATTGTCTCATTGAGTCATAGGTTGTGGGTACTCGTTTGAACCGCCTCAATGAGGCGGCTCTAACGAGCACCCACAATCTATGTTTGCAATAGAAAATAAGAAAAAAAATTAATTGTGTTTGTTATTTTAGTTTTAAACTTGAAAAGGTGAAAAATAAAATCTTTATTTTTTTTTTCTCTTTTCTGATATGATTGTGTCTAAAACAAAGAACATTTTATAGTTCCATCTTGACTGAAACTATAAAATGCTAATGCTTTAGACATAATATGATTTGTGTATCACAAACTTTCAACCAAAATTAATTAAATAAATAAATAAATAAATAAAAAATACATATAAATATATAAAGGTAAATTAATTGATTAAATTTTGAGGTTAATCAATTCACTTACCTTGTTTTTTTACTTCTTTGCACTTTTGAGTAAAGGAAACAATGGATATCAGTGTTTCTCTTTACTTAAATTTAAAATAAAAAAGAAGTTATTTAAACAATATGTTGTTGGAAAGAATCTCAGTAAATTGTACTATCCATCAAGTTCCCTTATTGAGCCCCCTATTAAACAAGAAATCTGCTCATAATCACCTCATAATCACTTAGATAAGATAAGCCTTTGATGTGCACTATGGTCCGAAGGAAATGTTTATTGAGAATCATTAGACAGGCCACCCCTTTTATATAAGGAAAAAAATGTGTCTTTAAGGGCAGATACATGTACTGTGTTTCTTGTTTTTATATTTCTTCACCAAAACAATTGTTGTTGGTGCTCGTGCGAAATCGCCTCTGTATCAGTCTTGAATTGCAGATGAGCTCACGACAAACTTTCATTTGAGAATATGTGTATTGTAGATAGGAATCCAATTAACTTTTAGGTATGCGTTCCTAATGTATACATGATAACATGGCTGTTGGCTTAAGGTAAAAAATATTAAGATAGCCGACATCGGCCAAAAGGTTTTGCCTTAATTGCAGATAATTCATTGCTCATACGGATGGAGATAACAATGTCGTTTTGTCACAGTCGCATTATCACTTTCTGCAGTTCACTTCTTGCGATGTTTAACGCTCTAACGTATTCGTCTTTTCAAACGGATTCGCATGCTTAGTACACATGATTACAGTCATTGGCCACCTTAAAGGTAATCTGAACTTTGAGGTCTGTAAATTGAAATTCATGCATTATATTTATTCACAATTTCCGACTCTTAAGTGATACAAGCGTATACATGTACCTGTAAATATATATTCGCTATCAGTTTATTTCAGAACGCAGCGCAATTAGAAAATTGCTATACAAGTGCGAAGTTACTTTAATTAATATGATAATTCAACAGTAAATGCAATGAAAAAGATCTGCAAAGCGAATTTATTAGAATGCATCACGAAAACACACCTATATAATCTTGACCCCCTTCAACCCCACTTTTATATTGTAAAACTTTTTATTCGTATTTCTGCTCTAAAACACGGATTGTGGGGCCTCGATGAGACGATTCTAACGGGTGCCTACAGCCTATATTTTGAGCGATATAAAAAAAAATATTGTGATTTTTCATCTTAAATTGTTCGTTTTTTCGGCGGTTAAGTTTACAATGCATTTGTATAGGCGTGTTTTCGTAATCACACACTCATTAGGAAGAATGTTTTATTCCCATTGTTCTTGTTTGATTGTGTTGAGCTTGTACGTCTCTATCAACACGTCATAGGTCATTGTGGAAGCGTCGCATCCAGTTTTGTTGGACTTTTATCCGACATTGAGATGAAATGATATCTCAAACCCTACTGCCCAAACAAATTACTAGAGTAACTACGCAGAACCAACACCAATTCGCCTGGGCCGACTTAAACCTTCTAACCGGTTTACTACAATACTCGTGTTGTCGGTTTCGGCTCTGCGCAGACCAATCTATTTCTCAAAGTCCTGATGGGCGAGTGCGAATTATAATGATTCTAAAATGACACTTCTAGATACAAACATGCACTTAGTGACCACAAAGGAAATACAAAGAAATTGAACAAATATGGGGGGAGACGTTCTACGTTCACCGACATTCATTTGCCAATTTATTCAATTAATTGCCTTCATATTTATTTTTAAACTATTCATATTTGTTTTGTAGGGCAAGGGTATTGTACAGACATACTTCCTTCTTAGTCGTGATGGGTTCCATAGACCTTTACCAGACTTAAACAATGCTGCGAGCGTAGAAGAACACATATTTAAATAGATTTTGAAATTGCGTAATTGGAAATTGTGTATTTTGTGTAACGATTTACGGGTATAGATATTAGTAATCTCATATGAACATATGCCTGATAATACCGGATCATGACGAAAACACACCTACAGTCGAGCTTCGATGGCTCGAACCCCTTTGGGACCATGGAAATTTGTTCGAGACATTGGTAGTTCGGGCCACTGAGGTTACTGTCAGGAGGCATAACGAGATACTTTTAGACATCGTTTCGGTGTTTTATAATGAAAATGTATGCTGTGTGTACTCATTAGAATCGCCTTATCGAGGCGATTCAAATGAGTACACACAGCATACATTTGCAAGATAAAAGACTAAGCTCTCCTTTATTATCCCCCACTATTTCTTATGTAGAGGATTTACCTAGGGACTCAATAACGGGTTCGACTAAGCCATGGTAAACGATCCATCGGTGTTCGAGCCATCGAAGTTCTACTGTTTATAATTTTCCACTTTTATATTGTAAACTTGGGGTTTACAGAGGTAAACCTTACTCTAAAATATAGACTGTGGGTACTCGTTAGAACCGCCTCGATAATGAGTACCAACAATCTATATTTTGAGTAGAAATAAGTAAAAATATCACAATTTTTCACCTTGAAATTTCATTTTTTCGGCGATAAAGGTTACAATGTATTTGTATAGGCTTGTTTTCGTCATGTACGCATCTGGAGCTATACCGGTGGTTTATATTTTGATATTTTGTTTGTTTGATGTGAGGTTAAACGTCCCCGTCAACACTGTAAAGGTCATTTTGGAGACGTTGCTTCCAATTTTGTGGGTATTTTACCCGACATTGCGATGAAATGACATCTCAAGCCCTGTCGCCGAATGAAACCAATGAGGTTTATTAGCATGGACGGTCCGTCTCGCACCGCGGTTCCTGGACAGGCTTAGATCCTCTAAGCGGTTTACCAGTACTAGTGTGCGGGCCGGATTCAGCTCTGCGTGGGAGCATCATGCAGCCCATATATTTCTTCAAGCCCCTATGTTAATAATTTGATATATGTTTGATTTAATTTGATATATGTTCTGTTAGATACTTGTTCCGAATGAAATGACACTCATTTAAATTTTGATAAAAGCTTTCATCACGAAAACACGCCTGTACAAATGCTTTGTAAACTTTACCGCCCAACAAAAAAAAAAAAAAAAAAAAAAACACGAAAATTTTGAGATGAAAAAGTTAAATAATTTTCTTATTTCTGCTCAAAATATAGAGTATGTGTCCTCGTTAAAACCGCCTAATCGAGATGGTAATAACGAGTACCAACAATGTATATTTTAGAGTAGAAATAAGGAAAATAAGGTTTACCCCTGTAAACCCCAGTTTAACTATATAAAACTCTCTGATGGGAGATGTGGGTTAATTGTATCGATTCCTGATCATTGCTTTCACGTCTATTTTTCAAGGGGGACAAAATTATCATTACGAAAACACGCTTATACAAATACATTGCCACCTTTATCGCCGGAAAATGATGATTTTAAGATGAAAAATTACGATATTTTTTCTTATTTCTGCTCAAAATATAAACTGTGGGTATTCGTTAGAACCGCCTCATCGAGGCGGATCTAACGAGTACCCACAATCTATATTTTAGAGTTGAAATCAGAAAAATATGTTTCACCCCTGCAAACCCTAGTTTTACTATATAAAAGTGGGGTTCGAGGGGGTCGAAATGATAAAGGCGTGTTTTCGTGATGATTGGCTTGTTTTCGTGATGTAGGAAAGTGGATTTGCATTAAGGTCTGGTGGCGTTTTCAAGAACATTTCACCTCCCATGTTATTAGGGTCTATTCTAAAAAAAAAAAAAAAAAAATAAGAATAGATTCCTAATAAGAGAAGTTGCATTTGTTAAACATTACGAAAACACGCCTATACAAATAAAATACATTGCCACCTTTATCGCCGAAAAAAATGAAAATTTTATGATGAAAAATTGTGATATTTTTCTTATTTCTGCTCAAAACATAGATTGCGGGGACTCTGTTCTATCGAGTACCCACAATCTATGTTTTTGAGCAGAAATAAGAAAAATAATGTATACCCCCTTAAATCCCAGTTTTACTATATAAAAGTGGGGTATGAGGGGGGACAAAATTATATAGGCGTGTTCTCATAATGATTAAGTTCCTAAAGCTGTCGCATGTGTAAATTTGGTTGCATGTAAATTGTTTCAGATCTCTAACATGGTTGATTCTCTGATGAAATTGTTTTATATCTTTCTTCTTTCTACTCAAACTATAGGTTGCTGGAACTCGTTAGAACGACGTCATTGAGTACGTTCCAACGAGTACCAACAACGTATGTTTTATATACCTCTGTAAACACAAGTTTTCCCTTTATAAAGTGACATATTTTTGTGGTTTGGGTTTAACGGCCCTTTCAAGATTATTTCACTTATATCGAGCCGATCGTTAATCAGAGGTGGGCGAAAACCGGAGTACCCGGAAAAAATATGACCGTCCGTTGCAGAACTTGGCGTCTCACATGTGACCCGAACCAGGCTCGAACCACAGCGGTTTGGGAGTCAGCGCTCTAATCAACTAGCTATAGGCTACGGAAGCCAGTATAAAGTGAGCTCTACACGGATTTACTAATGTGATGCAATAAGCCAGTTGGATACGCTTCACCTACGATATGCGATAAGCAAAAACATGAGCCAGCGCATAACAAAATCTACAAAAAGTCTCAAGCGACCAGCGAAGACTCAGATCAGCCTGCGCATTCGCGCAGTCTGATCTGAGTCGTCGCTGATCAACTGTACCTACTATAGTCCAATAGCTAAGCAAAAAGGTCTTGTCACAGTGCGCAGATTGATTTAGTCTATGCTGGTCGCACCGGTGTTATTGTAGGCTTTGTGATGCGCTGGTGCATATGTCTTCATAAAGTTGTGCATAGAAGGTACATATATAAACCTGCTCACCCACAGCAACCACATCACTGCGAGGGACATCTGGCGCACGTTGGGCCGACATCGATACGACGTTGTAACTTCGTTTGGCTGTCGGCCAGACGTTGGTTCGCTGTTTTATGCTTGCTGGGTAGGCATCTCTTAAGCATAAGGTGAAGACTCCGATCAGGCTGCGCGGGTATGCAGGCTGATCTAGGTCTTTGCTGGTTACACTCGATCAAATCGTGACACATTGTCGCATAGTATGGCTACTTTCGACTCTTGTGTACATTGTGTTTTGAATTATCTAGTATGTATACATTCAAATATATTAAATACAATTGTTTTTAAAACTTCATTTATCTTTTTTTGTAGCCGTCCCTTATGGTCTGAAAAGAATATTCGCATCGAAACAGAACGGCACAAATTGCTGACATAGCTGCGCAGGAATTGTTAACATATAAGACGAAAATGTTGGAAACATTATAACTTAAATGGTGCTTTTCATCTGGTTTGGCTTCGGATGGTTGTTGAGTCCTCGACCATGACGAAGTATGTTCTTATCTCATACACATGCACTGTGCATCTTACTGTCCTGACCGTGATCATGTTAACAGAACCGTATAATGAACACTCCTGTAAACTCAACTTTTAAGTAATGGATACAATTTTCTTGCACACCAGACAAGGAAATCCGTGATTTTACCCTGGGATAGAAATTTATGTTCTGACCCTGGTGTTCCGACCCAAAATCGAATATAATCGCGTGTTTGATAAATGCACTGGTTGATTGCCGTCGTTAAGGTTGACGTCACAGCAACGTCACTAAACATTTCTGCAGTGTCAACACACTATGGCGGACGTTGGTAACCGAAGTGACTGCAGCATTAATAGTCCGCTTTAAAAATGGAAGGTATGCAAGAAAAGGAATCCAATATAGGTGTGAGGGGTGGATAGAAGAATCCGTCCCTCGGGATCACTGCCCGGCATCACGAGGCTTGCCGAGTGTCCCTCGGGACGGATTTTTCCATCCACCCCTCACACACATATAAGATTCTTATAATCTTAAGTCCCCATCTAAGACACTGAGGAGAAAACCAAAATGACAATTCCATTCTCACAAAATACCAAACGGCGATCCAAACTATAGAAAAATATTAGCAATACACACATGCAAAGGCAATGGTTTGGACGTGAATTGTTTCTGAATTATCTGTGCATCAAGATAGATCAAAATACAGAAACTTAAGGGGAAGGGGACATCTTCAGGGGTGGCAACTCATGCAAAATTATTTTGTCTCCAATGTCAATAGGTATCATCTCTTAAAGGAAAGAATTTGCTCCTCAGGAGCAAATTCTTTCCTTTTAGGGTAGACCGTATTTTCAATGGAACAGGGCTTATAGAAACGCAAACAGGAAGTTCCGAAAGTTGTCACTTTGGAAAAATGGAGGAAAAATCTGCCAGGTGTTCCAAGGCATCAGGGGACAGTTTCGCATTTGAGGGTGGACATTTTTCAAAATATTATAGTAGGAGGGTCAATAATGGCATGGTTGCTCATAGAAATTGTGATATGTGGATATTTTTTGCCATTGTGGGCTTAGTTACTGACTATCTGTACTTTTATGAAATGGAATACGAAACTAACATCCTAGCTGTTTGGATTCTGTGCAAGTTCAAGGTGCAGCGGCATATCTGAATTCACGAAGGTAGCTTTGGCACTAAAACGTGGCTGTCTTTCAAAGAGGATTCCTGCAAAAGTTTACTGGTTGTGGTATACCTTTGTCTATTTCTTTGCATGCGACTGGGTGTACATGACATTTCAACAGGTGCCAAGTACTGGTGTTACGGGAGTAAATTCACAGGATCTGTCAAAGTGAGATGGAGTCATGCTTTTTTGTATGTGAAAAAATAGTGGGTGGGGTAAGTGAAATGATGCTGCTGTCAGCCTATGCAAACAGAGAAGTGTTTCTTTGGTATTCTGTTTTGATTTCATGCATGTGTGGAGCGCTTTGAAACCAAAACAGAAGTTATCGCTCTCTCCAGGAGTTGTCGATAATGATTCAAAAACTTGGTGTTGCGCGGACCAAAAAGTGCAGCGATTAACTGTCCCCTGATGCATCGGTCTGCTAGCACAGAAGCGGGTGAACTCTTGATCATCTCTTCCGAATTTTGAGGCATGCATTTCCTCCCTTAATATATCACAAATGATCGCAATATATGAACAATGCTACAAAAGCACTAACGTTAGAAAATGTATCCAACAATTCGGCTGTACTGATTCGATATGGGATTTTTAGCTAACCTGGGTCGAAGGCTCCGGGGGAGCTTATAGGATGGTAGTCCCTCCGTCATCCGTCGTCCGTCCACACGTTTGAGCAGCTATATCTCTGCAGCCTGCAGGCTGATCTTAATCATTTCTCATCTGTAGAATGCCTCTGGTGGGGCATTGATGGCATAAGCTTTTTTTTCGAAATCGCACGAAAACTTTGGTTGCTATGGCAATCACAAGGTCCCATAGACTTACAATGGTAAAATGCTTGCCATCACCGTAGCGCCTTCAGTTTTGATCGGATCTTTCTGAAACTGATATGCCAGGTGGCTGGGTATAAAATCTCGGATGAGTTCTAAAACTTGCCAAGTTGGCATATTTATCATCGAGTTACGTCCCTTTGATTGCAGAAAATGCCGATTTTTACCTTTTCATCACCGTAGCCCCTTCAGTTTTGATCGGATATTTCTGAAACTTATATGTAAGGTGACTGGAGATTAAACATCGGACGAGATTGAAAACCGGCAAAATCGGCCCATTTATCATAGAGTAACCTCCTCCCTTTGTTTGCTGTAAATGTCAATTTTTGACCTTGTCATCACCGTAACCCCTTCAGTTTTGATCGGATCTTTCTGAAACTTATATACAAGTTAGCTGGGCATAAAACCGCTGATGAGTTCGAATACCGGCCAAGTCGGCCCATTTATCTTAGAGTTACGTCCCTTTGATTGCTGAATTCTTTATCTTGTCATCAACGTAGCCCCTTCAGTTTTGATCGATTCTTTCTGAAACTAATATGTAAGGTGGCTGTGGGTAAAATCTCGGATGAGTTCGAAAACCGGCCAAGTCGCCACAATTTTCATAGAGTTACGTCCCTTTGATTGCTGAAAATGTCTATTTTTGATCTTGCCATCACCGTTGCCCCTTCAATTTTGATCGGATCTTTTTTAAACTTATATGTAAGGTGGTAGGGGATGAAACCTCGGATAAGTTCGAAAACCGGCCAAGTGGGCCTATTTATCATTGATTGCTGAAAATGCAACTTTATGAACTTGTCAGCACCCTAGCCTCTTTGAGTTTTGATCGCATATTTCTGAAACTTACATGTAAGGTGGCTGGGAATAAAACCTCGGATGAGATCGAATACCGGCCAAGTCGGCACATTTATCAAATAGTTACGTCCTTTTGATAGCTGAAAATGCCGATTTTTGACCTTGTCATCAACGTAGCCCCTTCAGTTTTGATAGGATCTTTCTGAAACTTATTTCTTACATGCTTTTCAGTGAAATATAGAGATTTCTCAGTGAAATCGAAATCGATATTGTCACTGTTTGAAACAGTGACAATACGATTTTTATTTTCACTGTTTGAATTCGATGTTTCTTCGAAAAATTTCACATTATTTCTTTGGATGTTCGATGTCAATTAGCTAAACGTTATCAATAGTGTCGGCCATTACGTCACGCACGTTTTCACGTCATTCGGACGTTGATGACGTCACTTTAAGCACCTACGCAACGTAAATAAAGCACGCGACGCCAGACGAGCGTAGCAACTGCGGAAATTATTTGAATGCAAATTTCAAACAAACCGTTTGAAAAAGTAACATTCTAAGCTGTTTTTCAGGTGCAAACTTTCAGTTTACACCCAATATTATACCCAGTTAACACGCTGAACACATCTAAATCAACGCGAAATCGCCCTGGAAAAAGTTCAATCTTAGTGGTGATGGCTGTTGCTTTGAAAATGCGTTACAAATTACAGTTTAAAGCATGAAAGAAATAGAAAATTTGATTTTTTTTAGTGTAAGATCAATTTTTATTTCACTCATGAACACCAAAAGTTGTATTTTCACTCGTGGCTACGCCACTCGTGAAAATACTACTTTTGATGTTCATTCGGTGAAATAAAAATCGATCTTACACTGAAAAAATCAAATATCCTCTATATGTAAGGTGGCTGGACATAAAAAAACTCGGATGAGTTCGAAAACTGGCCAGGTCGGCCCATTTGTCACAGAGATACGTCCTTTTGATTGCTGAAAATGTATATATTTGACCCTATCATCATCGTAGCCCCTTCAGTTTTGATCGGATCTTTCTGAAAATTATATGTTATGTGGCTGGGGATAAAAACTTGGATGAGTTCGAAAACATGCCAAGTCAACCCATTTTTGACCTTGTCACCACCGTAGCCCCTTTACATACAGATAGGTTGGGTTAAAATTTTAGCTTGGATAAGTTCGAAAATTAGCGATGTCGGTCGATTAGTCATTGAGTTATGTCCACTACTTTGCTGAAAATGCTTAGTTTTTACCTTGTCATCACCGTAGCCCCTTCCGTTTTGATCGGATCTTCTTGAAACTTAAAAACAAGTAAGCCAGGGATAAAAGCTTGGGTGAGTTCGAAAACTGACGAGTTGGCTTATCTATCATAGAATAACGTCCCCTTTACTGCTGTAAATGCCTATTTGTTACCTTGTCATCCATCACCATAGCCCCTTCAGTTGTCATGGGATCGTCTTGAAACTTACATAAAAGTAAGTAATGGATAAAACCTCGGCTGAGTTAAAAAAACTGGTGAGGTCAGCCTATATTTCAGAGAGTTTTGCACCCCCTTAACTACGGAAAATGCCTATTTTTGACAGCTCCTTCAATTTTAATGGATCTTCTTGAAACTTACATTTTAGTAAGTCAGGAATAAATTGGATGAGTTCGTGAACTGATGACGTCAGCCTATTTATCATAGAATTACAACCCTTGGATTGCAGAAAATGTCTCTTTTTTGCCCTAACTCCTTCATTTTTCATCGGATCTTTATGAAATTTATATGTTAGTAAGTTAGAGATAAAAGCTCAGACAAGTTTGAAAACTAGCAATGGCAGTCAATAATGGAGTTATGTCCCCTGCTTGGCTGAAAATGCTTACTTCGACCTTTTCTTCACTGCTGCCCCTTCAGTTTTGATCGGATCTTCATGAAACTTACAAACAAGTAAGTCAGGCAGAAAAGCTCGGCGGAGTTTGAAAACTGGTGAGGTTCGCTTATTTATCATAGAGTTACATCCCTTTGATTGCAGCAGTTAAGTGTTAATTTTTGACCTTGTCATCACCATAGCCCCTTCAGTTTATATCGGATCTTCTTGGAAGTTACATATAAGCATGTCAGGAATAAAAGCTTGAATGAGTTTGAAAACCGGTGAGCTCAGCCGATTTATCATAGAATTACATACATTCTATACTCGATTGCAGAAAATGCTTACCATGTCATCACCTTGTACTCCAATAAATCCTTCAGTAAAGGTTGGCACTTCCTGAAACTTTGAATCTGTTAGCTCAGGTGAGCGAAACAGGACCATCTTGGTCCTCTTGTTGTTTCTTGCTTTGGAAATAATGTAACCGTTATGCTCTAAAACCGCCTATTTGTAAAGGAAATGGGCGACATTCATCGCGTAGGTGACCCGTTAAGACTCATATGAACCTGTGCAAAAGCATATATATCATTTGTCTAGCCCTTAAGTTGGTTGTGTATGCGCACTAAGTCTTCAAGAACATACATGAAACAGAAGTGAAGGCGATGACCTCGAATCATACAATTACCTAACATTTCTTAGCAAATACAACTAAGGGACTGAACAACTTCACCATTATGAAAATCAAAAAGCGGAAAGCCGAAAAGACAGTTACATCACGTGAACAAGCCCGTGAAATAAACACCCCTTTAAACCCCACTTTATATAGAGAAAACAAGGGTTTACGTGGTTATACATTATTTTTCTTATTTCTGCTCCAATAGATAGGCTGTGGGTACTCGTTAGAACCGCCTCAATGAGGCGGTTCTAACGAGCACCTACAACCTATGTTTGCAGTTTAAATAAGGAAAATACCATGGATTTTGATCATAAAAGTAGCTATGTTTAAGCGATGAAAAATGCACTATGTCGCAAGTTTGTGTCATCGTAATGAATTCCCACAAAATGGACAGATGGCTATCAAAAATAATAAAACAGATATGAGCAATACATACATGCAAAGACGGACTATAGCAATAATAAATCGCAACAGAATAACCGCCTTGGAACTGTCGGTGAAAAATTACTTGGGTGGAGCGTTTGTGTGTGTGTGTGTGGGGTGGGGGGGGGGGAGGGGGTGCTTCAATCGTTTGTACGTGGCCGCATTACGAAAACACGCCTTTACAAATACATTGTAACTTTTTCGCAGAAAATAAAATGAAAATTTTAAGACGAAAGATTGTGATATTTTTCTTATTTCTGCTCACAATATAGATTGTGGGTACCCGTTTGAACCGCATCATCGAGGCTGTTCTAACGACTATCCACAATATGTTTTTAGAGCAGAAATAAGAAAAAAACACGTTTACCCCTGTAAACCCCAGTTTTACTATATAAAAGTGGGGTTCAAGGGGGTCAAAGTTATAAAGGTGTGTTTTCGTGATGGTATATTCTGTCGTGGTTTCTGAATACTTTGTGCAGTCCGCATAGAAAAAATTCTTTCTGATTAGTCTAACAACCGAGAACATAAAATCAAACGAAGGCGGGGATGAAAAAAAATGAAACACCGATGAGAACTCGACAGCAAAAAATAACTGAAATGCTGGAGTAAAAGCGAACCGACAGTTCGACTCTGAAAATAGTCAGATGTTAATCCAAAAACGGGGCTTCTGAGTTTTTCGTGAAATGATTATCTAATATCATATTGGCTTACATTACGATTACACACCCTTGCGACATAGTGGAATTTTCTTAACTCCAAAAATGGCTAGTTTTCTGATGAAAATCCGTGATATTTTTCTTATTTACACTGCAAACATAGGCAGTGGGTGCTCGTTAGAACCGCCTCAATGAGGCGGTTCTAACGGGTACCCACAACCTATGTCTTGGAGCAGAAATTACAAAAATATGGTATACCCCCGTAAACCCCAGTTTTCTCTATGTAAGGTGGGGTTTATGGGTTGTTCATTTCACGGACTTGTTCACGTGATGAAGAAACATCTGCTGACGGTACTCGTATATTAGCGCCTGTATTCTACGGAGACTTGAAAAGTTAAATTTTATGGTGATATAGTGTGAAGTTCAGTAACACATATGCTTGAAATCGGAGGAGCCTATTCAATAAGGAACCTAAGTTGAAGTAAAACAAAGATCAGGAATCGATACAATTAATTTACTCCACCCATCAAAGACACCGAAGGGAAAGAAACACAAACATTATGCGACCAGACCATAATGGAAACCTAAACAAAGGAAGGCCATAAGGACAGTTACTTTCCTACAAAATAGCCAAATAGCTATCCAAAATAGTCCACTTTCCATTTTTTCGAGAAAAAATGCGAAAAAAGATGTTTTTTTTTTTTTTTTTTTTTTCTTTTTACGAAACGCACAATAAGTGGCTTTCTCTTGCATACAATGACAAGCTACTTTGAGAAACGTTGACTTTAATAGGTATTGTGATTATCTTCCTGCATTGAAAGAAATGAATGGGAAATATATTAATTTCAGCGATTTCTGTGCAACAAGGAGCCCGACTCCACCCACCTAGAGGTGAAGGCAATGAACAGGAATTGATACAATTAACCCACAGCTCCCATCAGCGACATCTAAGGGAAAGAAACATAAACATTAAATAACTGAAAACTAATAGAAACATCAACAGCGTAAAGCCAAGAGGAAAATTACTTTCTCACAAAATGGCCAATATGCTATCCGAAACAAACATATAAAAGCGATACACACCCTCAAAGATAAGCCACAACAAAAACAAACCGCGCCGGAAGAATTAAACCTATTTAATCCCCGTCAACACTGTAAAGGTCATTTTGGTGACGTTGCTTCCAACTGTGTGGGACTTTTACCCGGCATTGAGATGAAATGACATTTCAAGCCCTGCCGCCCAATGAAACCAATTGTGTTTATGAGCATGGACGGTCCGACACTCGCACCGCTTTGCCTGGGCAGGCTTAGATCCTCTAAGCGGTTTACCAGTACTCTTGTGCGGGTCGGTTTCTGGTCTGCGTGGAAGCATCATGCAGCCCATCTATTTCTTCAAGCCCCGATGGCCGGGGGCCAGTGGACAACTTTGCTTCGCTCTCCGGTTGCATTGGGATGGGCTGGACTTCAGACTCCTATCCTAAAGTGTTTTGGATTCAAGAGGGGTGGAGCCTGATATTTCCTCATTACGATAACACACCCGTGCGACATAGTGCATTTTTACATCTCCAAAATGGCTAATTTCTGATGAAAATCCGTGATATTTTGCTTATAAATACTGCAAACATAGGTTGTCGGTGCTCGTTAGAACCGCCTCGATGAGGCGGTTCTAACGAGTACCCACAACCCATGTCTTGGAGCAAAAATAAGAGAAATAATGTATACCCTCGTAAACCCCAGTTTTCTCTATATAAAGTGGGGTATAGGGGGGTCTTCATTCGGACTTGTTCACGTGATGTGGGTTCGACTCTCCGTGATCGAACTGGTGGTTTTCTGCCGCTCTGATGTCTGATTGTCGTTGTGTCCGCAAACCCCATTTATGATTGTATTGATTTATACATCACCATTTTACTATGTATTTTTATTTTGACTCACATTCTAGCTAGAAAGCCTCCGTGTGGATCAATTTGTATGCCCCAACTTCAAAGACGTCGGAGGGGCATATTGATTCTAGGTCGTTCGTCCGTTCGTCCGTCCGTTACGCTTTTTATGCATACCAAAACTAAAAAAACAGTCATGCTAGAGTTTTGAAATTTCTAATACGTATTACTCATGGATAAATATCAGACGGGTCGCATATTTTTCTCATCTGGATTGTGCCCTTTTCAAGAGTTATTGCCCTTTGAAACAATTTTGAAAAAAAAATCTTGTCCGCATAATATCTCAAAAATTATTCGAGCTTTATCATACGACGTCGCGTCTGAGAATGTAATAACCCCATGTAATAAATTCGATAATCCACTAGTGGATTCAATATGCAAATTAGTTAGATACGCCCCGTAACGATACATGTTCGACGTCCTTAACGACGTCGCGTTTACTAGTGGCGGAATATTGACGTTTTCGTTAAACAATCGTGGATAAAATGGGTTTTAAAACGGAAATAAGGGCGAGGATTGTGGCCAGGTAAAATCGATTTAAGCCCCCCAGTGGAAATCTTCCACTGACCGTTCCAAGGCGGCTTTTCTGTGGCGATTTATTTATGTTGTTGTTTGTTACTTACTGTGTATATCACTTGTGTCTTTAATTTTGGATGGCCATATGGCCATTTTGTGGGAAAGTAACTGTCCATATGGCCTTCCTTTGTTTAGGTTTCCATTATGGTCTGGTCGCTTAATGTTTGTATTTCTTTCCCTTTGGTGTCTTTTATGGATGGAGTAAGTTAATTGTATCAATTCCTGATCTTTGTTTTACTTCTACTTTAAATGTATATGATAAATAGAATCTTGCATTCGTGCTCATGTATTATTGAATTTATCAAACTTATTGAGGAAAAGGGATAAAATGCTCGGCAAAGCCTCGCATTTTATCCCTTTTCCTCAACTCGTTTAATAAATTCAATTATACATGAACACTCATGTAAGATCCTTTATAAAGCCTTGAAAGTTGGTGATGGATTGGTGGTGGTGAGTAGATGACCTGATTAACTTTTGACCAAATACCGACAAATACTTCATTAATTATGGGCCTTTGTGACATCGGACATGTGTACGTTATATGTTTTGTGATGCATATCATAACTTTATAACTGTGTATGCTAGGGGTTTGAAATTTCACATATAAATTTGTCATGGAAAAATGGCTGACGCATATTTTTTCCCGTCCGGGTTATGCCCCTTTCAAGAGTCATTGCCCTTTGAAAATTGTTTGATGAAATCTTGTCAGCAAAATATATAAAAAATATTGAAGCTAGAGCCTTGAAAATTGCTGAATAGGTAATCCCTTTAAAGAACTCTCTGATCAAATTAAACTTATTGCACGTATCAAATGCTAAAAGCAATTTTAATTTTTTGTAGGCTAATGACTAAAGAAACCCTGGAGAGACGTCTAATTATGCCCCCAACTTCGAATAAGTTGGACGGGCATATTGCTTCTGGGAGGTTTGTTCATTCTCCCGTCCGTGCATACGTCCGTCCGTTACGCTTTCTGACGCATAGCATATCTTTAGAACCGTGTATGTTTAATATACGTATTCCTAACAAAAATGCTGACCTGTATTTTTTTCTGGATTATGCCCGTTTCCTGAGTTATGGCCCCTTGAAAAACAATCGGATGAAAACTCGTCAGCAAAATATCTCAAAAACTATTTAAGTTAGAGCCTTCAAAGTTGATTGGATTGCTAGTGAAAAATAGAATTAATTCCAAAGATATGGTCCTTTGTAACTTTGGGCATTTGTACATTGCTTTGTGATGCATAGCATGACCTACGAACCATGCATGCTAGGGTTTTCATGTATTTTTTCTCGTTAGGGTTAAGCCTCCTTTCTGAGTTGCTACCCTTTGAACTAATTTGGATGAAATATTGTTAGAAAAATATCTCAAAACTATTGAAGCTAGACCCGTGAAATTTTACGTGATAAGTAGATGACCTGATTAACTTTTTGAAAAATCCGATAAAAAATTCTTTATTACATGTAGTTATGTCCCTTTGTAACTTTGGGATGCTTTGTGATGCAAACTTTAGAACCATCCATGTTAGGGTTTTGAAATTCCATATATGGATTCATTATAAAAAAAATTAGCTGATACATATTTTGTCAGCGCATCAGCAAAATATCCCCAACACTATCACACTACCAGAGCCTTGAAAGTCGACGTGTGGATGTCTAGTGACGTGTAAATGACCTGATAAACTTTAGAAGAAATTCCGAAAAATTCGTCCTGAATTGTTGCCCTTTGTAACTTTGGGCACTTGGACATTGCATTCTTTCGAACCATATATGCTGGGGTTTGAACTTTCGTTTTGGGATTCCTCATGAAAAAGCAGCGCCGGCCTCGATAGCTTAGTTGGATACTTGTCTGACTGGTGTGCAGGAGGACGCGGTCTCGATACCGGCCGGGGTCGCAAACATTCTTTCGTGAAGATTTATCATGAAATCTTTTCTACGGTCATTATATCCCTTCCGCTTATTCAAGAAGGGCAGTTGTCAGTTTCTGGCGGAAGAATGTGCACTGTACTGGTTTACCGCTTACGTATAAGCCTGCCCAGGAAAAGTGTTGATAGGTAAACCACCCGGCTCAAAAATGACCTAAAAAGTGTTGAGTCGTTGGGTCGTTAAACTCTAATACAAACAAACAAACAATGAAAAAACAGCTTACATATGTGTTTTCTTTTTTTCGTCAGGAGTATCCACTTTTTCTGAGTTATGGCCTTTTAAAAACAATCGGATGAAATCGTGTCAGCAAAATATCTCAAGAACAATAAAAGCTAGAGCCCTGAAAGTTGATGGATGGTTTGGTGGTGATAAGAAGATAACCTGGGTCCAGCTGTTCAAAACTAACGACGTCGTTAATTAACGGATCGTTAAAAAGTCTGATCATTAAATATGGCAAATATGCTAAATTTTTTGCTGAAAACATGTGAGCAGCTTTTGCATATGCAAAAGCTGCGCACATTTTATCAGCAAAAATAACAAAATTTTAGATATTAAACTTGTTAGAACGGAAACAATATGACCCCTAACGAGCTCGTTAAGCTAACGATGCTATGAACAAGTGGGCCGAGATTAACTTCTGAATAAATTCTGAACATCACGAAAACACACCTATATAGTTTTGACCCCCTTGAACCCCACTTTTATATAGTAAAACTTGGGTTTGCAGGGGTAAACTTATTTTTTCTTATTTCTGCTCTAAAATATAGAGTGTGGGTACTCGTTAGAAGCGCCGCGATGAGGCGGTTCTAACGAGTACACACACTTTATATTTTGAGTAGAAATAAGAAAAATATCACAATTTTTTTTTCGGAGTGGCTATTTGCAGTCAACTGCAAATAGCCAAAAAACGTTGAAATGGCTATTTGCAGTCAACTGCAAATAGCCAGAAAACGTTAAAATGGCTATTTGCAGTCAACTGCAGATAGCCAGAAAACGTTAAAATGGCTATTTGCAGTCAACTGCAAATAGCCAGAAAACGTTAAAATGGCTATTTGCAGTCATTCTATTAGCGTTACAAAGGCCACCTGGAGATGTTAAAAATATTTTTAAAATGGAACGGGCCTCTGCGGCCTAATAGTTAATTAGAGCTCTGACTCTTAATCATTAAGACTCTATCCGTTATGGCTATGTTTGTTTGATTTGATTTTTTACGTGCTCTGCAACACTATTTAGGACATTTTAGAGACGTTACTTCCATTTTTGTGCGACTTTTTCCACAGATTGAGACGTAAAGACATCTCAAGCCTATGACACCTATAGGGCCTAGGACGCACCGACTCGCACCACTTGGCCTTAGCAGGCTAGTTCTTCTAAACGGTTTACCAGTACTCGTGTGCAGGCAGTTTCTGCTCTGGATGGAAGCATGCAGCCAATCTATTTCTCCAAGCCGCGATGGCCGAGGACTATAAAATGGCTATATAGAGTCTATATTTTGTGTGAACATATGACACCTATAGTTTTAAATCACATTTTTGTTTCACTGTTTAGCAATGTTCTCTGCTTATTTACATGAAATATCTAATTTGTAAAGACCATGAGAGGTTGGTGGGGAGTGGGGGCGGGGCGGGGGGAGGGGGAGGGGGTGAGGCAAAGGTGACGTGTGTCTTGCGTCACTTGGACGTCCATCTGATATTGGCTCACAGTTGGTTAAGATAATGGTAGAGAGGGGATGATGTTATTTCTTCTTCTGATGTTATTTCTTCTGTTTCTACACTTCCATTCGTTTTCCTCTTACTCCTCCGTCTCTCATTTTCATCTCTGTCATCTCTTCTATCTCTTTCCTCCCTTTCTTAGGGACAGGACACAAAATTACTCACTGAATGAGACCGTCAAATGCATATAAGCCTTTTGGTTTCATTGGTCGGCAGGACTTGAGTTGTCATTTCATCTCAATGTCGCCGGGTAAAAGTCCCACAAAATTGGAAGCAACGCCTCCAAAATGACCTAAATGGTGTTGACAAGGACGTTAAACCTCAATTCAAACAAACAAATGATCCGCCCCCGCCCATCGGGGTTTGGAGAAATAGAATGCGTTGCATGGTGTACAGCAGGCACTCAATGTGCCGGTAACGTCGATGCAACGTAGTGGCAAACACTCACTATGAAACGAACGGGCGTGGTGTGGTATTTAACCATTATGATGCTGGATAAGTCAACCCTACCTTTGCAAACAATATATATGCAGATCAGGAAGCCATCTGATCAGGATCTACAGTGTTTGTCATGAAGAAGTGAACTGAATAAATACAGTAAATGGAGTAATGTCATTCTTAGATATTCTGCAATCGGCGTGGCTAAAATAATTGTAATTGTTGTGGTATTTATCACTTATAATGCGTTTTAGGACAAACGCTACCTTTGCAAACAATGTCGATTCAGATCAGGAAGTCATCTGATCAGGATCGGCAGTGTTTGTTATGAATTTGTGAATAGAATGCAGAAAAACCATTTTTTAAAAAATAATGTATGGGCTGCAAAAAATGAGTGATAGCAATTTTCACTGAAAATTTAAAGCCTTTGTTTTAATTTGTATAGGGACAATATTCACTCGTTGTGTCGTTATATTTTTCTTGACTGTTTTAACCCCTTAAGATGCCAATCACAACAATTGTCATCTGAGTTGCTGTGTGCTGATTACATTAAAAAGTCATTGTTGTAAACTGTGTGGATCCAGATCAAACTGCTGGGAACAATCTGTTCGGGGTCCACACTGTTTGCTTGTATGCCTAAATATTCGTTTAGACTGCAAAAATGTGAAATAGATGAGATACGCAGACGACATTTTCAGATGCAGTTTTTCTTAGCACCTCAAGGGTTGAATTAATAAATGTCATCAACAGGATTATAATATCTTTCAATAGGATTACGGTCAACATTACAGCCCCCGGGGGTCTCCACACGCCTTTATACAAACACAATTGTATAATGAACCACACCATGAGAAAATCTGTCTTTGCGAAGATCTGCTCAAATACCATGTACTGATTATGCATATAAAGAGTTGCCTACTGTCCTATGTGAGAGATGTTTGACTTTGGGCGCTATCAAATCTGCGATGCACATAGGATAGCGTCCAGGGGCAAAGATCTCGATGTAGTTAAACTAACTTTTAATAAGGAAACGCCAACCTTTGAGATTACCAGTACAGCAGATATCACTTATCCACTGCTACCATGCTATTTGCAATACCTGCGCTGCCAAAAGTGTCAGAAATATGGCCACTCAGAAAAAAATTGCCGAAACAAAAAAAACATATGCCCGCACTGTGCTGGGGTCCATAAACATAATGAGTGCAAAACAAAGCATAATAAAAAGTGCGCAAATTGCGGATTAGCCGGCCATGGAGCAGCATGGCGCGGGTGCACATTCTTTCTTAACTACAAGGCGCAAATCGATCAAATAAACGGTCAAATAGCCAGAGATTGGGAACAAGCAAAATCCCAATCTCAATCATTTAACACCGCGCAAAAAATCAGGAGCTCGGGTGCGGCTTACACCGCACCACCCAGTGCGGCTTATACCGCACCCCCTGCACAAGCCCCTGAAACCCAAAAAGACAACAATAAAGAGACCTACACAAAAATGGAGGTCGAAACTCTCATCGCCGCAGCAATAAAAAAGGCCACGAGCTCAATCCTGCATGAGCTCAACAAACAAAAACTGCTAAGCATCAAGGCGTCAGATGAGGTCATAGACCTCATCATCGAAAACGCCACCACACACAGAGTGGAGACCGACAACATGAATACGTCGGGCACCACAGGGGAAACCGCTGCAAACAATCAGGACCCCCCATCACCATCAGAATCAACGGAAAATAAACAAACCAGCGCCGCACCCGCACCCACACCCGCACAAAACAGGCGGAAAGCGAAAATCACAAGGAGAAAACACAAAAAGCGCGAGACACAGGAACTCATTAGGAAAAACGCGGATTACAGCTCCACTGATCCTGGACGAAGGATCAAGGGTGGACGTAAGAACACACGACACTAAAACAAAGAAAAAAACTCTTACTGCCTAATTGTGGACCCCAGCACCATTGCGAAAATCCGTGTGTTGCAGTGGAACGCCCGTAGTCTGTCTGGCAGGGAAAATGGAACAAAACTCGGGGCTTTAGGGAATTATCTAGAAACTTTAGGCTACACACCGGAGGTAATAGCTATCCAAGAAACTTTCTCAAAAAAGATAGTAAACCAACAAAAATTCCAGGATACAAAACTCCGGTCAGTTTCAATAGGGAAAAGGGGGAGCGCGGGGGAGGACTAGCCACCTTTATCAAAACAGGATTAGATTCGGAAGAAATCAAATTTAGACACACAAAAAAAGAAATAGAGGTGGTGATCGTCAGAATTTTTGGTCAAAAAGAAAACATAGACATAGTAAACTTCTATGCACCACCTAAAGCAGTAGTAACGTCTGACGATTATGATGAAATTTACAAAAAAAATAGGGAAAAAATCAATTTTTCTAGGAGATTTCAATGCCAGACACGAACTATGGGAGACAAACCACAATCCCACATATGAAAAACGGCGAGGCCTAGAACTGGTCGATTTCATAAACAGCACTGATTACGTAATCCTTAATACGGGGTGTGGCACACGACTCAACGTCGAGCGCGGTAGCACGAGCGCCATAGACTTAACACTGGTTTGCGCATCACTATGCCAATCTAGTGAGTGGCAAGTGGGAGACGACACGATGGGAAGCGACCACTTCCCCATCCTGACGTCGCTCAACTTCACTCACAAATGCGTAACGCAACGGCCTGCCCGACGTTGGAATTTAGACAAAGCAGACTGGGACCTCTTTAGGCAGAAACTTAACACATCAACATATCCCTCGAAGGCACGAATATCGATAAAAACAATGAGGATTTTGTTTTGGAAATAATGGCGGCATGTGAAAAATCAATACCAAAAACACAACCAAAAAATAAGCAAAAAAACACCTTACCTTGGTGGGATGAAAATTGTAGCAAGGCAGTAAAAAAGAAAAACAAAATATATTATAAATATAGGAAAAACAAAACAGCCGCCCTTTTGGAGGAATATAGACGTGTGAGAGAGGAAACAAAATATATTTTAACACAAACAAAACAACAAGCCTGGAGGGATTTCGTATCCACCCTAACATACAAAACAAATGCTAAGAAAATTTGGGACACAATAAAAAGGTTTAATGGAAAACCCCTAAAGCCGGTAGAGGTTCTAAAACAAGGAAACAACAGATTCCATGATAACGAAGAAAAAGTAGAAATCTTAGCACAACACTACCGGAAAGTCTGCAGTAATGAAAATTTAGACCCAAACTTTAGGCGCATTAGGGAAACGCAGGACCCAATGATTGAGCAGGCCGTTCAGGACGCCGATCGCGCTGGCCAGTGCCGTGCATACAATGCGAACTTCTCCCACAGGGAGCTGCAAAGCGCGCTAAATAAGAAAAAGAGCACCGCCCCCGGGGCCGACACCGTTCACTACGACATGTTAAAAAATCTACCAGAAAAGGGAAAAAATCAGCTGCCCGCATTAATAAACAAATCTTGGAACGAGGGGACCCTCCCTACACAATGGAAGGAGAGTACCATCGTTCCAATATTAAAACCGGACAAGGACCCCCATGAGCCGAAATCGTATAGGCCGATTTCACTCACATCAACTATATGTAAAATCATGGAAACCATGGTAGCATCTAGACTAACAGCACACATTGAGAAAAATAAACTCTTCGCAGACGAACAATCAGGTTTTAGGAAACATAGATCTACCATTGACCAAATCACCAGACTAGAATCCGCCATCCGAAAGGCAAATTTAATCAAACACTCACTGGTAGCGGTTTTCTTGGATTTAGAAAAAGCTTTCGACCTACTGTGGACTAGGGGGGTCCTTCTAAAACTAAACAAATTCGGAATTCATGGAAAAATGTTAACCTGGATCAGAGACTTTTTGACTGATAGAAAAATGAACGTAAAAATAGGTAACGATGTATCCGGTTTTTATGAATGCGAGAATGGTTCCCTCCAGGGGTCGGTGCTATCTCCTATCCTCTTCAACCTACTAATGAACACACTGCAGGAAACACTTCACGCATTACCGCTGGAAATATCCATGTTCGCAGATGACGGCTTAGTATGGAAAACTGCGAGAAAACCAAAAAGTGCCATTCCTGCACTACAAAAAGCGCTACATGTCATACATGATTGGGCTACAAACTGGGGTTTCAAATTATCAACTGAAAAAACAACAGTGGTGGTTTTCAATAGAAATTTCGCAGACACAAAGGGCATGCCCAGGCTGGCATATGACGGGCAGGAAATAAAGTACGCCAGTCATGCCAGATTCCTGGGCATGTACTTTGATAGCAATCTAACATGGAGACTGCACATTGAAAATCTGGTGTCCAGGTCCCAGCGGGACCTAAATGTGCTCAGGGCGGTCTCTGGGGCAAACTTTGGAGCAGACAAGAAAACCCTGATCAAAATGTACACAGCACTCATAAGAAGCAAAATTGATTATGGCTGCCAAGCATACGCGTCTGCGGCGCCATCACACCTGAAAAAACTAGATAGCATACAGGCCGCAGCCCTCAGAATCGCTACTGGGGCATACAGGGGAACGCGGAACCTGGACCTGGAGATTGAATGCAGCGTCATGCCCCTGCACCTGCGGAGGGATGAACTGCAGCTCAAGTACTGGGCCCGCTCAAGCAGTCTTAGGGAAAGTCTCCCCATAAACCAAATGATCGCCGACACGC